>CM076570.1:932932516-933528209 GCA_034641835.2 Pinus albicaulis | reverse complement strand
CCAAATCATGGGCAACAAAAATCAATGGCACCATGCTTATGGACTCGACATACACCACCATACTTGTTTTTGGTGAGCAGAGAAGATTGTACAAGGAGACTAGGATGGCCTTTATGGTAAGCAACAAGGATAAACCTCATAATTTTTCAATTTATGTTGTTGAAATTGAATTACGATCAGAAACTCTTTTCAATGAGCTAACCGATGAAGCAGAAAGTGAAGGGAAAGCAGAAATTCAAGAATTTGAAAATCAGAAAACCATAGAAGAAAAAGTAGAGGGCTGGTGGTTGTTGCAATTTTATGGATCTGCTGGAAGAGAGGGGGTTGGAGTAGGCATATGGATTACTACTCCTGATGATGAAAGTAAGTTCTATTCTTTCAAACTGAACCTTGACTGTAAAAATAATATGGATGAATATGAATCTCTGTTTTTGGGTTTGGAAATTTTGAAAAGATTGGGTGCCCAAAAAATTTAAGTTTGTGGAGATTCTAAATTTTTAATTAAACAATTTTAAGGAACATATCAAACCAAGGATGTGAGGATGAGAGCTTACAGAAATCTGATCATGGAAATGTTGAAAAAATTTCAATAATATTCATTTATTGTGAAAACTAGGGATCAAAACTTAGTAGTTGATTCTCTATATGTTTGTCCAAGTTGTTTGTTATCCCTGCACATTCCACTTAGAAGTATGAGATTGAAGTTCATCATAGCTTGGCATCCCAGATAACATCATCCATTGGCACGTGTTTGCAGATGACTAGCAAGTCAAAAATTTCATAGAGTTGAAGGAGGAATTTCAAACCACACAAGTAGATCATCAAAACATGCTTGCTGAAACTAAGGGTAATTCTGAAGTTTTGCAGCTGAAGAATAATTGTATACCTAAGGGTCTTATTCCACTTGAAATTTTTTTTGACCAAAATGATGTGTTCAAATATCCTAGAATGCAGGTCGATGATGAAGAGGTAGAGACATGTAATCTTGGTATAGTACCAATGCCTAAAATGATAAAGCTTTCTAAGTTTCTTTCTGTGGAGATGAAAAAGAAATATATTGAGATGATGAAGAAGTTTATTGATGTTTTTGCATGGAGTTATTCTGATCTTAAAAAGTATGATCCAACTATTATTCTACATCCGATTACTATCAAAGAGAATGAAAAAACTTTCAAACATAAATTGAGAAAGATTTCTCATGCCTCTGATTGAGAAGGAAATTAAGCTTTTTGATGCAAATATTATTGTTCCTATCATATTCTCAAAATGGCTTGCTAACTTGGTACCAATCAGAAAAAATAGTGGAGAGATAAGAATTTGTATTGATTTCAGAAATTTGAACAAAGATTTTTTGAAATACAACTACCCTCTACCTAAGATGCATCAGATTTTGCATAATATTGTTGGCTCCCAAAGGATGTTTATGATGGATGGTTTTTTAGGATACAATCAGATATTGGTATGCCCAGAAGACTAGGAGAAAACTACTTTTACCACACCATGGGAGACATTCATGTATGCCAAGATGCCCTTTGGTTTGATGAATGCAGGAGCAACTTTTCAAAGAGAAATGGACATTTCCTTTGCTGAGGAGAAAGATAAGTTAGTGGTGGTATATCTAGATGACATAACTATATTTTCAAGAAGAGAGGAAGACAATTTTAAGCATCTGGAGAAAGTTTTGTTGAAGTGTAGAAGATTTGGTATTTCTCTTAATCCCACTAAAATTATTTTTTCTCTAACCTCTGGAAATTTTCTTGGGCATATTTATCAAAATATGGGATAAATATTGATATAAATAGAGTCAATGCTATTTAGAATATAGACCTTGCCAATGAACAAGAAATAAATTCAGTCCTTTCTTGGAAGAGTAAACTTTGTTAGAAGGTTCATCCCAAACTTTGCTGAGATTGTCAAGGATATTACCAAGATGTTGAATAAAGGAACTGATATTAAATGGAAAGTTGAAGCTAGGCAATCATTTTAATAAATAAATAAAGCACTCACTCAGGCCCCAATATTGATTAGTCCAGATTTTTCAAAAGAATTTATGGTTTTTACATTTGCATATAAAAATACTATAGCTGGAGTTTTACTACAGAAAGGACAACAAGGTACAGAGAAACCTATATCATTATTTAACAGAACCCTTTCTAACTCAAAGCTAAAATATAATATTTTAGAAAAACATGCATATTCTTTGATCAAAGCCATTAAAGATTTCAGAATATGTATCCTGCATTCTCATGTCATAGCATTTGTATTTAACACTGCGGTTAAGAACATCTTGACACAAGATGATCCTGATGGAAAGAGAGGAAAGTGGATAGCTAATTTGTTGGAGTATGATATAGAAATCAAACCTACAAAATTGGTGAAAGGATGGGGGCTAGAAAAGCTGATGGCACAGTCCAATTTTTATTGTCTTGACATAAATTTTATTGCAGAAATTTCAGAGTTGTCAGATGAAGATGAAGAGTTGATTCCTATTGAAGAGAAGTAAATTTATCTGACTGGTTTAGTGACATTGTCTTTGTCTTGCATCATTACAGAGCTCCTACAGAATTGACTAAATCGAAAGAAAGGTTTGTAAAGTTGAAATCTCTAAGATATTGCATTGTAGATAAGAATGTATACTGGAAAGATACTGGTGGAATTATTTTGAACTGTTTGTTGGAAGAGGAAGCTGAAAATGTGATTGAAGAGTTTCATAAGGGATATTATGGAGGAAACCACTATTGGAAGGCCATAGTAAACAAAATTCTCATAGCAGGGTACTACTGGCCCACCATGTTCGACGATCTCTACAAGAAGATAGTTGCATGCCATTAATGTCAGATTTTTTATGGTAAGAAAAAATTGATTCCTCTACCTTTGATGCCAATTTATGTTGAGGCGCATTTCCAATAGTGGGGGCTAGATTTTATTGGTGAAATTCACCCATTATCTTCAAGGCAACATCGTTGGATCCTGACAAAAACATATTATTTCACTAAGTGGATTGAAGCAATCCCAACAAGGCAGGCAAATGATTTAGTCATCATCTAGTTCTTAGATAATAACATTTTGTCCAGTTTTGACCGTCCTATGAATATTATTACTGAAAATACACAAGCTTTTAAATCTAAAAGGTTGATCAGCTTTTTTCATCAGTATCACATAACACTTGGACACTCTACTGCTTATTATCGACAGGGTAATGGTCTTTCTGAATCTTCTAATAAAAGCATTGTGAGAATTATCAAGAAGGTACTGCAGGAAAAGAAAAGATCATGGCATCTGAAGCTGAATTAAGCTCTGTGGGCCGATAGAGTATGTAAAAAAAGATCAATTGGTACTTCAGCTTATGATTTAGTGTATGGAGCTGAAGCCATTTTTCCCACTTCCTTGGGAGTGCCTGTAATGAAATTACCGCAATGACTAGAAGAGGAGCCTAATGCTATTCAGAGGAGAATAAACCAACTTATAGCTCTACAAGAAAAAATGGAGGAGGTATACAACAGTCATCATAAGTCACAAAACAGAGTAAAGAAGACATTTGATAGGAAGGCCAAAGAAGAAAAATTCCAGATTCAAGATGTGGTGTTGAAGTGGGAAGTCAGAATTGAATAAAAAGGGAAACATGGAAAGTTTGAAAACATCTGTAAAGGAATATTAATAGTAGTTTCATTCCATGGCAACAAAACATATCTACTTCAGGAGATGGATGGACAACCTTACGCTGGAGGGCCTGTCAATGGCAAGTTTCTAAAGCACTATTCCTCTTATATTTTACTAAATTTTCAGTCCATTGTATATATTCCGTTTTATTATGCTTTTCTTCTAATAAAGACATGCTGATCATAAAACTTGAGCTCAAGGTGAAGGCCATAAGAGTTTGAAGACAACTTGGAAAATTTCAGAGTTTCATTTCTAAAAAAATATGGATGGCACTAGAACTACAAGTTCTTTGGTGTACCATAGGGGCACACCATCCTAAGTGGAGCCATCGTTATCAATCATTAAGTTGTGAAAATTTTCTTGATAGGGTCATATAGTTCACTCACCAAATGGAAAAGGTCTCGTAAGCTATTTCAATCTGGTATAGGATTTTTTTTTACATTTTTAGCCTATCCTAAGTTTCATGATCACCTTCATTTATGCAATTTTAGTCAAATCAGTCCCATATCATGTCAGTTGTCATTCCCCATGCATTCAAACTCAAAACGGCGCATCTGTCAATTTTTCAAATTTTCGTAGCAATTTACACAGGAAAAAGGCAGATTTCGCTACGAGACATCCTAATAGTTTCGTAGCGAATCTGTCAAAAGCTTAACTAATTTTTCTACGAAAATTTGTTTTTAAACCTGTCTTGTCAGAGCTATACGAGGTGTCATTTTATGATTAGAGGAGTAAAGGTGGAGGTCATTCAAGGTTTTCATGGTAAATTTAAATGTACGTAGCCCTGCTTGATGTCATCATTACCCCTTTTTTCTTGCATGTGTAATGATTGAAGCTCGAGCTATCAGTTACACTATTAAACCCCACCTTAATTAGCATTTTTTCATATTTTGCTTTATAATTTCATGTGATTCGATCCCTGGAGAGCTGCTTCATCGAGCCAAGCAGATTGCTGGAAAATGTGAACTCTCCAGGTGTCATTAGCAAGCAAGGCAGTGAAGACTATAAAGCATCCATGGCTGCAAGAAGAAAAACAAATAAGGGTGGCCATTGTCACAAGTATGAGGCCATGGACATGAAATTACTCAATGAAGACCCTACTGCCATGGAGGTTTTTAGAAGTACTGGTTGCTTGCAATTTTGTCAGTGGTTGCAAGGCTCATTTAGAGGTTTCAAAATATTTTTCCACCATCTTCACAAGAACAACATCAAAGGTCGGAATTCTGAACCTTACAGTGACACTAGAGAGCATATCATCAGCTACAGAAATCCCTAGAGTGGTGAATAGTGGTTTAAATGTATCAAATTCACAATGCAGGATTGCAAAGAGTTCATCAAGAAATAACACAGTGAAGTTGATTTGACAAACTCTATCCCTAGGTGCTTCATGAAGGAGAATTATGAAAAGTTGTTGGTCATTCAAAATTATTTTACTTGTGAAGGAAGGTTTCACATGGTCTACTCCTATCATCTCATACTTCTTCTGCATTTTGTAGGTAAGAGGTCACTTGACCTGACTTTCTATTTATAGATAAGTCTAGGGAAAATGCCAGATAAGGTTCAAATTAAGACAGAGGGCAGTGATAAATTTCTTTCTCATCATGGTATAATTAAGTTTTTAGTGTTAGAAGAATTGAGAAGGTTAGACAGAGATTGGATTTCTTTCTTGTTCATGAGTGGTTACGAAATTGATGTGGTTACACCTAGGAAAGCCTCCAAACCTAGAACTACTTCATCACTAGCTATGGCAAAGGAAGTTGAAGAAGAAAATATATCATCTTCCCCAGAACCAGTGAACATGGAAGCAGAACCATTACAAGGGACTGCCACACATCAAACAACACTTGCAAAACAGAAGGATACAGTTAGCAAACAAGGCAACAAGAGCAGCACTAGAAGCCAAACATTAGCTAAAGACAATCGAGAGGATATCCTTCATGCAATTAACATTGAAGAAACACTAATAGTGTGAGTTGAAGACATTTAAGATGGAGGAAGAACAGTGAAAAAAGGTAAGACTGCTAAGAAACTAGATTTTGCAGGTGATGATGCTGGTTTTATTTTTCAGCCAAGGACGCCCATGACCAGACATGCAAAGAATGCCATGGAAAGCAAGAAGAAAAAAAAATTAGTGAAGCTACCTAGCCAAAAATCATCATAGATTTGTCTCCATCAGTGAAGGAGGATTTTTTTATCAGGAAAAGAAAGGGAAAAGAGAAATTGATTGAAAAATCAGAAATAGAAACCCTCAAAGAGCAGTTTAAGGAAGCAGGGAAATAAATAATAGTTTTAAAGCTAGAGGCAAAGAAGCACAGAGATGAGAAACTTCAATTTGAATAGATGAGGAAAATATGGGAAGAGCAAGTCACAAGTGTTTCAAAAATTTTGGACAATACAGAAAAGTTGTTGAAATGGACTCAGCCATTAAGAGGGGAGGTTAAACATGTTAGGAGGATGAAATTCCACTTACAATCCAAAAACATAGCATTAAAAGACCAAGTGGAAGATATTCAAGAGAAAATGGATTTAATTCAAGTGGAGTTAGAAAAGAAAGGCTTGAAGATGAAAGTGGTAGAAGAACCCATCAGCCAATTGATTGTAATGAAGATGAAACACCACAAGAGTAACAAATTGAGTTGGAATATGTTTTGTGAGGTTCATCACTAATAAAGAACCTAAATTTTACCTCTATAGGTCAATTTTTGAAGGCAATCTTGAACTCAGAAAATTCTGGTTTTTTGGATAGTTTTGTAGCGTACCTCAAGCTTGAGGCTAGAAAAACGCTACGAAAATTTCTGTAGGTGCATTTTTTCCTTTAAATTCAATTTTTTCAAGTATTATGGAGGGAGATTGATTGTTTTCAAGGTGTATTGGCATAGTAAATGTGTTTGAACAACAAAGGTGTCAAGGAAATAGGTGAAAAATAAAGTTTTCATACGGTACGAAAACTCATTACGAAACTGCCTAAACTGCGTTGTTTCGTAGCGAGGAGATTTTTGAGTTTTAGGCATTCCAAGAACACATTATCCAGCTAGAGACTTCCAACATGTCAAGTGGATCATATCAACATATATTCCTGACTCAAAAGGAGTACCACACAACCATCTCATCAGTCAAAACAATTTTTAAAGTGAAGGTCATCCATCCATAAAAGTAGGATTATGTTCCACAGATCTAGGTGTCTTTTGAAGATGTAAAGTGGTGGTGAATTATCCCTCGAACATGTGATATCAATTATGTAACTATTTCACTATTAGAAGAACTGAATGTAATAAATATGAGATAAAGTCCTATTAGGATTTTCATTTCTTAAAGGATATATGTCCTTTTTCTATGTCAAGTTACTAGTTTCAGTTATGATAGGTGTCAGAGTAGAATTCAAAGATCCAACTAGCTAGGTATATCATCTACATTGTAAAGAATGTCTATTTATAGACTAAACATCGAAGAGAAAAGGGTTGGAGAATATTGCACCAAATTTTTTCTTGTATGTTTTATCCATTATCAGTAATATACAATGACATTCTACTTCGAGAAATACGATTCTCATGAGGTTTTTGATGTGTTATTGCTTTGTATATTTATGTTTAATCACTTGCAGTGGATTTTATATCTAATTACTTAGAATTCATAATATAATGCTCTGACTTCCTTTAGGGGTGAAATTACTGTGTTTTCCTTATGATATGTTTATGAATTATCTTTGCTAAAAACCTCTATCTGCCTCAGCTTCCATGTGGAGAACCACTGTCACTAAGAGTATTGATTTTCACCCCATAGCCCAACGGTAGAAAGCCCTCATTTTTCAACCTGAAATCATACAAAACCAAGTCACAATTTATAGAGTTAGCCATCCAGTATTATCTTTATTCAAAATCATAAACCCCTTTTGAGAGAGCCCTCTCAAAATAAAGAGGTTAATCTTCAGTTAGAAGTGGTTTAAAAGAGTTACATTGAGTTGATTGATGAGAATCCAATCAAGATCAATTTGGTGATAGCAACGGTATACAGTGGGAAGTGCAGAAAGGCGAAAGGTAGGGAATAAATAAAAATACAAAGGTTTGTTGTGGATTTGGATAATGCGTAAAGGTAAGGAGGGTCCCACTAGATATCACATCGGTGGAGATTTAATATTGCGGTAACGAGTTATGTGGAAAGACTTAAAATTTGTGAAGTGCAAAGTGAGGGAAAATGGTATGTATACAATGGGAAGGATGATTTAAATGCAAAGTGATGGACGGGTACAATTTTTGAACATTACGGAGATTTGCGTGAAATGAATAAGTTTGCAGACTTGTGCTTGTCCTTCTCTGCAAAAAAATTTAACTGCAAGTATGGCTGCTACCAGTTTATTCATGGAGTTGGTTGGGAGTAAATTCCAACACTCCCCCTTAATCACAACTGCCACCATTGACCATGCCCAAACATTCTCCGAGATAAACAAAAAAAATTGTGCCAATGGCTTTGTGAAAATGTCTGCATATTGTTCCTCTGACCTGCAATGTTGTAACACAATTTCACCATTGTTAACTAACTCTCTTATGAATGATATTTAGCATCAATGTTCTTTGTCCTCTTGTGAAAAACAAAATTCTTTGATTTATCAAACTTTTATCACAAAATAGTGGTTGCTTTGTTTTGTTCATGACATAAATCCTGCAACATCATTCTCATCCAAACTGATTGACATGTTGGTGTTGTTGCTTCTACATACTCAGCTTCAACTGTTGATAATGAAACTATTGTCTACTTCCTGGAAGCCCATGAAATGGCTCCCAAACCCAAATGAATAACGTATCCTGATGTGCTCTTCTTGTCATCAACACTTCCAGCCCAATCACTGTCAATGTAACTAATCAACCTAAAATCATCAGTTGCAGAGTATAGAATACCATACTCCTTCGTCCCATTAACATACTTTAAAATTCTTTTGGTTGCTTTCCAATGTGTCTCCTTGGGTGTCTCCATGAATATTGACACCAAACTAACTGCATACATTATGTCAGACCTAGTTGTATTCAAATACATTAGTTCCAACAATGCTTTTATATAATGTCGGATTGACATTGTTGTTGCAATCTTCCTTTCTCGACTTCAACCCCATGATTGATGGAGTTGGTGTTTTTTTCCTATTCTTCATATTGAACCTCCTTAAAATATCTGCAACATACTTTGCTTGAGAGATAAAAATTCCATTTTCTCTTTTCTTCACTTCTATGCTCAAAAAATATCTAAACAACCCCAAGTCAGTCATTTCAAACTCACTTTTCATGACTGCTTTGAAATCAATGATGAGAGAATCATCATTGCCTGTAAAAATATAATCATATACATATAAAACAACAATAAGAATCTTACCATCATTTTCTTTGATGTAGAGAGTACCTTCACCATCACATTTTTTGAACCCATTGTCCATTAGGTAAGCATCTAACCTGTTGCATTGTGCACGCGATGCTTCCTTCAGCCCATAAAGAGCTTTCCACAACTTACACACCTTGTGTTCTTGGACTTCTATCTCATAGCCAGGAGGTTGTTCAACATACTCCTCCTCTTTCAGCACTCCATTCAAGAATGTTGACTTCACGTCCATTTCATACACTTTCCATTTCTGTTGTGCTACTATTGAAAACATTGTCTGCACTATCTCCATCCTTGCAACTAGTGCAAAGGTTTCCTCATAGTATCTTCCATGTTGCTACTTGTAGGCTTTGACAACTAGCCTTGCTTTGTGCCTTTCTATCTTGCCTTCAATGTTGCTCTTGGTCTTGTAGACCCATTTCACTCCAATGACTTCTTTTCCTTGCAGAAGGTCCACTAACTCCCATGTGTCATTCCTTTCTATTGCTCCTATTTCTTTATTCATTGCTTCAACCCATTTCTCCTCTTTGACTGCATCTTCATAATGATTCGATCATATACAAGAAAAAATAATGCAAATAAAGAATTCAAACCAACACTATTATCGACTTCTTCTTGTTCATAGATTTCACTTAAATTTATGGATTTTGGTCTTCTTATACTTGCTGAAGATGAGCTTGGTGTTGAGCTTGGAGTAGATGGAGTTTCATAGATTTGTGGCGTGCTTGGAGAAGCACTTACTTGATTTCACAATGCTTTCATATTAATTGCTCGTGGTGTGATTTGTTGAGCTTGTGTAGGTGGAGGAGGAGCCACCGTTGAGGAATTACTTGTTGCAGTCGATTCCTCTTTGTCCTCATGTGACATACATGTCTTAACACTGACTGTCTTCTCTAAAATTCCATCCCATGATTCTTCTTCTATGAACTGAGCATCTCTGATTATTATTACCTTCTTGGTTAATGGATTGTAGAGCTTGTATGCCTTGGATTCATCACTATATCCAACAAATATACATTTCTCCCCCTTGTTGTCCAAATTATTCCTCGATGCATTTGGGACATGTGCATATGCCGCACATCTGAACACTCTCATGTGTGTGACAATTTGCTTTCTTCCACTCCATGCTTCTTCAGGAACTCTATTCATGACAATTTTGGTTGGACATATATTAATGATATATGTTGCACAAGAGACAACTTCAACCCAATAATCATTTGGCAAATGCTTTGCCTTAAGCATACTCCTTGTCATCTCCATGATGGTCTTATTCTTTCTTTATGTTACACCATTTTACTGAGGTGTATACCTTGATGTAAACTGCTTGTGAATTCCATGCTCTTTGCAAAAGTGTAGGAAGTATTTTGAGATATAGTCACCACCTCTACCAGTCCTCAACACTTTTATGTAGTGTCCACTTTGGTTCTCAATAAGAGCTTTGTAGTGGTGGAAGTGGTAAAACACTTCACTTTTCTGTTTCTGGAAATAGACCCATGTCTTCCTTGTGTAGTCATATATGAATGTCAATATATTGTGGCTGCCACCTAATGATGGTGTTTGTATTGGTCCACATAAATCTGAGTGGACAACCTCCAAAGGTGCTTTTTCCCTTATTGACTTTCCTGTTGGAAATTATTCTTTGTGTTTTTTTCCCATGATGCAACCTTCACATAGGTTGTATGGTTTTTATATGACTAGAAGTCCTTTCACCATACATTTTCTATGCAAAAAATTCAAACCTCCAAATTTTAGATGACCAAATATCAAATGCCATAACCAATTCTCATCTTTCACTTCTTCTTGAAATTTTTCCTGTGTCAGAACTGCTATAACACCTTCTTCCTTCAAGTCTGATTTCAACTTGAGAGGAAACATTCTATTGTTTTTCATATGCACTTTTGCAATGAGCTCTCTACTTGGAGGCTTATCCATGATTGTGCACACATCATCTTAAAAAAATACAATGTAGCCCTTTTGTATGAGTTGTCCATTTCTTAGGAGGTTATGCTTCAAGGCAGGGACATAATACACATCTGGCATGAACTTCTTCTCTCCCTTCTTTGTTAGTATGTCTACTCTTCCTTTTACCATGAAAAAGACCTTCCTATTAGTCCCCAATGTCACTCCTCATTTCACACTTTCATCTAGATTAGAAAACATTGCTATGTTTCCAGTCATGTGGTTGCTACAACCTAAATCTAAGAACCATATATCTCCTTGTTTTTCTTGTGCTACATTACAAGCTAAAAAAACACTACCATGGTTCTGATTTTCCTTTTTAAAATTTACACTTGGCTTGCTACCCATGTCATATTGCTTATTTCTACATTCATTTGCATAATGACCATACTTTTTACAATAATGACATTGAACTTGAGATTTATCATACCTCTAACCTTGTGCTTGATTTTTTCTTGTGCCTTCACTTGGATTTAGATTGCTACCTCTTCCACTTGTGCTTGGAGGGCTTCTTCTTCCACATCTGTGTGGGCTTATTCCTCTTCCTCGATAGTTTGATCTTCCTCGACCTCTACCTTGACCAAAAGAAACTTGTGCCTTGAATGCATGCTCCAATGAGGATTTTGTTGCTCTACTCAGTCTGTGCTCATGAGACATCAGTGATGCATGAAGCTCATCCACTTAAAAATATGAGAGATTCTTTGTCTCTTCTATGGCCATGACTATGGCATCAAACCTTGATGAGAGACTTCTTAGAACTTTCTCAACTATTCTCCTTTCCTTAAGTGTCTCACCGTGAGACCTAATTTGGGTAACAAACCCAATCACATGTGTAAATAATGACTCTATATTCTGAGACTCTTTCACACATAATGTTTCAAAATCTCTTTCTCAAAATTTGTAGTTTTGTTGTCTTCACCTTTACCATTCCTTGGTAGGTTGTTTGGAGGGTATCCCATGCCTCCTTGGACTCCGTTGTTGCTGCAACCCTTGGGAAAATACTTTCATGAACTGCTTAGAAAATACAAAAGAGGGCTTTGGAGTCCTTCTTCTTATTGTCTCTCAAAAAATCTCTTTCTTCTTGTGTCAAAGCATTATATGTTGTTGCATTTGCTGGTTCTTGGAAACCATTCTCCATCACCTCCCAAATATCTTGTGAGGAGAACAGGGCCTTCATTGTAATAGCCCAATAATCATAATTCTTGCCATTGAACTATGGTATTTGTGGATTATTAAATATTTTTCTTCCTGCTACCATTTTCACTGTGTAAAAAAAAACCTTCTCACTGTTGGAGAATTTTCTTCTCAAACAAACTTTCAACTCTTCAATAAAGAACACTTTCTTTTACTGAGAATCTAAACTCGCTCTGATACCATGTTGGAAAATTTGGTATTCTCTAATACCATGTCGAGAACATACACAAATACGAGAATCTCAAAGAATAGGGGAAATTCTTTTCCCACAACATACATTTTACACAGAACGCAGAAATTAAATTAGACATTGAAATCAAAGTTTGCCACAAAAATTACATAGACACACACACAGACTGAGAGACAAAAAACCAGAGAAATATTCTATATCCTTTCTTCTGCTTCAACAGTTTTTTCTACATTCTATGTGATACATATGAAAACATCCTACTTATTTCAAAATTGCGGAGCTGACAATTTAATGCCAATTCAATGCTGGAACGGAAGGGTAACAACCAAACTTCCTTCTGCCATGAAAGTACAATTCTTCATAAAAACAACGCACAGAGCTTTGTATGTCGGACTTGAAATCCTTTAGGTTGCGGGTCTTGAAACCATATTACATCCACACCCACATCGCATAACATATTTCGGCGATGTCAAAATTTAACTGGGCGCTATCCACTTGAGCTTGTGAAATGCGATGTGCGCAAGTCAGACCATTTAATATTTTGAGTGGTGGAAGTTTTAACTTGGTGCAATAATAGGGAAACATAAAGACTAACGATTGCATTGTGCGATGACGATATCGCATCGCACTATTGCAAGGTTTTTAACGAAGCAAAAAAGGTAAGGGCTAAGATGTGTGAAGTGCGAAATGCAACGCACTAAACATCGAGAAGTGCGAAAAGGCGAAAGGTAGGGAATAAAAAAAAATACGAAGGTTTTCTCCGGATTTGGATAATGCGTAAAGGTAAGGATGGTCCCACCAGATATCACATCGACAGAGATTTAAGATTGCGGTAAGGAGTTATGCGGAAAGGCTTAAAATTCTCAAAGTGTGGGGTGCAGGCAAATGGTAGGTATACAACAGGAAGGATGATTTAAACGTAGAGTGATGTCTGGGTACAATTTCTGAACATTATGGAGATTTGTGTGAAATGAATAAGCTTGTGGAATTGTGCTTGTCCTTCTCTACAAAAATGTTTAAGTACAAGTATGATTGCTGCCAGTTTATTCATGGCGGTAGTTGGGAGTAAATTCCAACAATTTCATGGATTGTTGAATGTGGAGAAGTTTATGGAATCCTTCCAGACTAATATGATACCTCATGTTGAAGATTTGATCGCCCATCTCAAGGACAAGCAACCTCCCGTATTGTGTATCATTGCTGACAATTTTTTTTGTTTGGCTAGACTGGGTGGCAAAGAAATTTGGTATTTCTTATGCTTCATTTTCGATGGAGGCAACTCTGATCTTTTCAATCTATTATCATTGGGATCTACTAGTGGAAAATGGCCATTTTCCTTTTTTCAACAATGGTGAGTGTTATTTTCCCATTGACTTCTTGAAAAGAAGAAAAATGGTACTTCTTTATTTGAGTTAAGTCTCTTTTGGTTTTCTGGTTTATGCGAATCCTTATATGATTTTCATGGCTATCATTAATTTCTAGTTTAAGTAATAGGGATTCAGGGGCATTTAAGCGATCAAAATCTTCATATGACTGTTATGATTACCTGATTGCCTAATAAACTTGTAGTTTGAGTAATAGTTTAATTAAATTTGTAGTTTAACTTGTAGCTTGAGTAATCATTATTGAGAGACATCTAAGTCATCAAATACACACGAGCCTTAGCATGGATGGAATTAAGTGCATTATAGAAACACATCGTGTCCCCTGTGAGCTTTTTATGAATCAAGTTATTTGAAGTTTACAATTTGGAAATTTTTAAGGTATTAAACTTGTTTTATGGTTGTACAGAAGAGGAGCATGAAAGCTTAATAAACTACATACATGGAGTTTCAACTTTAAATATAATTAATCTTCCATCTTATTTTCAGGAATTGGATATATCAAGAAAAGTAAAAAAAACTATTATATGAAGGATTTAAATTAGTTCGAGGGACTGATTGGATTATCGCTAATATTATTGAATATTTATAAAGCCTAACTATTGCAGAATTATAGTCAATAAATCCATTTTGGTCTGTTTTCCCTCTACTTCCTTCAGCCTTCCAAAAGGATCTTAATAATGAAACATCGTGAAGCAACATGTCGCCTAAATCCGACTGTACTAGATGGCTCAACTCCCAGGCCAAAATTTCAGTCATCTATATTTCTTTCGGAAACCTTGCTCAAGTTTCTAGAGTTCAGATAGAAGAAGTGGCAATGGGATTACTAGAAAGCAAGAAATCCTTCATTTGGGTGCTTTTTCCTGATATTGTTGAGCCTGGAGCTCATGAAACTTTGCCGAAAGGATTTGTGGAGGGAACCAAGGTTTGGTTGTTGAATGGTCATCTTAGTTAGAAGTTTTTTCTCATCCTTCTGTGGGTGGATTTCTTACACACTATGGGTGGAACTCCATTTTGGAAAGTTTATCATTTGGAGTACCCATGTTTGCATTTCCGTTATTCATATATCAATGCACAAATAGATGGGTAATTGTAGAAGAGTGGGGAGTGGCCAAAGACTTTGGTGGGAGTAACAGGAGCTTCAAAAACTACAAAGTGCTAGTTGGAAGGGAAGAAGTAGAAAGTACCAACAATAAATTCATGGGTGAAGAGGAAGGGAGAAAATTTAGATTGAAGGCCAAGCATATTGGAGAAGTTGTTAAGAAGGCAATGCTGGACAGCGGGGCATCTAATAAGAATTTAGATTTATTTGTTGAAGCTTTAAGAGCCAAAAATCATACTTAAGTTCAAGAATATTAAATAAGCATATGCGAAGACTAGGATCCATAGTTTTATTTGATACAGGCTAATAATTGTCATATACTCATACATATTTGTCATATTTTTCATGTGCATCATTGGGATCTCTTATTTTCTTATTTATGGAATAATCTAGAACCAGTAAATCTCTTTCGCTAACATTTGAAGGATGACATTAAATCTATTACTGTACCGAGAGGAATTTCATGAAATTCAGAACATTAAGAAAGAAAGAAATGATTCATCTATTAATCTATTATAGTGTAATACAAACAAGGTCAAAGTTCGAATTTACAAAAGAATGCAATCTTAGGAATTGCTAGTTATTTTGGTTAATCTGGCTACCAACACGATTGGGTGCTTCGTAAACTACAGCTCTAGAGCAGAAGGTGAAAAGTGAATAGACAAGGAAAATATGAAGAAATTTTGAAATATCAACATGATATCGTGTACTGTTAAACACAAGCATGGGTAAAAACACACATAGGAAAGATAGGCATTCGTTGCATTTATATTACTCATAGATGTACATTTATATTACATTAATGTGACTCTTGGATTTCGCATTCCAAGGTCACTTGGACTCCTTTGTGACTGTTCGACTTCCTCACCTACTCGTAGAGGATTAGGTGTCCAATATTCCCCCCTTAATCCGAAGGGGTATGTGTGAGTCCAAGAATATAGTCGTAATATAAATCTGGAAAGTATGCATGGCAACACTTAGGCTGAATCAACTCTCTGAAATGTTGGCATAAAGAGGTGGTTTAAGGATGACCATCAACATTGGAACGCAATGCTTATTGCAGTTCCCGGAACTCTTCTGAATCTTGCAAGGAGTTGAGGGCTTTTGCTAGAGGAAGTGTCCCTCATATTTTGAAGAGGGAGACCTTCAACCTAGAAGAAGGGAGGTCTACAACCTGTGATGGTTTAAGGATGACCACCAACTCTGGAATGCTTAATGCATTTCCCGGAACACAACTAAAACTGGCAAGAAGCTGAAGTCTTCTGCTAGAGGAAGTGTTCTGAAAGAGGAAGAATATCAACCTCACATAGATGGTTTAAGGTTTTCCACCAACCAAAGGCATGCTCATGGGCATCCATGTCTTTGGCTACAACTCTAAATCTGGAAAGACAATTTGTGGCTCAGGCTCGCTTGATGTGGCATCGAAGCTTGTAGATGACCACCATTTTCCCCCTTGTTAGGTACAAGGTGAGATGATGGTGAAAACTCAACTGAAAGATTGTTCAATATTCTAGAACAAGTTCTAACATGTGACTTAAATAGTTTCTTGGCTGTTGATGCCCATTTCCAAGAAGAAATCCATCCAAAATGAATCTTTGTTCTTGTAGGAGGCTTGTTTCTGAAGCATCTGTGTGAAGAGTGGGTGTGCTGACCACAATGCTTACATGGGTGAAGATCAAAACAATGATCTTTCATATGGCCAACATGATCACAATGTTGGCATTTTACAATTTGTTGTTGTTGTTGTTGTGGAAGAGGAGCAGGATCTGAAAAGGTGAACTTCCATAAAGAAATCAGGCACAATGAAATTTTATGGGCTTGGAGTAGTCGGGAATATGAAAAGATAACTCCTTGTCATATCCAAGACCTGTTCGGTGCTTTTTATGGACAAGCTCTTCCCAAGGTCTGATGATGGGCTTGGGAAGTGCAAACTGAGATGCTGCATATGCATGTAAATCTACTCTTGTACAAGGAACTGAATGTGAATCGACTGCAACATTACTGACTTGCTACTTATGGGAGTCTGTTTCAATTTTCTAAACCTAAACAGATTCAGAATGATGACTCCATTATTGTAATTTTGCTTACTGAAGCAGAGATTCAAACTGCAAAAATTCAATCTTTTCTTGTGCATTATGTAGATAGCTTTGGATGTCAAAAAGAGTGTCTTTGCTGATGTTTTCTATCCCATCAATAGTGGAATGTATTAAAGGTTTCAAAAATTCTATTGCATCATCAACCATCTCCTCTTCTTCTTCTCTCTCTTTTATTTTTATTTTTATTTTTTATTTTTTATTTAGGAAAGATAGGCATTAGTTGCATTTCTATTACTCATATATGTACATTTATATTACATTAATGTGACTCTTGGATTCTGCATTCCAAAGTCACTTGGACTCCTTTGTGACTGTTGGGCTTCCTCACCTACCCATAGAGGATTAGGTGTCCAACATGTACCACTATTTTTGTGTAAGCCAAAAACGTGAAGTATAGAGCATTTTTAGCAGCAATATACACACTGAAAGAAGGCACTAGATGGTAAAATATAGAAAGAGCAGAAATCTATTTCCAATATTCATTAGTGAAATATGTAAGCTCTTTAGTTAAGGTAAAGCATATATGTACAAACTCTCCCAACAAGATAGAGTTGTGCTATTAAATATTATGTAAAGTATATGATTCAAGATTTAAATCTTTTATTAAATTTGTAAACTATGTATGTGAATAGAATTTCAATTTTATTCTCAATTCCAGGAATTTTTTTTATTAATAGAAGTAGGTTAATCTGACACACCCTTGTTAAGAAGGATTGTGTAATTCCTCTGTTATGAAGTATTATGTAACTTAAGATTCAAATTCCAATAAATCAAATCAACCAAAAAAAATTCAAAAATAACTATACAATCTAAAAATAATATAAAATTGAACAGTGAATGTACAAGCTCTGTATATCAAATCCCTCGAAGAAGGATGTGGCAAGTTGCCTTATGGCAAAGGGACAAGCACTATTTCAATAATTTCAATGTCATATTACATATTCAAAGTGATCTCCACCAGGGCAAGCTCATTGTAGTACAAATAAAGCTCACAGGTTATCATAGGTTACGGAACTACAGGAACAAAGCTGTCAGGTTCATCATAGGTTCCTTCATAGTGGATAGAATTGAACTTGACGTGACGTGGTTGGTTAATTTAACTTTGACCAGCAGATATGGCTTATGCCTCGATCAAATTAAACTCGTAGTTGGTGCAAAATACAACCCTATTTGCAGACAAATTGTATTATCTGGGTTACTTGAACTCGTAGTTGATGCAAAGTCAAATCATGAAGTTGATCAACTAAGTCGACTTTGATTGACGATTTGATCTCGTAGTAAGTGCAAATCAAATCATGGAATTGATCACTTAGGTCATTTTTGATCGACGATTTCAGGAATAAGCGTCAATAGCTAATTGCGATGAAGTGACGTGGTTTGTAATTCAAATTGGGTCGGAAGATGTGGATTTTGCCTCGATCAATTTGAACTAGTATCTCATAGTTGGTGCAAAATTCAACCCTACTTGCAAACAATTTTATTATGTCACTTACTAGAACTCGTACTTGGTGAAAAATTGATAACCCTAACCAATTTTATTAATATGTCAGTTACACTAAAACTCGTAGTCGGTGCAAAATTGAAAGTCTTAATTGAAGACAAGTTGTGTTATATCGTTTATACAAGTAACTTGGAGATTGCATACAAATTGTGTTATCTCGGTCACTTAAACTCGTAGGTAATTCAAATTCCATCCCTAATTCTAGACAAAATGTGTTATCTAGGTTATACAAGTAACTTGAAGATTATTGACAAATTGCGTTGTTTCCTTTACACAAGTAATTAGAGAATGAAACCAAAAAAGATAACGAGAGAAGTGAAAAAAAAATTGTTGTTATAATGTCATTTTTATAAAAATCAAGTGCACATTTGAAGATATGTTTGATTTTTCTTTATGGTTGATCATTTTAGAGTTCAAATCTATTTAGATTAGTTCTTATCATAAAAAAAATTATATGAAAATTTAGATGATCATCATTATGTATATATTTTGGAACAATTTGATCCTTTGAAATCTACTACCTATAATCTAGAAAACCAAATAACAATGTTTATTAATGAAGTGAGCAATAAAAAGATTCAAGGATGCATATACTTATTAATGAATCTCTCTCTCTCATATATATATATATATATATATATATATATATATATATATATATATATATATATATATATATATATATATATATTTTGTTATGTCCATCATTTCATAAGTAGTTTATTGCACTCAAGACTATTCCGTAAGTCTCTTTTTTTTTCCTGTCATAGTAATTTCTTTCTCCAATAATAATCCTTGTCACCACAAAAAATACACATCAAAATTAATGCACAACATAGCAACCAATGTAGTTCTAAATTATTGACTTAATGAATTTTATGAAATATTAGTCTAACTAATACACAAAATGGTTTTTCTTTTCATGTTCAATTTTAAATCTTGTAGATTTTTTAAGAACCATAATTTTAAGTCGTTTAATTTGCAGGGTGGCGAATCTATTTATGCATTCAAAAATGTATTTTAAACAACAAAAAATCACAATCACCCAAAATTGTATAGCAAGATGAAGAAAAAACCATTTTGTCTTTGGTTTATTTTGTACTCTATATATTTTAATGGAATCAATGCATTTAACATTAAAATAATTTTTTCCATCTTATAAATATTCAAATCAATACACTATATTAAAAGCAAAACAACAAAACGATGAATCCAATGTACACATATTAAATTTAGTATATCCA
Source organism: Pinus albicaulis (assembly GCA_034641835.2). NCBI lineage: Eukaryota > Viridiplantae > Streptophyta > Pinopsida > Pinales > Pinaceae > Pinus > Pinus albicaulis. The sequence continues at coordinate 933,508,520 of CM076570.1, read as the reverse complement.
TTATGCAAACATTGGAATTAATGTGTTATTAATTTGATCTATTGCATATCTTCAACATTAACCACTTATACCTTATTAGGAGTTTTAAGTTTTAAAATTTTCATTTATCAATTTTTAAATAAATACACCCTATCAACATTGAAATCATTATAATGATGAACAAGAAAATTAGATGATCATAAACATTTCATTGGAAGATTAATATTCCTAGCCATTTGTGTCTTCATAGAAACAATCTCCACATAAATATTCTTTGTTAAGAAAATAATATTAGCCCAATTATAATATTAAATTTTTCTCCCTTACTTTCACTATTACTGAAATATTTTCTTAATTTTATTTAGGATAGCTTCTTAAATTACATATGTATACTATGTTATATCCACTTTCCATATGCTAATCAATAAATTACTCTCAAACCTAGCTTCCTATGTTTAAAAAAATCAATTAAACTATTATTTTCTAAAATCTCTAAAAATACACAAAAACCACTCTATAAAGTAGGCAAAACCCATTATGGTATAATTATGAATACCCAGAAATTTCTCTTCCTATATTGTCTGCTTAAATTCAATCAAATTAATATTTCCTAAAATCTTTATAGAGTACACAAAACCCACCAAAGTACAACTAAACATGGAAAGCTACCTTACTATTCAATATCCATTACAAAACATAACCAAAAAATGTTTTATTATGTTGATAACAATCATTTTTACATATATTCAAACATGCAATTCAATCATTTTTATGTACATATTTTCATGTGAACTTTTTTTTTTGGTAAATTGGGCTAAACTATATTAAAAGCATGACCAACTGTACAGAGACAATGGGCAGGGATGGCAAGCAATTCTTAGCCTATCCCTACCTTAGTAGTGTTAAAAATAAACCATTTGGGGTTGCCTCAAAGGAGGAAACCAACCCCTTAAGAGTATCATCGAGTCTTGTAATACAAAATATTCAGTGGCCCATATAAAAAAAAAGAGCTGAAGTATATCCTGAGGTGACACAAAACAGAAATTGACCTTGATACCTAACAATCATGGATTTCCTTCATCTTCTTCCATCGCCTGGTCCTCTTCCTCTATCAAGCACGTGTGTTCTCTAGCAATGGCTTCCTCCTCAGTTGTGGGAATTCGAGGAGGCTTCGAAGGGGCTGCATGGACGATGGGAGTGACTGAATACTTAACATCGTAATCTCTGGTCGAGACACTATCCGAGTCCATAACCCAAATGCCTATTTCCTCTGTTCTGGGCTCATAAACTGGAAGCGTGTTGATTTTCCTGGGTAAAGGCTACATAGATTGTGGAATAGTGGATTTCCGACGACATCTTCTACCCTTAGGCTTCACCGGAGGCAAAACAAACTCCCCATGAATGTTATCAAATCCTTGAGGATCCATCACCTCATGGCTATCAGATGTAGAGCTCTAGGTGCATTCCAATCACTGGTCGTGGCCACGGTGAGAGCTGCCTGAGAACGCACCCTTGTAGCTTCCCCTAATAGGCTTGTAATGTTGGGGCGGGGCATTGGTATGGCTTCTGACCTAGAATTTTATGATTTTTTTTAGATATATACATCAATATGTTGGCGCGGGGCATTGGTATGGATTCTGACCTAGAATTTTATGATTTTTTTTAGATATATACATCAATATGTATTATACATCAATCATTTTTACATATATTCAAACATGTACTTCAATCACTTTTATCTACATATATTCATGTGAACTTAAATATGTAAAACCATCTATGATTGTTTTAAATAACATGTATGATCATGCAAAATGTACTTAAATATCACTTAAATAATGGATGTATCCTAAAATTATATAATATTCACACATGTTCAAATGTGTAACGTCTACCAATGTATGTGTTAAATGTAATTTGAAATTTCCATCTAGATTCATTTTATATTTAACAAATAAAATGACAACTTGAGTTTTAAGAACAAAACATTATATCACAACATGTGAGAACATGTCAAATGTCGCTCAACTATCCAAAATATACACATGTATTATAATTTGAAATTTCCATCTAGATTCATTTTATATTTAACAAATATAATGACAACTTGAGTTTTAAAAACAAATCATTATATCAAAACGTGTGATCACATGCCAAATGCAGTTTAACTATCCAAAATATACAAATGTATCCATGTTTTGTAATTTGAAATTTAGATCTAGATTCAATTTATATTTAACAAATAAAATGACAAATTGAGTTTGAAAAACAAAACAGTATTTCACAAGATGTGATCACATGCCAAATGTAGTTCAACTATCCAAAATATATACATTGTGTTTTCTAATTTGAAATTTCCATCTAGAGATTAATTTTATATTTAACAAATAAAATGACAACTTGAGTTTTAAAAACAAAACATTGTATCACAACATGTGATCACATGCCAAATATAGTTCAACTGTCCAAAATATGCACATGTATGTGTTTTGTAATTTGAATTTTCCATCTAGATTAATTTTATATTTGATAAATAAAATGACAACTTGAATTTTAAAAACAAAACATTATATCACAACATGTGATCACATGCCAAATGTAGTTCAACTATACAAAATATACACATGTATGTGTAAATTGTAATTTGAAATTTCCATCTAGATTCATTTTATATTTAAAAAATGAAATGAAAACTTGAGTTTTAAAAACAAAACATTATATCAAAACATGTGATCACATGCCAAATGCAGTTCAACTATTCAAAATATACACATTGTGTTTTGTAATTTGAAATTTCCATCTAGAGATTCATTTTATATTTAGAAATAAAATGAAAACTTGAGTTTTAAAAAGAAAGCATTATATAACAACATGTGATCACATGCCCATTGTAGTTCAACTATCCAAAATATACACATATGTTTTGTAATTTGAAATTTCCATCTAGATTCATTTTATATTTAACAAATAAAATGACAACTTGAGTTTTAAAAACAAAACATTATATATCACACATGTGATCACATGCCAAATGTAACTATCCAAAATTTAAAATCATTTCTTGATAAAAGTAAATGTAGTTTGAAACTATATTCAAACAGTAAAATATGTCAAAAATTTATATCACATGAAGAATAAAAGTAAATATATATAACAATGTATAGTGTTACAAGTATCAAGTTATATAGAAAAGTAAATATGACTGCATAGATAAGACTATATATAGAAAAGTAAATTTGAATCTATCTATCATATAAAATGTTGCACATGTGCATCATCAATCAAATACAGATGGATCCAATGAATTTTCCAACATTGTCCTGAGCCTCGTGCTATCCTTAGAAGGAGGGGAACCTCTACACAACGTCTACAAACATTAAAATTTAATGTTTTAAAATTTAATGAGAATCTAGAACTTCATGTAAAAAAAAAAAATGAAAAAAAAATCATGCAATACCTCATGTAGTTCCCTCTCCATTGTCTTGTGTTGCTTGTCCATTAATACATCCTCCATAATAAATTGTACTATATATATATATTAAAAAATTTCGAATGAAAATGCATATAAAATAATTTGCAATAATATTTAAAAGAAAGTTAGACAACTTGTTCAAATGGTGTAGATGTTCCTATCTCCATCATACACTCCATCGCTAGAGTCTTTCGAGAACGAAAATCATCTCCAAAAAACTAAAATTATAAATTTTAAAACTATAAAATAACTCAAGATCTAGATCTCATTTTATAATGAAACTTTTGAACTTCAATTTATAACTTAAACATAAAAGTGAAAAATTGAATAATTTTGATGGTGGATTTGACATATCTCCTAACAAGGTAGAACACGTTGGCTCCAAATAAAAATCATCTCCAGAAACCTAAAATTCAAAAAATTTAAAATTGTAAAATAACTCAAGATCTAGATCTCATTTTTTAATGGATCTAAAGGTCATAAGTGTGTTGAGAAGAAATTATTTTACTTAGATTCTAGGGAGGAGGAAGAAAATGAACAATAAACTTCAAACTAAGAGGATATACACCAAGAAGCAACCCTAAGGGAAGAAGAAATGAATCAGACCATATCCTGTAATGCATTGGCAAGAATTACCACTCATCAAACTCTCAAGATGGAAGGGAATATCAAGAGGAAAAATGGAATAGTGCTTATTGATTCAGGTAGTACCCATAATTTTATTCATTGTAAGGTAGGCAAGGAATTGAATTTCTTCATATACCCAACGCCAAAGTGCCAAGTGATGGTGGAAATTGGACGAAATATAAATTACTCTAGAAAGTGCCATAATATCAAGATAAACATGGGGGAATATGTATTTAATAGTCCAATTACTTCCATTCCAATGGGTGGTGTTGATGTTGTACTAGGAGTACAATGGCTACAATCTTTCAGGATGGTAGCTTTTAATTTTCAAGAACTTTTCTTGAATTTTTTTTCGGAAGGAAAGGAAGTTGAAATATGGGGTATCATAGGGAAGCGAGGAAAGATAATAAGCTCTAATTTCATGAAAAATCTTTTGAAGAAATAACAACGAGGCGTAATTGCACAATTATACTCACTAGAAGTTCCAACATCAAAATCATCTATTTCTCCATATCTCCAAAAAGTCTTGGACAATCATTCCAAGGCGTTTGAAGCTCCCAAAGTACTCCCACCTATTCGTGATCATGATCATTCTATTCATTTTTTTCCAAGAAGTGTTCCTCCAAACATCAGGCCTTACAGATATCCTTATGTCCAAAAGAGCGAAATTGAACATATGGTTGCAGAAATGCTAGATGCTGGTATAATTCAACATAGTCAAAGTTCTTTCTCTGCTCCAGTAGTATTGGTGCACAAGAAGGATGGATCATGGCGCATGTGTCCATATTATAGGGATTTCAATAATCTCACTATTAAATATAAGTTTCCCATTCCTGTGATTGGTAAATTATTGGATGAATTACATGAAGAAATTTATTTCACCAAGTTGGATCTTCGTTGAGGATATCATTAAATTACAGTGAACACTCGAGACATTCTGAAAAAAACATTTACAACTCATGAGGGTCATTATGAATTTTTAATCATGCCTTTTGGCCTTACCAATGCACCTTCTACATTTCAAGGGTTGATGAATTCCATTTCCCCTTCCTTAGAAAATTTGTGTTATTATTTTTTGATGATATACTAATCTATAGTAGGTCTTCGAAGGATCATGTTCAACATGTTGATAGGGTGCTTAAACTATTGGAGGAGGAAAAAATTTATGCAAAAAACTCCAAATGTTTCTTTGGAGTACAACAAGTGGAATATCTAGGTCATATTGTATCTCAGGAGGGTGTTAAGGTAGACCCTAAAAAAATTAAATCCATTAAGGAATGGAAATTATCCACAACCATAAAGTAGTTGCGAGGATTTCTCAGGTAAACATGGTATTATCACAAGTTTGTTAAGAATTATGGGAGAATAGCAGCACGTATAACAACATTACTGAAGTAAGATGCATTTTCATGGACTTCTGAAGCAACTAAGGCCTTTGAACATCTTAAAGAGGCAATGTGCAAGCATCAGTCTTAGCTACACTAGACTTCACAAAAGCCTTCATTGTAGAATGTGATGCCTCAAGAAATGGAATTGGTGTTGTTTTAATGCAAGAAGGAAGACCGATTGCTTTTGAAATCTATCCAATCAAAGGAAAGTATTTACAGAAAGATATTTATGAGAAGGAAATGTTGGCAATCCTACATGCACTAAACAAATGGTGACCTTACCTAATGGGAAGACAATTCAAGGTAAAAGTTGATCATGATAGTCTTAAATAATTTTTGGAAAAAAGAATATCTTCAGAAGAGAAACAAAAATGGGTCACAAAGATGTTGGTTATGACTTTGAAATTATGTGCAAGAAATTGAATTAAATGTTGCTGGAGATGCACTCTCAAGAAAGGATGAGGATGTGGAAGCATTGATTTGTGCCATTTATATTATCCAACTTAATTGGATAACCGAATCAAGGGAGGAATGAAAGAATGATGAAGTGTGGACACTTATTCAAAACTTGCAGCAAGATCCCATTACATCTGATACATTTAGTTGGAAAAATGATTCCTTTTGGTACAAATATCACTTATATCTTTGTAAGAATTCCCAACTAAAACAAAAGATTTTTTTGTAATTTCACACCTCTCCCTTAGGAGGACACTTGGGATTTTTAAAAACTTACCACAGAGTGATGAATTTTTTTTTTTGGGATGGCCTTAAATCTGATATTAAAAATTTTGTGGCAGAGTTTTTCGTTTGACAAAAAAAAATAAAGTATTTACAGAAACCTATTTATGAGAAGGAAATGTTAGCAATACTACATGCACTAAAGAAATGGCAAACTTACCTAATGGGAAGACACTTCAAGGTAAAAACTGATCATGATAGCCTTAAACACTTTTTGGAACAAAGACTATCTTCAGAAGAGCAGCAAAAATGGGTCACAAAGATGTTGGGTTATGACTTTGAAATAATCTACAAAAAAGGAAAGCTTAATGTTGTTGCAGATGCACTCTCAAGAAAGAATGAAGAGGTGGAAGCATTGCTTTGTGCCATTTCTATTATCCAACCGTATTGGATAACCAAAGAAAGAGATGAATGGAAGAAGGACAAAGATGTATGGACACTCATTCAAAAGTTGCAGCAAGATCCTAGTACATCTGATACATTTAGTTGGAAAAATGATTCCTTATGGTACAAAGATCGTTTATATCTTTGTAAGAATTCCCAACTAAAACAAAAGATTCTTCTGGAATTGCACACTTCTCCTTTAGGAGGACACTCGGGATTTTTAAAAACTTACCACAGGGTGAAGAAAGAATTTTTTTGGGATGGCCTTAAATCTGATATTCAAAAGTTTGTGGCGGAATGTTTGGTTTGCCAGCAGAATAAAATGGAAACAATTAAGACCCTGTGACTTCTACAACCTTTATCCATTCCAAGTCAACGTTGGGAGGAGATTTCAATGGATTTTATCACAGGTTTACCTAAGTCTGAAGGAAAGAGTGTCATCATGGTGGTAGTTGATAGATTTACCAAGTATGCACACTTTTGTGCATTATCTCATCCATTTAAAGCAAGTACGGTTGCTACTACATTTATGGACAGAATTCAAAAGCTACATGGAAGCCTAAGGGTTATTGTGAGTGACAGAGATCCCATTTTTACTGGAAATTTTTGGACGGAGTTATTTTCTTGTTTGGGTACTCAATTAGCTCATAGCTCATCTTATCATCCTCAATCCGATGGTCAAACCGAGATAGTAAATAAATGTTTGGAAGGATATCTTCGTTGTTTTGTATCTGATAAACAAACACAATGGGTCAAGTGGTTACCTCTCGCTGAATGGTGGTAGAACACTTCCTTCCATACTGCAGCAAAAATGACCCCATTTATGGCACTTTATGGATATCATCCACCATCGATCACATCATCTTTAAGGGAAAATTCGAAGGTTCAAGCAGTGGAAGATCACATCGAGCATCAGCAAGAAGTTCTCCAACTCTTAAAGGATAAACTGAATTTGGCACAAAATCGAATGAAACAACAGGCAGATCAACATCGCAGCGAGAGAAGTTTTGATGTAGGAGATTGGGTATTTTTATGGCTACAACCATACAAACAAATGTCCCTCAAGCAAGCAAAGAAGGATAACAAATTATCGCCAAAGTACTATGGTCCTTACAAGGTGTTGCAAAAGATTGGTACTATGGCATACAAATTGGAGCTTCCTGCTTCTTCGCGAGTACATCCAGTTTTCCATGTTTCATGCTTGAAGAAGGTTATAGGTGAAAATCTTCCAGTTCAAACAATATTGCCAGAACTTGATGAGGAAGGAAAAATCATATTGGAACCTGAAGCGGTCATGGAAACAAGAACTCGACAGCTACGGAATCGATCAATTTCAGAGTATCTCATCAAGTGGAAGAACTTACCCACCGAAGATTCTACATGGGAGGATGAGAATTTTATACAGAAGCACCCAGAGCTACTCAAGTGTTGAGGACAACACTTTTTTGAAGGAGAGGGGCATGTTAGGTCCCTAAATTACTAGTATAGTCCCTTATTGTTGTTAGTGTAACCCCCTTATTGTTATTATTGTACCCTTGTAACCCCCATTTTGTTATTATTGTGCCCTTAAATTATTATTTTTAGGTCGGCTAGGATTACATTGTGGCCCACTAGGATTACATTATGGCCCCATGGACTCCTCTATATAGAAAGGAGGTTTTGTGAATTGTATCATCCAAGAATTGTTCATTTATGTAATGTATTGGAGGTTGCCCCCTCGAAGTGGCTCATTTCTAAGGCGTTTATATCTCTTTTCTTCTCTTTTTGGAGCTGGTTACACAACACATTTGTGCCATAACCAACTTTCATCTTCTTTAGCTAGTAGACATGCTTTAGTTGCTTCATCGAAAACATATATGTCGTTCAGAGCTCGACTTGCTGTAGCCACAATTTTACCATACCTGCCTTTCCTGATTTCATAGTTTGTGAAGTTGAATAGCATTGTGTGTCCTTGATCACACATTTGTCCAACACTGAGCAAATTGTGATTCATTTTTTCAACCAATAGAACATTCTTGGCTATAACATCTTTGCTTCCGAGAGTGACGGTACCTGATCCTATAACATTTGAAGATCCATCATTTCCAAAGGATACGGTTCCATCCTTCTTCTCTTTCATAGATACAAATTTCCTTCTATCTCCAGTCATATGTGTTGAGAAACCGTTGTCAACATACCATAGATATTTGTTGTTTTGAGCCTTGAGAGTGAGAGCACAATTATCAATATTCTTCTTCTTCCATGTTCATTCATTTTGTGGCTTCGAAGATTCTTCTGGAGGATTTTCAAGTCTACAGTCTCTGGCAATGTGTCCAAATTTCTAACATTTGTAACATTCCATATTATTTCTTAAATGTTCAAATCTATTGGTGTTTCGTTGAGCCCTGGGAGGTTCATATTTGAAGGATCTCTTGGAATTGTATTGGTTCCTAGGGTACTTGCAACATTCTACAGCTTTGTGACCAAATTTTCCACATGAATAACAATAGCCATGAAAAATATGTTGGTACCTGGATGGAAATCTTCATCGAGGAATCGTCTTCCAAGGATGTGCTTGCGAATATTTTCCAATGAAGTCTACACGTATGTCAGATCTCATAGGTTCATTTTATTTTGTTGTAGAAGGTCCTGCTTCTTCTTCTTTGTAATCGAGGCCAATTCTATCGTTGTAAGATCGTTGATTGTTGATGAGTTCTTCCAATACCCTTGAGCTGTTGGCATAGTTTTGGACAATTTTTCCCTTCTTCACTTCCTTACGCAGCGAGACTACTTCGGCTTCTCATGCTTCCCTTTCTTGGTTGCTTTCTTCCAACTTCTTTTGAAGTGACTCTTCAATACATTTGTGTTCTTGAACTTCAATTTTGAGACCTTGAACTTGTTCTTCGAGAGTATTGGAACGGATCTTCTCAGCATTGAGCTCTTTTATAAGCTTGATTGCCTCCTCAGAAAATTCTTCTATGGTCAACCCTTCTTCTTCATTGTTTGATACTTCTTTTTTATTATGCTTGGCCATAAACAATACTTTATCATTGGCTTCTTCTTTGCTGTCACTTTCTTCATCGATGATGAGCTATCTTCTTTAGAGAGAAAGTTCCTTTTGGATCCTTTCTTTTTGCCTTGCTTGTTGAATTTCTTAAAGCCTTTCTTTCTTTTTGAGTTTCCATCACTTTTGTTTAGACATTTTGCTGCAAAATGCCCAACCTCACCACAAGCGAAACATATCAATGGAAGTTTACCTTTGAATTTTCCCTTACCATTTTTTAGTTTTCTCGTAAAGTAGGCATATTCTTCATCTGAAATACCTTCTCCATCATCACACTTTTCTTCACACTTGTAGGTGCATGTCATTTCAATTGAAGGTTGTTTGTCCTTATTGGCTTTCTTAGATGCAATGAATGCAGTTTCTAGATTTGAAGTACCCTCTTCTTCATCAAGTCTCATTTAATATGCTATGAGAACTCCATGTAATTCCTCTTTGTTGAGTTTGTCTAGATTTGCACTATATTCTAAGACCGATACCTTTGGGTTGAATCTCCCTGGTAACATTCTAAGAATATTCCATATAATAGTCTTCTTGTCAACTGGCTCTCCCAATCCTTCCAGAGTATTGGTTATTTCATCAATGTATTGGAAGTATGCAACAATGTTGCAATATTTTTTCATTCTGAGTTGCTTAAATTTTTCTCTATACATTTGAAGCTTTGCTTCTTTGACATTTGAGTCACCTACATATATATTCTCAAGCTTGTCCCATAAATTTTTGGTAGTTTTACAACCCAAAACCTTATGATAAGAAGATTCAATAAGTCCACTGATAATAATATTCTTTGCTTTTGCATCATTTACCAAATTCTTCTTACCTTGTTCATCTGCGGTTGATGTAAATCCATTTTGAACAATGTCCCATACTTCGTAACCTTGTGCCAAGAGATAGACCTCCATTCTTCCTTTCCAGAGTGCATAATTATTTTCATTGAACAGAGGTACACCATTCTTGGTATGCTCCATGACCTCCTTCCAGCTGTTAAACTTCTATTGAAGGAACCAAGCTCTGAAACCAATTGTTGGAAATACTGAGAGGGGGGGGTGAATCAGTATTCCTTTCAATTAGAGCATTAGTTAATCTTCAATTATTATCAGTGTTTGTACAATGATAGCAAAAAACAAGAGGAACACAAATGCACACAGTTTTTAAGGTGGAAACCCACTCTGGGACAAAAACCACCTAATGCTTTTCTAATAATTCTTTTCAACTCCAATTGAAAATAAAGCTCCAACTTCCTAGAATCTAGAAAAGCATTCTTCTCCATCTCCTACTGGATGGATGCTCCAACGCCTGAGATTCTTCAATAGTCAACTGAACGGATGCCCCAACATCCAATGAGCTACAACTCACCCTAGCACCACCCTACCACCCTATAGAAGAATAAAAGAAGAATGGACTCCCGTACCAGGGAAAATGGTCCACTTTACAATGATATAGAATGATGTAGAAGAAGAAGATATACTAGACCATAACCCCAACTTTGACATAACCACCTAATGATGATCCTAGACCTCCCAACACTTCCTCTTCAACCCTTGGCAGATAGACACTAGTACAATTTGTACAATAATGTATTTACAATGACTAAGTACAATGATACCTTTACAATGATTGTATGCAGTGCTGCCCACTTGAAGACTTCATGTGATGAAATTTTTGCTGCTGTTCTACACCTTGGTTGCCTCTTGTCATGCTACCCTCTACTGCACCTTGCTTTGCTTTTCTTCCCTAGAAATTTTGGTCCTTTGCAGCACTTGACAACACATGATCTAGCTTTTTCTTTGCCTTCTAGGAGCTCAATATTGAATCGGGTGTGTCTCTGTTATTTCAAATCCCCAATATCTAATTTTTGGTCTTGTAGTAGTCCTCTGAGTCGTCTTTCCAATGCCATAGTTTTGACCCAATTTGGATTCTTCAAGAGAGAGTTATACCCAATATCTCACAATTCCATAGTTATGGACTGTTTCAGCAGAGAGAACTTGTACGACACGACACATGTCACTGTTTCTTCATTTAGCTTTAAAATTGATAGAGAGAAAACTAAAGTCTATGCACTATCTATCAATTTTTACAGAATTCCAATCCGATACTCGGAGAGAGAGTTATGACGATTTTACCAAAGTCACTTATTTGAGATGAATTTCATGAGCCTGCAAAAACACTGACTTCCACAGATCATATCTCTGAAAATATTGCACACCTTGATCTGAAATTTTCACAGAAGCTCCTCAGGATTTCTGCTTCACCTCATAAAAATTTCAGCTTCTAAACCTTTGTAGAAAAAAATTTAGAGCGGAAATTCCACGATGACCTGTTTCAGATGGTGAAATCCCTTGCATAAGAAGGAAATGAGGATCACAATTTATATAAATGCTTAGGCTGATATGGGCTTCAACAAGTGAACGTGGGAGGGATTTTAGGAGCTTAAAAAATATTAATTATGACTTTTCAATGACCCATGCAAAAATCCTATGGGGTTTTAGCCCACTAACTGGGGGTATAAACTTCAAACATGAATATCTCTCAAACCGTGAAGAATTACGTGACGTGACATATATCAATGGAAACATCTCGAAAAGTAGAAACCATCAAAAGAATTCTTGAACCAGAATATAGTAATTTGGTAGGTCAAAATTCCCATGAAATATTGGGTTAGCCCCTAGTGCTGCTTGGGTTGATGTCAATGACAACCTCTGATCAACAGGTTCATTAGGAAAGTTTCGATGAATCTAGCCAAGAGGTAGATCATCTCTAATGTAACAAGTCTATTAAAGGGCAGATATTCGAATTTGTAAAGGGTTGGAGATTTTTTGAAAATACTGCAGCTTTATGTATATTAACTATTATTAGTAATACAGAGCAATTTTTCTTGACCAACCTGAGATTCTGATGGAGTTTTTAGTGCTTATCTAGTCTATATTCTCTATGTGTACTATTTGCAGTGGTTTTCATCTTTAATACTCAGAATTCATAGGTGTATGATCTGAATTCCTTTATTGATGAATTGGCTGTGTTATTTCATGTTCCATGTGTGATTTACCTCTGCTAAATTTTTTTATCTTCCTCAGCTTCCATGTCAAGAGACCTTACCACTGAATAACTAATTTTTTGACTCCATAAGCCCAATGATTGCAGACTTGTACTCTTTTCAACCTACATACATCACAATCAAGCTATTTTCCAAGTAGAGTTAGCCATCTAGATTCATATTTATCAAATATCATTAAACCCTTTTGAGAGAGCCCTCTCATACTGAAGAGGCTAAGCTTCAGTCACAAGGTGGTTTGAAACGATTACATGAAATTGTCTGATTAGCAGCCTGTTGTCGCAAATATTGTCTAGGCACCGCGACAATGACTCAGATTGAGGGCTGTCACCTTTATCCCCAATCTCTCTATTTAAGCCGTATCTTTGCAAGCTAAGGGAGGTAGACCCTATTAGAAATGAGGATGAAGAATCCAGGAGACACAACTAAGACATCAAATACTTGATAAAATGAACGAGATTCCACAGATCTAAATTAGATTTCATGTTTAAGACCAGTGCCTTATGGAGTCAAACAAAATCCCGCTATGCAATTATAAACAAGTAAGTGACGATTAAATGCTACTTGTTAAAACACGATTGCTCACAATGATATTTAATTAAAAATGCCACGATCATTCGTTAAGATACTGAAGCCAATCAAAGCTTATCATGAAACAACCAGTGAGATAAAAATACCTGATGCTTGAAATATTTCTGAAATTAAGATATTCCAATACAACCCAGTTCGAAAATTAAAATGATCCACAGTCAAACTTTAGATAGAAAAATTTTAGTGCATTTGACTATAGAAAATTTGAAATTTTTTTTATATTTTTGTATTTTCTAGATTTTTTTTAGGATTTTTTGAAATTTTTTTTTATTATTTTTTGAATCTTAAAATCAAAATATTAAATCTAAGTTACAACTTAAATCTAAATTAAAATTAAAATAATAAAAGTATTAAAACTAAACTAAAACATCAAAATTTAAAAAACTAAACTAAAATTCAACTAAATTAAAATCTAATAAAAAAAATAAAAATAAAAATAAAAAACTAATCTAAAATAAAACTAAAACCATCAAAATCGAATTAAACTAGAATGAAAATTATTAAAATGAAAACTGACTAAACTAAACACAAAATACACCTACGCTAACAAATAAAATCTACAACTAAACTTACCAAAAGTGAATTTAACTAACACTAAAGTCGAATTTAAATGAAAACCAAAAATTTGAAGGGAATCGGATTTAAAAAAAGCAGATACGTTAGCTTTGCTTGCGTTTTCTTTTTATTTGCTGTATTGCAGGTTGGAGCGTAGGAACGAACGTCGGATGGGCAGAATCGATTTGTTGAAGAGAATGCCTGGACGTTGGACAGGAAAATCGAAAGGTGAATGGGAAGGAGGAAGGACATGAAGGGGGAAAAAGATGCTCGATGGAAAGCAATGAATAGCTGTAATGCAGCATGAGGAGAGAGGCAAGGATAAGGTCGATATCAAATGGAAAGAGGTGGATGGTAGGGAAAAGGGACGAGGGTATGGAGCAGCGTGGAAGGGGAAAGCAGATAAATGCATTGACAGGGACAGTGAGGATCATAATGAAGATAACCCAGTAAAATGAAAATACGCCTAACAAATCTTAAAATTTCTTCATTTAAGTTCAGATTTTTATGCTCCTTACAATCAAATAATGTCCAGGTTTGCCCATAGTAGTAATTTGAGGCCAGATCTGGCCTTTGGAGGCTAGATTTTCCTCAGATCCTAAAAAAATTTCGATTTGAACCCTGAGTCTGCAAGAAACCAACCAGATCTGAAGATACACACCAAGAAACGATTAAACCCTTACAGAAAAATTACAAATTTACAACTATTTTACAAATTAAAAACCCTCATGGTTAGATCTAGATCCGTTTTAGCACAATTTTCAGAGATTTAAAGTTTTAGTGAGAGGCACAAGCCTTCGAAACCCTGCAAAATCACAAATATCGTAAGATAGACCCGGAATTTAACAAATAAAGAGCTTATCAAATTTATGTTTATTGAGAGTCGGCTGGTCCAACTGAAGACTTCCCCAGACGCCCAATCTTAAAAAAAAATTTCCCTACACACTTAGATCTGAATTTTAGACTGATAGAGATTTAAGAAAACAACATGAGACCCTTAGAAAAATCAGAATGTTATTTTATAAACCCAGAAAACTGCACAAGATACCTGTATGCAGATTAATCCATGTAGGCCATCAACCATAAAATGCAAGAAACCAAGTAACAGAGTTTAGAGACAATTCACCACATAGATCTGAGAAGGAACATCAAGATTTATAACTCCAAAGTCTTTATGCTTTATTCATCAAGAAAAATTCACAAGAGCTTCCAAGACTAGTACACGATTCTGAGATCGGATGACTCAAGAATGAGAAAGACCTCTAAATTTATAGGACAAGATCTCTAACGGCTAGTTTGGATGATCCTCGTCAAAATAATCTCAACCGTCCAAAAGATTTAATTATCTTTTAATCCGAAGCGTTGAAATTAAAATTTTGGGGAAAAAATGAATTTATCATTTAATTCAATTTTAATTAACTCAAAAATATTATTTTTGAGTTAATTACCCCAAAATTTTGACCTTGACTTAACCACCAGGGCCCAAGGGTCCAATATTTCTTAAAATTCTCAATATTCCCTTGGCCTGGGGTGTCAAAATCATTTTCCAAGGACCAACAAATTTTGCCTTTAAAGATTTAATCCTAATTTAGGACCCTAAATTAATTAAATTTCTGGTTTAGGATTTTATTAATTAATTGACCAGAAAATTTAATTAATTGACTAAGAGGGGATTATAATTATTTTTACAACCCTCTTTTACATGAGATAATACATTTATATACATGAAGGGGGAAAACCCATTTGTATAGACCCTCAAATAAATACCCAAGTCTGCGACTCAAAATATGATCTAGTAGACCAAGTAGTTCGAACTACTTTTACAAGGACTCCATAGAACACTAGGATTCACTTAGTATGCTAATGATAAAATCCACCCTAGCTTTGGGGTGAGGCTAGAGGGAAAAACTCTGCTGATCACTTTCGTGAATCAATGAGACAAAAAACCTCCTAGGATAGAGATCATCAACAACATACTAGGCTTACCTAGGTTGTTACATACATTTACGGTCTTACTTAGATCATTTACATCATAACATGCAGAAAGGGTTTACATCATTTATAACAATGTCAACTGTCAATGAAATCTGGATGATGGAATCTGAATGGCGCAACCACGTCGAACATGATGAATCCGATTTGAAAAAATGGGGGTGTACTGTTATGGGGTAGTTGACAAAGTGTGGTCAACATCTGGCTCTACTTGGGGACACGTTGCTTAATTGAAGGAATGTGAGAATCCAGAATCTGCGTCCAAGCAACACACAAGATTACATAAGTAGCGTCCATCCAAATATCATCATATAACATTAAACTCATGAAAAATAGAAGCTCTTATTTTATTTATTATTCTACTTAACATGAAAAGTAAATCTACTCTAACTACAAAATGAAACGCTGAAATAACAAGGTGTAAGGTTAGAGATACAATACAAAGGATGCCCTGTGGCATCAGATGTGTTCAATATAGTGCATGCTGAGCATTTGCCTGCTTTCAGGCAAGTCTGTGGGCTGCTTTTCAGATGTGCCATGTCCAATCTTGCACAATGTAGGACTTTGTCTTATCCGAATGTCAAGCTTCTCGTGGCCATTAGATGTATTGAAGCGCTTCCTTATTCTTTTTCTTTTTTCACTTCAGGCTCTTCTTCAGGGAATATTATATGGTTGATGATGTGGAACCTTCCTCTTGTGAACTTTCAGACGAAGTAAACAATATATGTGTGACATGTCTCTCTTCATTCTGCATCTGCTCTGTCAAGGGTGATGTATTAACCTGATTCCCTTCGGCTTTCCTTTTATCCGGGTTGCCTTCAATCAACCACTTTTCAATGGAAGAAATGGTCTCCTCATAATAAGATGGAGCTTGCTTCAGCAAACTGGGAGGCCTATGCTCTGTTGACAACTGTGATCTTTCCACTTTCTCCAGATTAGAATGCTTAACCTTTATAGTACTGATTTCCTTCGCGTGATTCTTTTCAACAATCAATAACCTGTGCTGAAGAGACATTTGACCAGTTTCCATGTCCTTTATAACTTTATCATTACCCGCTTTCATGGCCATGAAGCAATTTTGCATATAGTTTATCTCTCTCTTATGATTTGCTTGCATGGTGGCTAATTGATTGTTGTGATCAAATTCCATGATGGCCATTTCTTCATCATGTCTTTCTTCCATGACATTCATTTGATTGGAGTGATTGAATTCCATGATCGTCATATTTTCCTCTAAGGCTAACAACTTGTTTCGTATAGCTTCAACTTCCTTGGTATGATCAGCTGTTAATCTTGCTTGGTTAAGTTCCATATTCTTAATGATTTCAGCTTGGTTGGCCTCCATATTCTTGATTACCTGAGCCTGATTTAGCTGTATATCCTTAACCATCTGAATCAATTCGCTAACAAGATTCTTATCATTGTCAACACCGATTTGACAACTTGTTTTTGTTTCACCACTATCACGGGTTTGTGATGTCGTGGTACAAGTGGATTCGTCTTGAGAATTGTCTGGAAAACTCCTTCTGATCGCTGAATCTTCTACATGATCAATTTTATTATTTTGTATAATACTGGAAACACAAGGCAAGTCATTTTGTTTTATATATTTATCTGTAAAAGCATTGATGATATCTTGTAAACAATACTCTTCAGGACAATTTCGAAACCAATCGATAGCATCACCTTTTAAAGAATAACCAAAGACACGTATCTTGACATCTTCATGATTATATTGTGAAGGACAACAATATTTATGTATGAAAAGGTTGACCGCCCTTAGATGCAATAGAGTAGTGCCTGGATCACCACCTGAGAAAAAAGGCAATTTTGAAGTGGCCTCTTCCGACATGTCATGAAAGGTGTCATCCATGATGACCTGCTTAAAATTTAAGAAATAGATCCGTGTTCAAGAATAGTCAAAAGGTCCTTAAGAAGCGAACTTCTTAGCCGGAACCTTTGTAAGAAATGAAAGAATTGGAGTCGCCACTTGAACATGAAACTAATTCTAAAATAGAAGAAATAATCGAGAGATAGTAGATGGATATTAGGGGGGGATTCTTGTCTGGGAATAAAAAGATGAATAAGTGGAGTTGCCACCCAAACAAGAAGCCAACCGAAATGTCCAGGTGCTAAAGATACAATGATTTTGTGAGATGACAGAAGAGATGAAAGATGCCAGAAAATGTGATCCCTTGTGACAGACTAATGAATGGCAAAAGAAGATCTGAAGATTATAAAATGTCGCTAAGACCAAGGACAGAAAAAATCTATCCTCGGCAACAGCGCCAAAAAATGTTGTCACACAGATTGTCCAAGCACCGTGACAACGGCTCAGATTGGGGGCTGTCACTTTTATCCCCAATCTCTCTATTTAAGCTGTCTCCTTGCAAGGTAAGGGAGGTAGACCCTATTCGAAATGAGGATGAAGAATCCAGGAGACACAGTTAAAAAAAATCAAATACTTGATAAAATGAACGAGATTCCACAGATCTAAATTAGATTTCATGTTTAAGCCCAGTGCCTTATGGAGTCAATCAAAATCCCGTTATGCAATTATAAACAAGTAAGTGACGATTAACTGCTACTTGTTAAAACACGATTGCTCACAATGATATTTAATTAAAAATGCCACGATCATTCGTTAAGATACTGAAGCCAATCAAAGCTTATCATGAAACAACCAGTGAGATAAAAATACCTGATGCTTGAAATATTTCTGAAATTAAGATATTCCAATACAACCCAGTTCGAAAATTAAAATGATCCACAGTCAAACTTTAGATAGAAAAATTTTAGTGCATTTGACTATAGAAAATTTGAAATTTTTTTTATATTTTTGTATTTTCTAGATTTTTTTTAGGATTTTTTGAAATTTTTTTTTATTATTTTTTGAATCTTAAAATCAAAATATTAAATCTAAGTTACAACTTAAATCTAAATTAAAATTAAAATAATAAAAGTATTAAAACTAAACTAAAACATCAAAATTTAAAAAACTAAACTAAAATTCAACTAAATTAAAATCTAATAAAAAAAATAAAAATAAAAATAAAAAACTAATCTAAAATAAAACTAAAACCATCAAAATCGAATTAAACTAGAATGAAAATTATTAAAATGAAAACTGACTAAACTAAACACAAAATACACCTACGCTAACAAATAAAATCTACAACTAAACTTACCAAAAGTGAATTTAACTAACACTAAAGTCGAATTTAAATGAAAACCAAAAATTTGAAGGGAATCGGATTTAAAAAAAGCAGATACGTTAGCTTTGCTTGCGTTTTCTTTTTATTTGCTGTATTGCAGGTTGGAGCGTAGGAACGAACGTCGGATGGGCAGAATCGATTTGTTGAAGAGAATGCCTGGACGTTGGACAGGAAAATCGAAAGGTGAATGGGAAGGAGGAAGGACATGAAGGGGGAAAAAGATGCTCGATGGAAAGCAATGAATAGCTGTAATGCAGCATGAGGAGAGAGGCAAGGATAAGGTCGATATCAAATGGAAAGAGGTGGATGGTAGGGAAAAGGGACGAGGGTATGGAGCAGCGTGGAAGGGGAAAGCAGATAAATGCATTGACAGGGACAGTGAGGATCATAATGAAGATAACCCAGTAAAATGAAAATACGCCTAACAAATCTTAAAATTTCTTCATTTAAGTTCAGATTTTTATGCTCCTTACAATCAAATAATGTCCAGGTTTGCCCATAGTAGTAATTTGAGGCCAGATCTGGCCTTTGGAGGCTAGATTTTCCTCAGATCCTAAAAAAATTTCGATTTGAACCCTGAGTCTGCAAGAAACCAACCAGATCTGAAGATACACACCAAGAAACGATTAAACCCTTACAGAAAAATTACAAATTTACAACTATTTTACAGATTAAAAACCCTCATGGTCAGATCTGAATCTGTTTTTAGCACAATTTTCAGAGATTTAAAGTTTTAGTGAGAGGCACAAGCCTTCGAAACCCTGCAAAATCACAAATATCATAAGATAGACCTCGAATTTAACAAATAAAGAGCTTATCAAATTTATGTTTATTGAGAGTCGGCTGGTCCAACCGAAGACTTCCCCAGACGCCCGATCTTAAAAAAAATTTCCCTGCACACTTAGATCTGAATCTTAGATCGATAGAGATTTAAGAAAACAACATGAGACCTTTACAGAAAAATCAGAATGTTATTTTATAAACCCAAAAAACTGCATAAGATACCTATATGCAGATTAATCCATGAAGACCATCAACCATAAAATACAAGAAACAAAGTAGCAGAGTTTAGAGACAATTCACCACATAGATCTGAGAAGGAACATCCAGATTTGTAACTCCAAAGTATTTATGCTTTATTCCTCAAAAGTTTACAAGAGCTTCTAAGAGCAAGTGCACGATCCTGAGATCAGATGACTCAAGAATGAGAAAGACCTCTAAATTTATAGGACAAGATCTCTAACGACTAGTTTGGATGATCCTTGTCAAAATAATCTCAATTGTCCAAAAGATTTAATTATCTTTTAATCCGGAGCGTTGAAATTAAAATTTTGGGGAAAAAACGAATTTATCATTTAATTCAATTTTAATTAACTCAAAAGTATTATTTTTGAGTTAATTACTCTAAAATTTTGACCTTGACTTAATCACCAAGGCTCAAGGGTCCATTGCTTCTTAAAATTTCATAATATTCCCCTTTGGTCTGGCCGTCAAAATCATTTCTTCAAGGACCCACAAATTTTGCTCTTTAAAGATTTAATTCCAATTTAGGACCCTAAATTAATTGTACTTCTGGTTTAGATTTTATTAATTAATCGACCGTAAAATTTAATTAATGACTAAGAGGGGATTATGACTATTTTTCCAACCCTCTTACATGAGATAATACATTTACATACATGAAGGGGGAAAACCCATTTGTATAGACCCTCAAATAAATACCCAAGTCTGCGACTCAAAATATGATCTAGTAGACCAAGTAGTTCGAACTACTTTTACAAGGACTCCATAGAACACTAGGAATCACTTAGTATGCTGATGATAAAATCCACCCTAGCTTTGGGGTGAGGCTGGAGGGAAAAACTTTGCCGATCACTTTCGTGAATCAGTGAGACAAAAAACCTCCTAGGATAGAGATCATCAACAACATATTAGGCTTACCTAGGTTTTTACATACATTGACGGTCTTACTTAGATCATTTACATCATAACATGCAGAATGGGTTTACATCATTTATAACAATGTCAACTGTCGATGAAATCTGGATGATGGAATCTGAATGGCGCAACCACGTCGAACATGATGAATTCC
Organism: Pinus albicaulis; assembly: GCA_034641835.2. NCBI lineage: Eukaryota > Viridiplantae > Streptophyta > Pinopsida > Pinales > Pinaceae > Pinus > Pinus albicaulis. The sequence continues at coordinate 933,487,395 of CM076570.1, read as the reverse complement.
ATTTGAAAAAATGGGGGTGTACTGCTATGGGGTAGTTGACAAAGTGTGGTCAACATCTGGCTCTACTTGAGGACACGTTGCTTAATTGAAGGAATGTGAGAATCCAGAATCTGCGTCTAAGCAACACACAAGATTACATATGTAGTGTCCATCCAAATATCATCATATAACATTAAGCTCATGAAAAATAGAAGCTCTTCTTTTATTTATTATTCTACTTAACATGAAAAGTAAATCTACTCTAATTGCAAAATGAAATGCTGAAATAACAAGGTGTAAGGTTAGAGATACAATACAAAGGATGCCCTGTGGCATCAGATGTGTTCAATATAGTGCATGCTGAGCATTTTCCTGCTTTCAGGAAAATCTGTGGGCTGCTTTTCAGATGTGCCATGTCCAATCTTGCACAATGTAGGACTTTGTCTTATCTGAATGTCAAGCTTCTCGCGGCCATCAGATGTATTGAAGCGCTTCCTTATTCTTTTTCTTTTTCACTTCAGGCTCTTCTTTGTGGAAGATTGTATGGTTGATGATTTGGAACCTTCCTCTTGTGAACTTTTAGACGAAGTAAAAAATATATGTGTGACATGTCTCTCTTCATTCTGCATCTGCTCTGTCAAGGGTGATGTATTAACCTGATTCCCTTCGGCTTTCCTTTTATCCGGGTTGCCTTCAATCAACCACTTTTCAATGGAAGAAATTGTCTCCTCATAATAGGATGGAGCTTGCTTCAGCAAACTGGGAGGCCTATGCTCTGTTGACAACTGTGATCTTTCCGCTTTCTCCAGATTAGAATGCTTAACCTTTATAGTACTGATTTCCTTCGCATGATTCTTTTCAACAGTCAATAACCTGTGCTGAAGAGACATTTGACCAGTTTCCATGTCCTTTATAACTTTATCATTACCCGCTTTCATGGCCATGAAGCAATTTTGCATATAGTTTATCTCTCTCTTATGATTTTCTTGCATGGTGGCTAATTGATTGTTGTGATCAAATTCCATGATGGCCATTTCTTCATCGTGTCTTTCTTCCATGGCATTCATTTGATTGCAGTGATTGAATTCCATGATCGTCATCTTTTCCTCTAAGGCTAACAACTTGTTTCGTATAGCATCAACTTCCCTGGTATGATCAACTGTTAATCTTGTTTGGTTAAGTTCCATATTCTTAATGATTTCAGCCTGGTTGGCCTCCATATTCTTGATTACCTGAGCCTGATTTAGCTGTATATCCTTAACCATCTGAATCAATTCGCTAACAAGATTCTTATCATTGTCAACACCGATTTGACAAATTGTTTTTGTTTCACCACTATCGCGGGTTTGTGATGTCATGGTACAAGTGGATTCGTCTTGAGAATTGTCTGGAAAACTCCTGCTCATAGCTGAATCTTCTACAAGATCAATTTTATTATTTTGTATAATACTAGAAACACAAGGCGAGTCATTTTGTTTTATATATTTATCTGTAAAAGCATTGATGATATCTTGTAAACAATACTCTTCAGGACAATTTCGAAACCAATCGATAGCATCACCTTTCAAAGAATAGCCAAAGACACGTATCTTGACATCTTCATGATTATATTGTGAAGGACGACAATATTTATGTATAAAAAGGTTGACCGTCCTTAGATGTAATAGAGCAGTGCCTGGATCACCACCTGAGAAAAAAGGCAATTTTGAAGTGGCCTCTTCCGGCATGTCATGAAAGGTGTCATCCATGATGACTTGCTTAAAATTTAAGAAATAGATTCGTGTTCAAGAATAGTCAAAAGGTCCTCAAGAAGCGAACTTCTTAACAGGAACTCTTGTAAAAAATGAAAGAATTGGAGTCGCCACTTGAACATGAAACTAATTCTGAAAATAGAAGGAAATAATCGAGAATAATAGATGGATATCAGTGGGGGATTCTTGTCTAGGAGTAAATAGATGAATAAGTGGAGTCGCCACCCAAACAAGAAGCCAACCGAAATGTCAAGGTGCTAAAGATGAAATGATTTGTGAGATGATGAAGAGATGAAATAACACTAGAAAATCTGATCCCTTGCGACAGGCTAATGAATGGCGAAAGAAGATCTGAAGATTATAAAATGTAGATCATAAAATGTCGCTAAGACCAAAGACAGGAGAAACTCTATCCCTGGCAACGGCGCCAAAAAATTTCGTTAAGACCAAGGACAGGAAAACTCTTTCCCTGGCAACAGCGCCAAAAAATGTTGTCGCACAGATTGTCCAGGCACCGTGACAACGACTCAGATTGGGGGCTGTCACCTTTATCCCCAATCTCTCTATTTAAGCTATCTCCTTGCAAGCTAAGGGAGGTAGACCCTATTAGAAATGAGGATGAAGAATCTAGGAGACACAGCTAAGACATCAAATACTTGATAAAATGAACGAGATTCCACAGATCTAAATTAGATTTCACGTTTAAGACCAATACCTTATGGAGTCAAACAAAATCCCGCTATGCAATTATAAACAAGTAAGTGACGATTAATTGCTGCTTGTTAAAACACGATTGCTCACAATGATATTTAATTGAAAATGCCACGATCATTCATTAAGATACTGAAGCCAATCAAAGCTTATCATGAAACAACCAGTGAGATAAAAATACCCGATGCTTGAAATATTTCCGAAATTAAGATATTCCAATATAACCCAGTTCGAAAATTAAAATGATCCACAGTCAAACTTTAGATAGAAAAATTTTAGTGCATTTGACTATAGAAAATTTGAATTTTTTTTTATATTTTTGTATTTTCTAGATTTTTTTAGGATTTTTTGAAAATTTTTATTATTATTTTTTGAATCTTAAAATCAAAATATTAAATCTAAGTTACAACTTAAATCTAAATTAAAATTAAAATAATAACAATTATTAAAACTAAACTAAAACATCAAAATTTAAAAAACTAAACTAAAATTCAACTAAATTAAAATCTAATAAAAAAAATAAAAATAAAAATAAAAAAACTAATCTAAAATAAATCTAAAACCATCAAAATCGAATTAAACTAGAATGAAAATTATTAAAATGAAAGCTGACTAAACTAAACACAAAATACATCTACGCTAACAAATAAAATCTACAACTAAACTTACCAAAAGTGAATTTAACTAACACTAAAGTCGAATTTAAATGAAAACCAAAAATCTGAAGGGAATCGGATAAAAAAAAAGCAGATACATTAGCTTTTCTTGCGTTTTCTTTTTATTTGCTGTATTGCATGTTGGAGCGTAGGAACGAACGTCAGATGGGCAGCGGAGAGTTCGAGAATAGAAAGCGGATGAGACATGTGAGAAATGGAAAGGGTTGAGTTTGGACGCAGGGAAATCGCCAGCAGAGGTAAAGATAGGGGTTAACGCGGAAGAGGGCAATGGAGGTCGATGGATGGCAATGAAGAGCTGTAACACTGCGTGAGGAGAGAGGACGACAGTAATATGGCAGAGATATATGGCTTGCGTGGAGAATGGAAGGATGGGCAGAATTGATTTGCTGAAGAGAATGCCTGGATGTTGGACAGGAAAATCGAAAGGTGAATGGGAAGGAGGAAGGACGTGAAGGGGGGAAAAGATGCTCGATGGAAAGCAATGAATAGCTGTAACGCAACGTGAGGAGAGAGGCAAGGATAAGGTCGATATCAAATGGAAAGAGGTGGATGGCAGGGAAAAGGGACGAGGGTATGGAGCAGCGTGGAAGGGGAAAGCAGATAAATGCATTGACAGGGATAGTGAGGATCAAAATGAAGATAACCTAGTAAAATGAAAATTCGCCCAAAAAATCTTAAAATTTCTTCATTTAAGTTCAGATTTTTATGCTCCTTAAAATCAAATAATGTCCACGTTTTCCCACAGTAGTAATTTGAGGCTAGATCTGCCTCAAATCCTAAAAAAATTTCGATTTGAACCCTGAGTCTGCAAGAAACCAACCAGATCTGAAGATTCACACCAAGAAACGATTAAACCCTTACATAAAATTTACAAATTTACAACTAGTTTACAGATTTAAAACCCTCATGGTCAGATCTGAATCCGTTTTTAGCACAATTTTCAGAGTTTTAAAGTTTTAGTGAGAGGCACAAGCCTTCGAAACCCTGCAAAATCACAAATATCGTAAGATAGACCTGGAATTTATAAAATAAAGAGCTTATTAGATTTATGTTTATTGAGAGTCAGCTGGTCCAACTGAAGACTTCCCCAGACGCCCAATCTTAAAAAAAAATTCCCTGCACACTTAGATCTGAATCTTAGATCGATAGAGATTTAAGAAAACAACATGAGACCTTTACAGAAAAATCAGAATGTTATTTTAAAAACCCAGAAAACTGCATAAGATACCTATATGCAGATTAATCCATGAAGGCCATCAACCATAAAATACAAGAAACAAAGTAGCAGAGTTTAGAGACAATTCACCACATAGAACTAAGAAGGAACATCCAGATTTGTAACCCCAAAGTCTTTATGCTTTATTCCTCAAAAGTTTACAAGAGCTTCTAAGAGCAAGTGCATGATCCTGAGATCGGATGACTCAAGAATGAGAAAGACCTCTAAATTTATAGGACAAGATCTCTAGCGGCTAGTTTGGATGATCCTCGTCAAAATAATCTCAACCATCCAAAAGAATTAATTATCTTTTAATCCGGAGCGTTGAAATTAAAATTTTGGGGAAAAAACGAATTTATCATTTAATTCAATTTTAATTAACTCAAAAATATTATTTTTGAGTTAATTACCCCAAAATTTTGACCTTGACTTAACCACCAAGGCCCAAGGGTCCAATATTTCTTAAAATTCTCAATATTCCCTTGGCCTGGGGTTGTCAAAATCATTTTCCAAGGACCCACAAATTTTGCCTTTAAAGATTTAATCCTAATTTAGGACCCTAAATTAATTAAATTTCTGGTTTAGGATTTTATTAATTAATTGACCAGAAAATTTAATTAATTGACTAAGAGGGGATTATAATTATTTTTCCAACCCTCTTTTACATGAGATAATACATTTACATACATGAAGGGGGAAAACCCATTTTTATAGACCCTCAAATAAATACCCAAGTCTGCGACTCAAAATATGATCTAGTAGACCAAGTAGTTCGAACTACTTTTACAAGGACTCCATAGAACACTAGAACTCACTTAGTATGCTGATGATAAAATCCACCCTAGCTTTGGGGTGAGGTTGGAGGGAAAAACTCTGCCAATCACTTTCGAGAATCAGTGAGACAAAAAACCTCCTAGGATAGAGATCATCAACAACATACTAGGCTTACCTAGGTTGTTACATACATTGATGGTCTTACTTAGATCATTTACATCATAACATGCAGAAAGGGTTTACATCATTTATAACAATGTCAACTGTCGATGAAATCTGGATGATGGAATCTGAATGGCGCAACCACGTCGAACATGATGAATCCCATTTGAAAAAATGGGGGTGTACTGCTATGGGGTAGCTGACAAAGTGTGGTCAACACAGCCAATCAAGTGAAATTTTGTGATAACATGTGCTAGTTTTAGTTTTATGATTTTGACTGTTGTTTGATTATGACATGGTTGTTATTATTGCTAAAAATTGTTTTCAAATTGATATATATGTCATCTTGATGTTTGGTACATATGGCTGACATGTGTGTTCAGTTACAGGTCAATGTACTTGGCACAACAAGGTAAGCTAACTAGTATATTATATTTATTTATGCGCTGCCAGTTATGTGTTTATGACATTATGATGCAGGGGATTGCATGGAAAAGAGATTTCCATGAAATCGTAAAGAAGGCTCGGGTTGAGATTTCACTTGGAGGAATTGGGAACCATAGGGATTGAATCATGGTGTTTATTACTAGTCTTGTGCTTTCGGTATTTTATGATTTTTTTGAGCTTTATTTTCAATTTTTTTTTATGTATGGCACAAGGCGTTGCCACTTTTTTGTGGTGTCACATTTCTTTTGGTTTTTCATGGTCTTCTTCTTTCTCATTCTTGTTCTTGAATTTTATGTTTTGAGAGCCTTGGGAATTGGTTGGGAAAGAATAAAGTTAATGGAGCTCGAGGAGAGATATGTGGTATCCAATAGGTAATGTAAGACACGGATGAAGCTTGGAGAAGAGTAAGAGCAACGAAAGGTAAGACTATGGAAGTTAGTTGGGCTGGTTGGTTCCATTGTGGTAAATGGATGGTGGAAATACGTACATGAGAAAGGTAACAAAAAGTTAAAATGGATTTGAGGCGTCATATGCCTTGGCTAAAGTTGGTAACTATTGTTCTCAATGACATTCATGTTGTGCATGGATAAAGGAGGTTCTCTTAACCTAGACCTTATGATATATAGTAATTATGTTGTGATCATGATTAGGATAATGTCTATATATGTATATATGAATGTATGTATGTTGTTATATGATGAGATTGTGATTTATTTCTATTGATGTTTATATATGTATACATGTATGTATGTATGTATGTCGTGTCTGACAGGGTTGTCATGGATCATGATTTTTTAATGCTAATGTTTACATGTACATATATGTATATGTTTGTTGTTGTTTGATAGTATCATGATTGTTTTATGATGATTATATATATGTATGGATTTATGTATCTATGTCATTGTATGACAGGGTTTTCAAGGATCATTCTTATGGAAGAATTATTGATTATGCAGGGGAATTGCATGAAGAGGTTCTTGGTTGTATGAGGAATCAAGTGGGAAGAGTAACTTTGACAGATATATGAGGTCGGTATCATGTGGACATGAATTGATATTATATGCCTGTACTATACCTATTTTTATGTTATGGGCAGGTAATGTTAAGGGTTACATCATCAAAGTGAAGGTAGTGTGATTTTCAGCATGCTAGGATAGGCATGGATAGTGGAAAGACATTGGAAGTAAGGTTAATTGTGGGTTAAGTGTGTTGTCTATGGATGTGCAGTGCTATTGTTGTGTATATGTTGCACATGTTGTATATTCAATGATTGTACCTATGATGTTGTATGCCTATTGTATATATGGTGTTGTGTGTATATTGCATATGCAGTGCTAGGTATATATGATGTTATGTACATGTTGGATATGTAGTGTTGTGTACATACTGTACTGTGCACATTTTGGATATGCAATGTTGTGTGCATATGGTATTGTGCACATGTTGGATATGCGGTGTTGTGTACGTATGGTGTTATGTACATTTTGTATATGCATTTCTATGTACATATGGTGTTGAGTACATGTGGTGTTGTGTACGTGTTGTACATGTGGTGTTGTGTGTAGGTGATGATGTGTACATGTCATGAATGTGATGCTATGTGCATGTGGTTTCATGTACATGTCGTGCATGTGGTGCTGTGTATATGTGTTATTGTGTAGACATTGTACGAGTGGTGCAGTGTACATTTGGTGTTGTGTACACGTTGTGCAATTGGTGCCATATACATGTTATGTTGTGCACACGTTGTGTAGGTATTCTTGTGTACATATGGTACTGTGTAAATGTTGTGCATGTTGAGATTCAACATGAAAATTTTGGCACCCATGATCCTAGTGAAAATTAAGCACCTACACTAGGGTGGGGTCCACAGGCTATTTTTTAGGTGCATGTCTATTTTTATTATCCCTTAATTTAGATGGACATTAAAATGTAATATATTCTCAATGTGGACTTCAAATAGTTAACTGAAGTGGAAAAATCAGTTAGCTAAGTGGATTTCGAGTTAAATTTTGGTTGGTGGGACATGCAAAGTAATTCTAATTGTAATAGAGTGATTCTAGTTGTAACAGAGCTCGAAGTGCAATGGTGCATGAGTTTGTGGAAGTTGTAAATAGTTTAACCCAGTTAAGTGAGTTAAACTCAATTGTGCTAGTTGTAACTGAAGATACACTAGTGAGAGATCAAGTGAATTAAATATTAATTAATTCACAATCAGTGATCTCAAATGCAACTGAGAATTTACTAATATTAGCTGCATGCATGTCAGATCCAGTGGAGACCCAATTGAGTTCTAGGTGAAAGGGAAGTTGACTATCAGTTGTGACATCATACTCTTGCACACATGAAAGCACACACACATTGGATGTTCCCATGATACTTTCGCAGTCAAGGTAGGAAGGATTGCATCAATTCAGGGATTGTGCAGTGAAGGCAAGATGTTTAGAGACAGTAAATTGGCTAAGGGATTTGCCAATTTTTGTATGACAGTGTGAGACAATTAGCTAATGTAATGAGAGCTCTTATGAGAATAGTATTGTATGTAATTGTTTCATGATCCATGATATAATATACAATAGAAGATAGTGGGGTTTTTAGCTATAAGCTTTCCCCAGGAAATTATATGTGTTGTGTGTGATTGATCTTTCTTCATGTTCATGTGATTGGTGATTGTGTTTTTAATTCCACAAATATTTTTAGAAGAGATTCATTATTTAACTTTAGAAAATTTTAAGATCAAGTGAATCCAAGATATACATGCATATTGTATAATTTCTACATGGTATCAGAGCATAGGAAATTGCAAAAGTGAAGCAGGAGATGAGTTTGTGACTGGATAGAATTTGAATTTGCAAAAAGACTTTCATTGTGCTACAACTAATTCAAGATCGAAATGGATTTCAATGGCTTGAGGTTAGATTATGCACTCTAGGGAAGCTTGAACTACATTTCTTGGAAGGACAGGATGGAGGCAATACTCGAAGACAATGGCTTGAAGGAATTCATTGAAAAATATGTTCCTAAGCCAGATGCTGCCAATCATGATGCATGGAAAAAGAAAGTGGAAAAGGTGAGGAGGATCCTGTTCGAGGGAGTACGAGACCACATTGTCTCAAGCCTCCATGGGAAAGACACACCATATGCTATGTGGAAGGCTTTGACGGATCTATTCCAAAGTAGCAACGACCATATGAAATTGGCACTCAAAGAAAAACTCAGGAAAATCAAGATGGAAAAGGGAGACACCATTCCAAATTATCTCATGAAGTTTTTCCAATGTCGAGATGAGATAGGGAGTGTGGGAATAACAGTCGCTGATGATGATTTGGTGAGTTTGTCTCTCCAAGTACTTCCTAAGAGTTGTCACAGTTATGAAGACTCTATCAACAGATGGGAAAAATTGTCAGATTGAGAATGACTGTGGTCGGATCTGGTGTAGGAGGAGTGCAAGCGTACCACCAAATATGGCTCTTCATCAAAGAATTATGATGAAGAGGATTGTGCTTTGGATGCCAAGGTGAAGAAGGGGAAGGGGAATAAATTCCATTCTAAATCCGAGTCTAAAGGCAAGAAGCAGGACATGTCCAAGGTGAAGTGTTTTCACCGTCACGAACATGGGAATTTTGCTACTAACTGTCCACAAAAGAAGAAGAACAAGAAGGTTGTTAGAGCTATAGCTGGTGAGGCCCTTGCCTCACAATTTGAGCTTGAATTATCCTTGATTTAATGCATGGTTTCAAGTTCATTGGGATTGGTGTGGTATTTGGATAGTGGCGCTTCCTTTCACATGATGGGAGATAAGGAAATTTTCAGTGACATGGAGGAAAAAGATCTACAGATGCATATTGAGATGGGAGACGACAGATGGTACAGTGCTACCGAGATTGGTACCATTACCTTTCATAGGGATTTAGGTAAACCATTTCAATTAAAATATGTGATGCATGTACCAGGTCTGAAGAAAAAATTGGTCTCAGTCGCAATGTTGGAGGTAGAGGCTATGACGTTGTTTTTAGTGATGGAAAATATTTCCTGCAACATAAAACAACGGGTCAAGCCAAGAGGATAAGGATTTGAGTTAAGAATCTCTACAAGTTGGAGGTATATGGTTGTGCTGACATGGTGGGCAAGGTAGAGAAAGTGGTGAGTCGGGATGAGGGCGAATTATGGCACAGGCGATTGGGCCATCTTCATCATGGAGCCTTGAAAGTCATGCATCAAATATCTACTAGACTTCCAATGGGAACACTTTCTTAGTTAGATCAGTGCAATGGTTGCACCATGGGGAAGTATGTAAATTCCACCTTTCATGAGAAGGAGAATTACGCTTCGGGGATCCTTGAGAGAGTTCAAAAAGACTTGTGTTAGCCATTCTAGGTTGCTTCAATAACAAAACATAAGTACTATGTAATATTTTTTTATGAATTTTCTCACAATTGTTGGATCTTCTTCAAGCAGAAGAAATATCAAACATTCTCTAAGTTCTTTGAGTTTATGGAATTGGTGGAGAAAGAGTCGGGGAAGGAAGTGAAGGCTATTAGGAGTGATAATGGTGGATAATACATCTCTAACGAATTCAAGAACTTCTGCAGCAAAGAAGGAATTCTAAGAGAAATCATAGCGCCTCATAACCCACAACAAAATGGGGTCATGAAGAGGAAGAAAAAAACGATCGTGGGTGCAGCACGAGCGATGTTGCATGATCAGGGCTTACCAATGCACTTGTGGGCGGAAGCATGAAACACTGTGTTTTATGTGTAGAACCGTTGTCCTCATAGAGTACTTGGCATGAGTACACCTGAAGAAGATTTTACTAGTAAGAAGCTAGATGTTTAACACTTTAATATTTTTGGCTCATATGTTTATGTGCATGTGACCAAGGACGTTAGGAAGAAGCTGGAACCGACTGTTGAAGTTGGGATTTTTGTGGGGTACAAATAAACACCCCATAATTATCCTGTGTATTTTCCAAATAGCAAAATGATTGTTTTGGACGGGATATAAAATTTGATGAGGGGAAAGTCATACAATTGTCCCTTGAGAGGGAGCTGGAATTGCATGAAGAGGAGGAACTATTGGTTCCCAAAGATGAGTCTCAATATGTGGAATAGCCACATGAGGAGGTTCATGGAGTGGAGGAAATCACTCATGCATATTCATCCATCAGAAATGGCAAAAGGTGCACCACGGAAGCTGATAGGCTGAGACTTGATGCTGTAGAGAATGTAGGAGCCCCTACTTCACAGTGAAAACAGAGACAATATCCTGACCGATTTACTAGATACATGGCTCTTATGAGAAAATGTATTGTGACTGAACTTCCTTTCAGGAAGCAGTGTAACAACCTACTTGGGTCGATGCAATCGTAGAGGATCATGACTCCATTGTCAAAAACAGTGCATTGGAAATTTTCCCAAGACTGGTTGAAAAATCAGCGGTAGGTTCGAGATGGATCTACAAGGTAAATCAAGCTACTGATGGGAGTGTGGAGAAACAAAAGGTTATATTTTTGGCCTGGGTTTTCTCATAGATCGAGGGGATATATTATGATGAGACTTTTGCGCCTGTCGCAAGGTATGCTTCCATAAGGACCATCCTTTCACTCTCAGTGCATATGGGTTGGTGCATTCATCAAATGGATGTGAAAACTGTGTTTCTCAATGGGATCATTGAGGAAGAGGTGTAGATATAGTAGCCTGAAGGTTTCGAGATCTTCAACAGTGAATCGCATATGTGCAGATTCAAAAGAGCGTTGTATGGGCTGAAGCAAGCACCCCGTGTTTGGTATACTTGGATAGACAGGTATTTCACCGGACTAGGCTTCACCAAAAGTGAAGCAGATGCAAAATTGTACCAGATCGTGGTTGAGGGTAAGCTATTGATCATTGTTCTTTATCTTGATGATCTAATTTTGACTGGTGATGAGTAGCTGATACACTCATGCAAGGAGGATCTTGTAAGGGAGTTTGAAATGAAGGATATGGGCCTCCTTCATTATTTCCTTGGATTGGAAATATGGTAGCGGGATGGTGAAATTTTTGTGTCTCAAGGAAAGTATGCAAAGGAGATACTAGGTAAGTTTAACATGGAGAGCTGCAAACCCATGGATATGCCTCTTCCAGGAAACTAGAGGAAAGAGGATGCTACTTCTGGAGAAGATGTGGATGCTACTATCTATCGATAGTTAGTGGGTTCACTAATGTATCTGCTGAACACGAGACCAAACATTTTCTATTGGGTTAACCAGCTGATTCAAGCTATGGTTAAGCCTACCAAGCTCTTTTGGAAGGTGGGGAAGCATGTCCTAAGATACTTGAGGGGCACATCAGAGTATGTTCAATGGTATAGAAGAATGGATAGAGAGAAGTAGCATGGGTTCACGGATGCAGATTGGGCTGGCAGTCCATCGGATAGAAAGAGCACATCAGGGGGGATATTTAGCATTGGATCTACAGCTGTTTCTTGGTATAGTAGGAAGTAGATATCTGTGGCACTCAGTTCAGCAGAAGCGGAATACATGGCAGTAAGCCATGCTGCATGTGAGGCTATCTGAATGAGAAAGATCTTGGTTGGTTTGTTTGGTTCTTAGATGGATCCAACAGTGATTCATTGTGATAATCGTAGTTGCATTAAACTCTCGATTAATCCTATGTTTCATGATAGGTCCAAGCATATAGATATCTGGTACCATCATCTCAGAGATTGTGTGCAGAGGAGAATCATGTTGCTTTAGTACATTCCCACGAAAGATCAGGATGCAGATATTTTGACGAAGGCGTTCATCAGGAGAAAATTCCAATACCATAGAGACAAGATTCAACAAGAAATTTTTGGCACCCATGATCCTAGTGAAAATTAAGCACCTACACTAGGGTGGGGCCCACAGACTATTTTTAAGTGCATGTCTATGTTTATTATCCCTTAATTTAGATGGACATTAAACTGTAATCTATTCTCAATGTGAACTTGAAATAGTTAACTAAAGTGGAAAATTAAGTTAGCTAAGTGAATTTCGAGTTAGAGGTTGGTTGGTGGGACATGCAAAGTAATTCTAATTGTAACAGAGTGATTCTAGTTGTAACAGAGCTCGAAGTGTAGTGGTGCGTGAGTTTGTGCAAGTTGTAAATAGTTTAACCCAGTTAAGTGAGTTAAACTTAGTTGTGCTAGTTGTAACTAAAGATACACTAGTGAGAGATCAAGTGAATTAAATATTAACTAAATCACAGTCAGTGATCTCACATGCAACTGATAATTTACTAACATTAGTTGCATGCATGTCAGATGCAACGGAGACCCAGTTGAGTTCTAGGTGAAAGGGAAGTTGACTATCGGTTGTGAGATCATCCGCTTGCACACACACATTGGATGTGCCCATGATACTTGTGCAGTAAAGGCAGGCAGTATTGCATCAATTCAGGGATTTCATTCAGTAGGGATTGTGCAGTGAAGGCAGGCTGTCTAGAGACAATAAATTGGCTAAGGGATTTGACAATTTTTGCATGACAATGTGAGACAATTAGATGATGTACTGAGAGATATTGTGATAAGAGTTTTGTATGTAATATTTTCATGATCCATGATATAATATACAATAGAAGTTAGTGGGTTTTTAGTTGTAAGCTTTCCCTTGGAAATTATCTGTGTTGTTTGTGATTGATATTTCCTCATGTTCATGTGATTGGCGATTGTGTTTTTAATTCTGCAAATATTTGTAGAAGCGATTTAGTATTTAACTTTAGAAAATTTTTATATCACATGAATCCAATATATACATGAATATTGTATAATTTCTACATGGTATCAGAGCATAGGAAATTGCAAAAGTGAAGCAGGAGCTAAGTTTGTGACTGGATAGAATTTGAATTTGCAAAAATATTTTCTTGGTGCTATAGCTAATTCAAGATCGAAATGGATTTCAATGGCTTGAGGTTATAGCATGCACTCGAGGGCAGCTCAAACTACATTTATTGGAAGGACAAGATGGAGGCAGTACTCAAAGACAATGGCTTGAAGGAATTCATTGAAAAATATGTTCCTAAGCTAGATGTTGCAGATGTTGCCAATCTTGATGCATGGAAAAAGAAAGTGGAAAAGGAGAGGAGGATCCTATTGGAGGGAGTACGCAACTACATTGTCTCAATCCTCCATGGGAAAGCCACACCATATGCTATGTGGAAGGCTTTGATGGATCTATTCTAAAGAAATAGCGACCATAGAAATTTTGCGCTCAAAGATAAACTTAGGAAGATCAAGATGGAAAAGGGCGACACCATTCCAAAGTATCTCACAAAGTTTGTCCAATGTCGGGATGAACTGGGGAGTGTGGGAATAACCATCGTTGATGATGATTTGGTGAGTTTGGCTCTCCTAGAGGCTAGGAATTTCTAAGAGTTGGCACAGTTATGAAGACTCTATCAACGAACAGGAAAAATTGTCAGAATGGGAACGACTGTGGTCAGATTTGGTGTAGGAGGAGTTCAGGCAGAACACCAGAGATGGCTATTCATCAAAGCATGATGATGAAGAGGATTGTGTTTTGGCTGCCAAGGTGAAGAAGGGGAAGGGGAATAAATTCCATTCTAAATCCGAGTCTAAAGGCAAGAAGTAGGACATGTCCAAGGTGAAGTGTTTTCATTGTCACGAACATGGGAATTTTGCTGCTAACTGTCCACAAAAGAAGAAGAACAATAAGGATGTTGGAACTGTAGCTGGTGAGGCCCTTGCCTCGCAATTTGAGCTTGAATTATTCTTGATTTCATGCATGGTGTCAAGTACATTTGGATCCGTGTGGTATTTGGATAGTGGCACTTCCTTTCACATGATGTGAGATAAGGAAATTGTCAGTGACTTGGAGGAGAAATATTACCAGATGCATATTGAGATGGGCGACGAAGGATGGTACCGTGCCACCGAGATTGGTACCATTACCTTTTAGAGGGAGTCAGGTAAACCATTTCAATTAAAAGTTGTGATGCATGTACTAGGTCTGAAGAAAAAATTTGTCTCAGTCGCATTGTTGGAGGACAGAGGCTATGATGTTGTTTTTAGTGATGGAAAAAATTTCTTGTGACATAAAACAATGGGTCAATCCAAGAGGATAGGGATTCAAGTTAAGAATATCTACAAGTTGGAGGTAGATGGTTTCTGCCATGGTGGGCAAGGCAGAGAAAGTGATGAGCTGGGATGAGGGTGAATTATGGCGCATGTGATTGGGCCATCTTCATCATGGAGCCTTGAAAGTCATGCAACAAATATCTACCAGAATTCCAATGGGAACACTTGCTCAGTTAGATCAGTGCAAGGGTTGCACCATGGGGAAGTATGTAAAGTCCACCTTTCATGAGAAGAAGAACCATGCTTTGGGAATCCTTGAGAGAGTTCACATAGATGTGTGTGGGCCATTCTCAGTTGCTTCAACAACAAAACATAAGTACTATGTAAAATTTGTTGATGCATTTTCTCGTAAATTTTGGATCTTCTTCATGCAAAATAGAGATAAAACATTCTCTAAGTTCTTTGAGTTTAAGGCATTGGTGGAGAAAGAGTCGGGGAATCAAGTGAAGGCTCTTAGGAGCGATAATGGTGGATAATACATATCTAACGAATTCAAGAACTTCTGCAGCTAATGAGGTATTATTTGAAGCTATTTCAATTTATTTATAATCTAATGGAAATTATGTGATTGGTACAAGAAGCATGGAAATTCTCGGTTGGATGATTGGAACTGACTGCAAGAATTAGTAGCAACAACAAAATCAATTGAAACATGCAACAATATGTTGGTAAAGCACTTCAGGAGCAGGGCCATTGTGGGACACTGGTACCCAATAGTGTCCATTTATTTCTATGAGCATGCTATGACTCGTATGATGGTTTTCAGGTAGGTATATGCCTTGGTTGTTTGACCTTCTAATGCGAGGAAGCCTTGCCAAGGGATGGACTGCCCGGGATGTGGGTGCCAATAGAACCTAGAAGGTGAGTGATTGCACAGAAGGGGATTGTCATATTTCGTGAGGGACTATGTAGTAGAGAAGGGAAGGTCAGAGATGGATTCATTTTGGTCATTAGAATTTCCAGATGGAATCATATGCACATTGGGACTGTGCCCTAGAACAATGAGCTGATAACTATTCACCGAGAGCATAAAAACGCGATATTGTAGCACTAGACATTGGATGCAGCTTTGAATTTGGTAGTGGATTTTGGATTTCCTGGGAAGGAGGTGAATCCTGGTATTACATTGAGGGTGGAGGTGTGTGCTTCTGGATTCCCTTGTTGCTGATACAGGCATTGTATCCTTTCATTTGTTGGTCGAGAAAATGTGTATATGGGTATATGCGTATATTATTGTAAACATTGTATTGAGTTGAATTTATAAAGCTCTGTAGACAATATGATTATTTTTTTGTTGAAGAAAATGTGGTTGTTATTGTAAATACTGTTGGGTCTCGTAATTGTCACATTTTCATCATATTTATCCTCACCATTTCTCACATTCCATCACCTCATTTAACCATTTAGCATACCATTTCCATGGGTTCACCTGATTATTTTCCAATTTATTTATTTTTAATATTATTAGAGAATGTATGATTAAATATTAGAAAATTGACATATTTCACTATTATCTTAAATGTGGATGAGCTTTGTAAATGTGTATGATTATTTGGAAGAACTATTCAAAATCCTCTTAAATGTTTCCTCCACCATTTCAATAATTCAAAGGATAATTGTTCAAGATTATTCTAAGGAGAAGATCATGGAAGATTCCAAGGAGAAGATCATGGAGATTTGGATAACATATCTTATCCAAGATTTGTGAGAGATGAATGAGGATTTGAAGGGACCATATCTTGTAATTATAGGGATATTGGTTGAAAGAAAAGTAGATTTGTAATTATGATTTGCTTATCTTGTTTTCAAAGCACTCATGTATAGATAGGATGCTCTTTCTCCAAGTGGAGGATATGTAATAGAATGGAACTTGTATGACTTATTATTATTATTTCTGAGACTTGAAGACATAATAGAAGATCTGTTCTATCATATTTTGATATGTTACATGTTGGTTGATTGCTTGAAGTCTTAAGTAGTTGATTTTACCTTCAGTGTGCGAGGCAAGGGTGGAAGGGCCCCCACTTCTTAGTTTATTTCATAGTTATAATTTATGAATTATTTTGCTTATGTTTTATTTGTTTATTTTCAAGTATTGATGAATCTAATGCTCAATCTTAAACTGCATATGAAAGGAAAAACAAGTGTTTAAGTTAAGCACTCTTTCTATCGACTCTAAATTTTCCGTTAGAATTAATCTTTACATGTCTTTACATGCTTTGATTGCCAATGGATCTTAATTTTGTTTCTTTCCTGCATACGAAGAGACAAACCATTATTTAAGTTAAATACTTCTTCTATCTGATTAAGAGCTCAAAACTCTGATTTAGAGTTCAAAATTAAGATTCATCTTTTCCTGCTTTCTTGTTTTCACAATAGCATTAATGATAGAATGAAATCAATGACGGAGGACAACCAAGACCTCTGAATATAGAGCCTCTTCGATTATTTTTTCATATATCTTGATCTATTGTTTAGAAATTAGATTTATCTTTTCCTGCTTTCCTGTTTTTACAATAACATTAATGATAGAATGAAATCAAAGATGAAGGACAACCAGGACCTCTTAATATAGAGCCTCTTCGATTATTATTTCATATATCTTGATCTATTGTTTAGAAATTAATTAAGTTAGATTTATATTTGTAATATGCATTTCACTAACCATCAATAATTCATCTTCTAAACTTGACAGTGGTTGAAACCCATATACTTTGGGGATGCTTCTAAGTTCACCAACCCGGATTGATAATTAAATGCTCATGTTAATTTACCCAATAAATTGACCCAAAATTTTTGTGTCGTTGCTGGGGAAGCATACTTCAACATAGTCAATTAGGAAGATTGTTTAGAAAACACATTACAAAAAAAAAAAAAAAAACATAGTATTTCTTTTAGTTAAGTTTTCTTATGCATAGGATAGAGATTAGAAGAGTAGACTCATTAAACAAAACCCCCATCAAAAATTTAAAAAAAAAAACAATAAAAATCCATTTGCCCAACAAGATCTAAAAAGACATGATGTTAAAGAAGCCATTTGGAGGGTATGTCACGAAAAGGATCTTGTCCACAATTTAGAGTGATCACTAGGGATGAATCTTCAATTCAAAAGATTGGAAGAGGAACAAAGCGTCGATAAAGAGGATCCACAAGAGGAAAAATTAGAATCTTCTTCTAGTAAGGAGATGAAAGAGTCATGGATCACATTTGACGATCAAACATTAGAACCTGAAATTGAAGAGTTTCTAGCATGTTTATCACAAGATCCCCCGTGTATTTCAAATTTTGAACAAGTGACACTCGAAGAATTTTGTGACATGACAACTAATGAGTGCCAAGCAAACAAAGATCATCTTACAACTTGGTTTCAATTAGCCATTGGATCACAATACCACTCCGTTTTTCAATGTTCTTTCTCATCAAATCCTTATGATCAGATAAATTTTCATGTCCGAGCAATTACTAAAGTATCATTTTCAAACTTGGATGTGAGTTTAATTCTCATCTTGTTACGCAAATGGATGCATTGGAAATTTTCCTATACTTGAGGGAATGATGTATTTTTATAAAATAGAGTAGGATAGAATAGAATAAAATAAATAAATGGATGGAATGAGTTCACAATAAGACTTTTTTCTCATAAATAAATTCTTCACATCATTGTTCAATACTCATTTGAAGGGATTTCATGACAAAATGCACTAAGGAAAAGCCTATTATGGGAAACCATATAGGATCAGTTTTAAAAGGGATTTTTTTAAACAAGGTATCTCTTGAAATCTAGTTTTTAAATCCATTTTGAAAATTTCAATTTGGATCACCAATAAAAATGATCAAAATAAACACTAGATTTCAAGAAACATTTTAAGGACAGAGTTAGTACATAATTGATTTGAGGGTTTTAATGAAAAAAATTTACCTGATATTCATCGGTAAGATATACCTTGGAATATAGTTACCAAATCAATTTGAATCAGCTCAATCCGACATCATATGAAAAATCTATGCTCAAAATACTAACTACTTGTTGAAAAATCTGCATGGTGACAAGTCTAGGTCTTGACTGTTCATTGGAATATTTCACATATCAAATCATCTTCTTTTAAATTTTTTTTTATAATGGAGATAGATATTTAAGAGTTCAAGACACAATTTGAATCATCCCATTTGGATATCAAGTGAAAAAGTTATTCCACATTTAGTGACTGCACGTCTTAAAATCAGCATAGTCAAACTTTGCCTCCTAGGTATGTTCATCACAAATTTTGTGATATCAAACCTACTGATTTTAAAAACTTGTTTCTACTGGAAATAAAAAAAATGAATCTACTTTAATCTCCAAGTGGAATCACATCGATCTGATCTTTAACGAATTTTTTTCACTCCAAATAGTGACTGTTGGTCTAGTCAAAAATTCATAAGTAGCTCTATCAAACATGGTACTTCTCATCATTTTTGGCATATCATATTAAACCATTTTGAAAACCTGTTTATACTGGAAGTATCCATATCAATTCAGTTTAACTTGGAATTGGAATCACTCTAATTGGACATAAAACGAATATTTTGTGAACAAAATACCGCTAGGAGGTCTAGGTTGGCCACCATTCCTCAAGGGGTAAACACATGCATTTTATTTGTATATCATATTTGGACTTTTTTTCAAGAATTTCTTGTAATTATTTTTCATATTCCTTGGAAGAAGAGAGACTGTACACCTCTCTTCCTCCATCATCTAATATTTTATTACAGAAAAATGCTATGTTTTTGCAGGTCATAAGAAGATTTGAGAGGTCAACTCCATGGATGAAGGATTTTCAAAGCCCATATTTAAAAATATGAAAGCGAATATTTAAGTCAAATAAAAGTAGAATTCACAAGATGTTGGGTTCATCTAATGAAACTCAAAACTCATGAAGCTTGCTTTTAGTTGCTTACCAACAACACCACAACACTACAAGAAGATCGAGAGCGAGGCAAAAGACATGAAGTTAATAATAAGAAGAAGAAGTCAAGTTTTATCATGACAAGCCACATCCATTTTCTAACCATCAAGCTATGCTGTGAAAGGGAAGGGAAAGTACAGTAAGTAAAAATATGTTCTTAAAACCTTTGATTTTGAAAAAATTTCTAGAATTGTTAAACTAATTTAACTTGGATATGCATCTTATTACATTTTCCATCATACATCCTACATTCATTAACCTACCCACGTCATAATCCTATCATATACATTATCCTATCATACATTCTATATTAACCCTTTCATTAACCATATATTTCCTACATAATCATTATTCATTACTCCACCATACATTCACACCTTAACCCTATCATTTACAAATTTTGACCAATTTTGTTGACCATATCTCCTTCCTTTTGATATCATAAGAAGGATTAGGTTATGCATCTACAAAGTCAAACTCAAAATTAGTATCATTTTAAAAGTATTTGATTTATAATTACCTAGAATTATGGTCATTTTAAAATCAAATACATGAGAAAATATGATAAAAAGAGAAAAAAAATACAATGATAAAAAAAAATATAACAATTAAATATACACATAATGGTTGAAAATGCATCGAAGGCATGGGTACAGTGCATAACACAAGAAATCATAACCTAAGTTTTTATAATCATAACCTAAGGCCTAATTAAACAAATGTCGAAAAAAAAGTACAAAATTATAAAATCATGTTGTGACAGCATTGGGAAATTGACATTAAAGGGACAATTTGAAAAATGGTCAAATTTTCAAAGATGTGTGGAACGCCGGTCATCATAAGCATTCAGCTCAGAAATACATAACACAGAACTACTTTTAGCGATAGAAAATTCGTATATTAAAAAAAAAAAAAAAAAAAAAAAAAAAACGTGAGAGAATAGTTGTAAAAAAATTGTGTAGGAAGCAGTGTAAGGCCCTGTGCTGCGTAAGGAAAAAGAAGCACTGAGTAGCATGGGAAGTTGAAGAAATATTTAAAGGTGGAGGATTTTTCACCAAACTCCAACTAAAGACACAAATTACGCAGCAGAGACTTCTAATTCCTGAAGGGTGAACGCAGATTTCATGAGAGATGAACTACAGCATAGAAAAAATTGTGAGGTGAACACAGACAACAGAGAATTGTGGGGTGTATGCACCATTTCCTGAAGGGAGAACACAACATCTCACACTAAGAAGAAAAACAAATTCAAGCTGCAACGTAGAGACAATGGGTGCATGAAAAAAAAATCGATTTCTGAGTTATGAAGAGACTGTGGGAGCTATTTAAAAGCCAGAGAGCAAAGTTGGCTTCATTGATTCTATCAACAGAAGGTTTTAAACACAGTTTTTTTTAAATCCCCAAAGAACTGAGATTCGTTGCAAACAATTGACTGTAGAAAACAAAATTCAAGGGGAGAACACTAGTCAAACTATAGAAATTAAATAAATACTCTCTTTCCAAGTAAAAATATCCCACCAATTTCGCCATCTTTTTTTTCAGTGGGAAAAATACTTCTTTGGTTTATATAGTGTACCAGGGAACATTACTTCATAATCAAAAACAAACTTTTCAAAAAGTTTCATTACAATTAATCTTAGTTTCAAAAAAAACCTTTCTTCGATCTATCCTATACTCCTCATATTCATGTACTGCGATGTCTCTTACATTTGTTCAAATTAGATAGTGTCAAAAAGACAATCAATAATTAAAAAAAAAAAAAATTAGAAATTGTGTTCCTTCATATGCCTCAAAAACTTCTGAAAACCACCAGCTTCTTTTGTTCCTTTCCTATCCTTTCTTTGTTAGACAAACAAGGTCTTAATTGAAATTTACCTTGCCAGTAGCTCCTGGGCTAGAAAAATTATATAATTCATAGAGCATCTCCCCAAATCTCTCATTTAACCCTTTCTTAGATAACATGTTTGCTTCATTGTTTTTTTCTCTGTAGACATGACTGAAGGTTATGGATGTGAAGGTTTTCTTGATTGCGTGTATCCTCTCCAGCCAGTGTGCAAGGTGTCCCAGATTTAAATTTGTGCCTCTGTTCATGTGATCTATTATAACTTTAGCATCACCAAAAATCTAGAGCTCCTCCAGATATAATTGATTTGCAAACCACAAAAGGCTCCACAAAGCTAATAGTTCAGCCCTCATATTTCTGCCTCTACCCTGATTCCAGAAAATTTTATAGTGGCAATTCAGTGATATCATGAGCCAAGCTCCACAACCACAATTCAGATTTTGTGAGACGCCATCGAAGAACTGGCCGGATAGTGAATTTCAAATGGCCGCATTCTCTTCAAGGCGTCAATAGGTGGTTTCTGCTTCAACTTCATCATTTACATGGCTCTATATATTTTGACAGAAATACTCTTAGGAGAACAAGGTTGATCTGCAAATATCAGTTGATTCCGTCCACACCAAATGTGCTAGTGCAAAATGATAGGAGTGGTACGAAGGTGTTTCCCTCTTTGAAACCACCATCAGATACACTCTTCCAAAGTGTTGTAATGTGGATATGGAAGCCTCAACAAAGAACAAATTGTATTAGTTACCTCAAGCATGAAAGTGCATATGTAGAAGAGGTGTGAATTGTCTTCCTCATGATTCTTGCATAAAACACAATAACTAGGACCTTGCCACCCTTTTCGCTGGGGGGTTTTCCAAGTCAAGTTTTTGTTTTTCTAGATGAGCTAGCATAGGATGATCATCTTAACCGGTACCTTGAATTTCCACATAATTTTAAACCAACAATCTGGCTCCTCTCCCAGCTCTTTGTCCTTCATTAATTTATATGCCTCCCTTGTGCATATCTGTTGCTCCTTTTCAATTCCTTCCCATGTGATTCGATCTCCCCACCATCCCATATTCCTTAGGGAAGTAATATAATTTCCCCATTCCACCTTTTTATTACCATCCAAACCCATCTCCTGATATGACCTCCACCTAGGGTTACCAAATACCCATTCCTTAATTATTTGACATAGGTAGAAATAACCTCTATGATTCAATTTGTCTATAGTCTCTCTACTGAGGTAGTTGTTCACCTCGAGACCCAGAATCTGTTGACTCCCTATCAAAATCTTATTTCCACTTGCAAAGTACCATTTTATGTTCTCAATGAAAATAGGCCAACATTTGTTAAAGCCTTTCCATATATTTGATCTGAATTTTGTTTCCCCCATACCTAGAGTGAGTATTTCCTCCATGTTCTTTTGATTAAGATATTTGAGATTAATAATCTCCTTCCACAATCCATCAGTTGTCAAACATCTCCATATTGATTTAAAAATGAGAGATAGGCCAAAAGTTTTTAAATCCAGGATTCCCCAGCCCCCCTTCTCTTTTGGCATTGTAATGCATTCCAACCTGGCCAAATGAATTGTTCTCCGCTCCTCTCCCCCATTCCAAATGAATCTGGTGATAATATTTTTGATCTCCTTCATCGTCTTGCTCGGAATAAAATAAAGATGAGCCCATTATATAGTATACTATTGTAATAATTCCTGTGTTAAGATAAGTCTTCCCCCTCTAGATAAATATCTGTTGGACCAGCTAAGGATCTTTTTCTGAAATTTTGTTACCAACCACTTCTAGTCATCAGCAAAATACAATGTCGGCTTCATCCTGAAGCCCAAATAGGTCAGACCCTCTTTGAGTGGAGTAATATTGAAATTGAAAAAGGCCCCCAATGCTTTAAAATCATCAATGTCACCCTCCCCGTAATGTATGAAAGATTTCCCAATACTTATTATCATCCCCGTTGCTTTACAAAAACCATTTAAGATTACATTTAATTCCTCCCAACTGCTTCTCTTCATTTTCCCAAATATTAGGACATCGTCCACAAATAAGCTATGAGTAACTACCTCCCTCCAGCAAACTTCAACCCCTTTGAAAGTTCCCATCCCTATGGCACACTTAATCTTCATACTTAGTGCGTCCATTATCAGTATAAATAGGAGAGGAGATAAGGCACAACCCTGCCTCAAGCCCCTCCCAGGATGGAAAAGATGTGATGCAGTTCCATTTATTAAAAAAGCCAAGGATGTATGGGAAATGCACCCCATAATCATTTTAAAAAGAACCAATCTTAAAAAGGTCCAATCCACTCTGTCGTAGGCTTTATTTAAGTCTATTTTCATAACCGCAACATTCAACTTCTTTGATTGTATGGAATGTATGACTTCCTGGATTATTGCCACCGCGTCATGGATGCTTCTTTCCTTGAGAAAACCTGACTGTTCCAGTGTTATATTCTTCGACAAAACCCCTTTCAATTTCTCAGCAATGATCTTTGAGTTTATTTTATATAAAGTATCGCATAAGGATATTGGATTGAATTCATCAAAGGATGTCTTACTTTTATTTTTTTGAATTAACGCGAGAAAGGTTGTATTGATAGCTCCATGGATCCTCCCTGACAGCCTTATCTCTTCCGCCATCTCTGTGATGTCTTTGATGAATTCCTCATGAAAATGGATGAAAAATTTTGGGGGTCCATCGATGCGGTCTCGGGCTTTTATCCTACAAATTATTTTAGCGCCTTCATGATCTCCTCCGGGCTTACTTTTAAAAAAAATATTATCAGGTCTTCCTCCATAAAAAAGACCAATTTTTCCATCTATGCTTGAAAAAAATCTGAATTTGAGTTTGCAAAATACGAAATTGAAATTAAAAATTTCTGAATGAAAACGTGTCAACAACAACATATTAACAAGCAGTTCGATTTATGGATGTGGAAATCACTTGCAGGTAGCTCTAGATAAGAAACCTACATGTCAATTAAAAATATATGGCACTAAGAGAAGAGAAATCAAATTTGATTTGTGAAAACCCAGAACCAAAAAATCAGGAGAAAATCATGAGATTGTTTTTAAAATCTTTTATCAATCTATTTTCCCTCTTCGTTTTCAAACTTTAGAAGCAGATAGGAGGATTTTTACAAACTCAAAACAAATGCCAAGTTAATCATGTACAGGTCACAAATGCCATAAAAATATTTTTGATTTGTTATTCTCAGAAGCAGTTTAAAAATTAAAAAAAAGAAGAAGAAGAGGAGCTCAAGGCTCAGAAACAAAAATCGATTTTTCAAAAGGACAGAGTGGAGTAAACAGCCCAGAAAATTGATTTTTCAAAGAGGTAATGAACGGAAATGCTGAGAGCACAGATGAATTGCAATTGCCTGAAAAGAACGTGATAAAAAAATGTCATAAAATTGTAGATTGTTTTCCAGAAAATCAATTTCTGAGGAGACATTTGTTAGAAGAAGTCGATTTCTAAGAAGACAAAGAAGGTGAGTTTGAAAATAATTGTTCAGATTTCTAAAAATTGCTCATTTCAAACAATTTGATTTCAATTTCAGAGAGATTTAATTATTCCCATAATTTTTTTAAGTTCTGAAAGGATAAAGTAGAAATCAATTTCAATTTCTGAAAGAGCAGAGAATTTTCGAGGATTCGCTTTTAGATTCTGAGCATTTAATTGCTCAAAACAGAGACAAAAGGTTTAATTGATTTTGTTGCAGCTCAGGTATCATTAAAAAAAACGAGTCGCATGGTTAATTTTAAACAAAGAACAATGTTTTTGCCTAATTTTTATATACAGTGAGTGAAAAATTGCCCATCTTTATACACAGTAAACGAAAATTTTTCATTATTTATACAAGTGGGTATATTTTATTTTCATTCTCATATACATAGTGGAAAATTCATTCATTTCTCATATTTATGGTGAAATTTTTATACATACAGAGAGCATAAATATGCTTATTCTCATACATACAATGACAAACTTGTCCATTTTACATATGCATAATGAGAATTAAAAAAAAATAGAGAAGGGGTTTTTGAGATTTTTTTTCCAAAACAGAGATTGAAATATGAGTTATGGAGCAATAAAAATATTGTTAAAGTGTTTTTATGGTCTTTGTAGACAAAGAGAAAAAAAAATTATCAATTTTGAAGAGCAGCAGACTCCTTTTGCAACAGAAGAGAGAAGACATAAAAATTGAAGGCAGAGAAGGATGATTTTTAGAGGATTATGTACTTGAGCATAATTAGGATTTCCTTTTAGGTTGATTTTCATTTTCCAAGAATTGATTTCTCAAACGAAGTAAATGAATGGTTTTGTTGCATACGGGGTATTTCCAATTTCGATTTCTTGAAATCCTTTTGCAGGCAGCTCAACAAGAAGCTTCAACATTCGAGGCCAAAGTCACAGGTACATCAGTAGGGCAGTCATAATTCAGAGGTAGAAAGTCAAAGAGATAGAGTCAAGCATGAGGACATGTTTGAGAGTAAGCAAGGGGGAGATTTTGGCCCTTGTTTTTGATCAAATTTTGCTTATTAAATCCATCTAATTTCCACTTTATACCATCCACATATGACCTATTTTGACCTTATTATGCATATTCAGGCAAATAAATTATGTTTCTCAATTTTTAGAAATTTTAGTAAAAATTGGTTTTAAGAGTATTTTTGGACATAACTGGAAATTATGGTAATGGCTTCATTGATGTAATACTTGCAGGACACCTGGGCATGAGCTAAGCGCATATTTACAAAGCTTGGGAACTAAGAATGGGCGAACTAAGCTAAAATAGGCCTGGTCAATGCTGGTCAAACATGACTTGTTTTTCAGGAATCCCTAGAAAGTATTGACTGTCGATCATTCATTTTTTTCCCTGACAGTAAATTCTTGAAAAAGGAGCTAATTTGTTTTTGAGTCACTTCATACAGGAATGATCGACGAAGATGGCACACAAAGGCGACAATTTTTATGCATGAACGGTGCTAAGTTTTTCAAGGTTGAAGACGATCTAACGCAAAAGTGATCACACTAAAACTTGCATCATTGGACGCTTGAAGGAACTAATTCTTCACTGCACATGTCATGAAATTTTCTGCTACACAAAAATCCTTTTGCGTCATGATTACTTACATTTTTCCTTCAAAGCACCTTAATCATCCCTATGTTGCATCCCATATTCCATTTCCTTATCCTTCATGATTTCATACATGCCTATTTTTCTGAACAACATACATCATTTCCTTCTTGTTTTTTAGTTCATTTTTCCTTGTCAATAAAAGTCCCGAGCTCTCTTTCCATGATTACCTTGCCCTACCATATACACTACTCAATTTTGAGATCTTTTCATCTATAGTCCTATCAATCATTTTGTACAAACTTGCATTGACTGATGTGGGATTCCTTAAGGCCCACCTTTCAACAAGTCTCGACCCATTGACATCAGCACTTTATCTGGGATAGAGACTAGTGTCATCATTAGTACCTTGAGGCTTGTATGCCCTAATGACAGGTTCTCTCGCCGACAGTCATGGGAATACATCAATGTCCCTTGATCGTTGGATCTTGCAAGTGGCTCGATATCAGATCATTTATTCGCACTTTTCAAGATGTACTAGGGTACATTGGTACTCATTGACATTAATGGTGAGTTTTCCTCGCATTGGTTATTGACATCCATTAATGGTCGGTAATCCAATGACTTCTTTTCATGCTTGACACCAACACATTCATTCGCATGACTAGGATTGTACCATCAGATTTTTGAAGCAGTTGAAGACTATATATTTTTCATGACTTCATCAACAGTTGTGACAACATTCCTTCAGCCATATGAGAGTATGACAGTTCCACTTTTAGTGTAATATTCCAAAATTTTCAAACAAGCAAATTGGAATATTAGATTTTGATGCTTTCACTTAGGAGAGGAATAAATGGGAAAGGAGGCCCATGAGCAATAAAGATATGAATAAATTCCACTTTAGTAAGGAAGGAGATCACCTTAGGAGCTATAGTTTACACTTTCAAATGTGGATAAGGGAAACATAGATGGGGACATAGTCAAGTTTGACTAAGTCAACATGCATTCTTGAGGAAGAAGAGATCACCCAAATAAACTAGCTCAATGTGAACAAGGATCAGGCTAGACACACATATGAGAACCGGATTGAAGACCCCTTAGTGTGAATAGAGGCATTGCAGGTGGATTAGTCCCAGCTGACCAAGTCAACAACGTTGCTACAAAGATGAGGGAAGCAAACTAGGGTAGCACAGTTTTAGAAGAGGAATCTTCACTAGGAAGTCACCTCAACAATGTGTGGGGTCCAGGGTGAGGAGGATCACCAAAGATAAAAAGGAGGGCATAGCATCAAGGAGATCATTTAGTATTCAGATATCTTTGGTCTTGTGACTACTTACATGCTTCAGTTGTTTAGCTGTGGTTGCAACACTGCTTAGTGCAAAGAATTCCCATGTGGGGATTCCATCCTCTCTTTGGATCAGCTTGCTTAAGGGATCAAGAGGGAAGGATATGAGCTTCAATTCACATTTGTCTTAGGGCCATTCAGCCCTATCCATGTACAATGCAATTCCTTTCAGAAACTGCGTCATTCATGCAGGCGCAGCAGCAGTAGGGTTGCATACTCAAACTTTGTGCTAGTCTTTGAGGAGGGGGTGTCTATTTCCCTCCGAGAGATCTATTAAGACGGGCCTTTGGCCCTTTTCCATATTATTCAGCTTTTATATGTCATATTTAGCCATGCTTAATTCATATTTTCAGTAGACTGTGTTATTTTCTGCAGTACTGCTTTTTGTACATGTATATTGCCGGAAACCCTTGCTGGGTGTCTTTTTCCTTATGTAAAAGAGGTTAAACCTCCATCTCTCTTCTATTTGATTAATATAAGCTCTATATCAGTATTCTTTCATCATTTTATCTAGAAACCCTCATGGGAATTACGCTCTCATAGTCTTTATAAATTTTGTTGTAGAGAAGTCATGGGATCGAGGTGTTTTTAAGCTGTATTGAGCTGGGGAGATCTGTTTAAGGTAGCTAGTTTCATTTGTTTCACCTCCAATTCTTCAAGTGGGTTGTATATTGTCTAAAATAAGGGATCCAAGTCCCATTATCCACTATTACTATGCAATTTGCTGAAGACAACTGTTTTATGCCCTATATTTCTACATTTCCCCACTTGGGAATGAGAATATAGGCCATATTCTTCCTGATGTTCTTATATCTGCTGGTGAAATGTC
The DNA here is from genome assembly GCA_034641835.2 of Pinus albicaulis. Taxonomy (NCBI): domain Eukaryota; kingdom Viridiplantae; phylum Streptophyta; class Pinopsida; order Pinales; family Pinaceae; genus Pinus; species Pinus albicaulis. The sequence goes on along the minus strand of CM076570.1, from coordinate 933,458,510 downwards.
CTTGGACATCTAATGAGCTGCTCTAAATTTCCATGCTCATGAATTTATGAAGCTCCAACTCTAGAATATCTCAAAATATTCTATTTTTTGTAGTTGTTCCCAATTTGGGATATTACAGTGGTATCAGAGCTACCATCTTGGCTCAGCCTGTGGATTTAAGATCCAATCAGAAGATAAGAAGGAGAGGAGAAGAAAATGTTGGAGAGGATGAGATTACTCTCATCCATTTTCAAATCTAAGAAGAAAGGAGAGAAATGCATTGAAACTCCAAGAGGGTTTCAAGGAGGAGAGAGCTGCAATGAGACCTCTAGAAGGTTTCGGGAGGCAGAAGAAGATGCATGCACTTAATTTTCTCATGAAGGAAGTAGAGATCAAAGAAACCACTTAGAGCAGGAGATCCTAAGTGGGTATTTGGCAGAATACAAGTGAAAACTAGGGCTTCTAGAGAGACCCTAGATTTTCCTCAGTTTATTCAACTGAGAGAATAAAGAAGACCCTGCAGCAAAGGGGAGATCAAAGGAAATAGATTCCTATGTCTACATTTGATGGCTCAACTATAGCAAGAGCTTGGGCAAGGAAGCTCGAGGCATTCTTCCTACTACATCCAGTGGTAGAGAGGGAGGAAGTAGAAGTTGCAGTGTTGCACCTGGAGGGTGAAGCCAATGCTTGGTGGTTTAGTCACTTAAGCCACATAAGAGTGAATTATTTTTCTGAGTTCACTCAAGGGCTGATTATAACCTTTGATGGAGAAATATTAGAGGAGAGAGGGTCCACGCCACCATGGGAGGAGACATGTACCAGTGTTGTCACAGCCTTGGGAGAGCAGCCTTCTACACCAGCAGTTAGGGCAGCCATTACATTGGAGGAAGAAGCCCTTACATCACTAGAAGAGGTTCCCGCATCTCACCAAGGTGTGGGGAGATTTCCACTTTTACTTATTGCAGCAAATATTTCTAAAAATTGTGGAAATATGTCTTCATATGGCCCAGGATCAAACATTATTGCTGAGGTGGAGCAGCAAGATTGTACTGCATTGTGAAAGCTTGAATGGTTCAAGGAGAAACTGAAACATCATTCTCATGGACCCCGATTGAGTTGCACACAACCCTTGAGGTTGGAGTGTGATCTTTTGGAGGATTTCATGAAATTTGAGATGGAGTATGAGGCGGTAACTATATCATTGGAGAGGCTAACAACGTTGTCAAACAATAGTAGTGAAAGGGCTTTTCCTTTATCACCTTTGGATCTTGGTGGATTCAAAATGGCTATGGACATGAGATATTCTCTAAGAGATCTCCAAGAAAATACATTTCATCACTTCATGGCATGCAAAGAAGAGGAACTGGTTGTGGAGGATGATAGCCCACATGGAAAGAATGCCAAGGTGAATAATAATAGAAGGCATCCACATGGGGTTGAGTGGATGTGGGTGAAGAACAAGAGGCTGGTGAGCCATTTGAAAATTTATGATACAGGGCAGTAAGAGGCAAAGCTACGTTGGCTACTCTTGAGAGAGTTTGGCCATCATGAGACATATCCTTTTTCCAAGGGTATGTGGATGGAAGGGACTTGGTAGGGTACTTGCATCACGGAGCACCAAGGAGTGTCGATGCATTATGATGATATGGTCATTATGTTTTCACCACATGAGTTGTATGATGGAGGTATGATGAGGCAGCAAAAACATTTGTTGCTTTGAAGGATTGGGAGAGAGGAAGGGCAGATTTGCTCTCACACTTTGAATGATGCTGCAGGAGTAGTGGATGACACTATCATAGTGCAAGGAGGCTACTCCTTAGCCTTAGATGATCTGGAAGTACTTCCACCTTGGAAGGAACTTCTTATATGCAACAACATTATGGGAGAAGTCTTTGCCATGGGGCATATCAAAGAATGGACTTATGAGTTGGTAGGATCCTATTTGCATAGGCCAACAACGTTGTCACTTTGGAGAAGGAACTTGTTGATGGAGTGTTCCCAGGATCACTTCATATTAGATGCACTTGGTGGGCATAGAGGAGGTGATATTGGTAGAGTAATGGCTGGACTCATTTTTCATTGTGGTATGTTCTCCTTGACTTGGATTTCCAGGCATGAGAAGGAGGATTTTCATGCAGCATGTGGTTCATTCCTCTTCATATGGATATGTCATACCACTATGGAGGACCCATCTGTGGCTTTTGTCACCATCTTGCTTTCATTACATGGTAAGAATTTTTTTTTTCACTTATTTATTGTTCAACACAATATTTGCATGCTCTTACCACTTTCTTGCAGTGCATTGTTCTACAAAGGGGCAAGTTTTTCTTTAGGCTCCATCGACTATTTTTGGCCAGCTATTCTGATGGAGATAGCCATCGACTATATGATCTGGGGCAAGTGTTTGGTCACTCCTTATATGCTCAGTTGATATACTCAGCCATTTACTACTTCCTAGTAGATGTGGTGACTTACACAACTAGCCATCTATCAAGAAACAACTTGCCATGCTATTTTCTGAAGCTGCAATGGGGAAGACTATGCTGTGACCACTTGGGAGACTTTTGGTACCTTCCAGCACCACATAAAACCTTCAGTATTTCTTTCATTATGATGCTGAACATGATCCTATTTGCTGATATTATTCTTTCTTTTATGAGGAGCATGATTGGAGGAGAAACACATGGGGTGGATGTGTTTTTGGGGGGAGGAGCATCCCCACACTTTTTGCATTACATGTTCTAAGGGGAGCATGGGAAGAGACATGGCCTCTACAGCAAAATATTTTTTTCATAATGAGGATGACCATGAGATGGATGGGATGCCATATGGTGGTGATTTCTTATCCATCATGTATGAGATGGTTTGGGCCAGCTTGATTCACAGTGCTGTGAAAGGGACCTTTGGAGGTCTAGTTTCCCTCTTGCCATTTGAGGGCAACATTATTGTAGCCCTAGATCAGAAAATTCTCTACACTCATCTTAAGTTGAGAGGAAGAAAGCGTGGGGTAGGCTATCTTGTCTACCGTGTTCATATTTTCAGCCCACCTATTCTGCATGAGCTCAAGGTGGAAGAGATCCTTCAAGAGTTGCCATCCTGGAGGGTGACTCATTTTGTTTCGTTGATAGCTTGGGGAGGAGAGATTAAAATGGGGGTGATGAATCCCAATCTATATCATCCCTCAAGCTTCAAGAGGACCTTCAAACAACCTATTGTTGTCTCCATGGATGTTTCACTGTCACATAATGTTAACTATTTGGGATGTTCCCCAATAGATGGCTTGCACACTTGGGAGGGGAAACTTGGAGGCATATTGATGATGCAACACCTTGATCCTTGGAGGATTTCATCTTATGAGGTTGCTGCAGGGGGGAAGAGGATGCTCTTCAATCCTATCCTTGCAGTTGCTTAAGGATAAGCAACATTTGGGAGGGGAGGACTGTAATATTCCAAAATTTGAAAACAAGAAAATTGGAATATTAGATTTTGATGCTTTCACTTAGGAGAGGAATAAATGGGAAAGGAGGCCCATGAGCAATAAAGATATGAATAAATTCCACTTTAGTAAGGAAGGATATCACCTTAGGAGCTGGATTTTACACTTTCAAATGTGGACAAGGGCAAAATAGATGGGGACATAGTCAAGTTTGACTAAGTCAACATGCATTCTTGAGGAGGAAGAGATCACCCAAATAAACTAGCTCAATGTGAACAAGGATCAGCCTAGACACACATATGAGAACCGGATTGAAGACCCCTTAGTGTGAATAGAGGCATTGCAAGTGGATTAGTCCTAGTTTACCAAGTCAACAACGCTGCTACAAAGAGGAGGGAAGCAAACTAGGGCAGCGTAGTTTTAGAAGAGGAATCTTCACTAGGAAGTCACCTCAACAATGTGTGGAGTCCAAGGTGAGGAGGCTCACCAAAGATAAAAAGGAGGGCATAGCATCAAGGAGATCATTAATTATTCAACTATCTTTGGTCTTGTGACTACTTGCATGCTTCAACTCTTTAGTTGTGGTTGCAGCACTGCTTAGTGCAAAGAATTCTCGCGCAGGGATTCCATCCTCTCTTTGGATCAGCTTGCTTAAGGGATCAAGAGGGAAGGATTTGAGATTCAATTCATCATTTGGCTTAGGGAAATTTAGCCATATCCATCTACACCGTAGTTCCCTTTAGACACTATGTCATTCATGCAGGTGCAGCAACAGTAGGGTTGCACACTCAAACTTTGTGCTAGTCTTTGAGGAGGAGGTGTCTATTTCCCTCCGAGAGATCTATTAAGAAGGGGCTTTGGCCATTTTTTGTATTATTCAGATTTTATATTTCATATTCAGCCATGCTTAATGCAGATTTGCAATATACTGCGTTATTTTCTGCAGTACTGCTTTTTGTACATGTATATTGCTGGAAACCCTTGCCGGGTGTCTTTTTCCTGTGTAAAAGAGGTTAAACCTCCATATCTCTACTATTTGATTAATATAATCTCTATATCAATCTTATTTCATCATTTTATATAGAAACCCTCATGGGAATTACGCTCTCACAGTCTGCAGAAATTCTGTTGTAGAGAAGCCATGGGATTGGGGTGTTTTTAAGTTGTATTGAGCTGGGGAGATCTGTTTAAGGTAGCTAGTTTCATTTGTTTCACCTCCAATTCTGCATGTGGGTTTTATATTTTCTAAACTAAGGGATCCAATTCCCAGTATCCACTTTTATTATGCAATTTTTTGAAGACAACTGTTTTATGCCCTATATTGCTGCATTTCGCCACTTGGGAAGGAGAATATACACCATATTCTTGCTGAGTTTCTTATATCTGCTGGTGAAATGTCCTTCGACATCTAATGAGATACTCTACATTGCCATGCTCATGAATTGCTGAAGCTCCAACTCTAGAATATCTCAAAATATTCTATTTGTTGTAGTTGTTCCCAATTTGGGATATTACATTCAGACATTATCTTCAAATTCATACAACCAACAGCAATACAGATTCCTTCACTTCATCTAGCACAACACTACAAATTCCTTCACTTCATCCAGAAGCATGATATTCACATGATCCAACACCATGATATTTTCCTAATCTAGCATTATGAAATTTTCGCTCATGAAAATCAACATGACATTTTCCAGATCCAAAAGCGACATTAGCTACATTTATATTGCATAGTTCATCAAATTTTTGGGTAAGTGAAGCTATGCTATTTTCTAATTTTTAATCAAATAATTTTCTTACATGTTAAAAGTAAATGAACTTGGAAAATTCCCTTGCCATATTACATCATCTTTCACCTTTTCGTAAACATCACACATCTTCAGTTTGAGGGGGAATATTCATAACCATTTCATGCTATTCATCACCTCACATATTGTCGACCAACATGAATCTTCCAAAATACAGTTTGTTGCAATTGATTCAAATACATTGATATCTATTTTGGCATGATTCAAAAATATGAGAAAATGCTTTCTTATGCATATTAATGACTTATCATTTGCAGTACATGCGTTAAAAAAGAGAAGAAAAAAATAAATGTTGCTAACACAAGAACCAACATTTGTTACATTCATGGTTGTTAACACAAGAACCAACCATAGGAAATATCAGTTGCAGTACATGCATTTTACATCCTGGAATGATACATTTTTAGAAACCATAATCATGCAAAGCCAAAAGATTGTATCCATGCAAGGTTGCATGAGGACATGCAACAAGTTCAGTTTGGGGGTATGTTTGGTCTCGTAATTGTCACATTTTCAGCATATTTATCCTCACCATTTCTCACATTCCATCACCTCATTTAACCATTTAGCATACCATCTCCATGGGTTCACCTCATTATTTTCCAATTTATTCATTTTTAATATTATTAGAGAATGTATGATTAATTATTAGAAAATTGACATATTTCACTAATATCTTAAATGTGGATGAGCTTTGTAAATGTGTAGGATTACTTGCAATAATTATTCAAAATCCTTTTGAATATTTCCTCCATCATTTCAATAATTCAAAGGATAATTAGATTATTCTAAGGAGAAGATCATGGAAGATTCCAAGGACAAGATCATGGAAATTTGGATAACATATCCTATCCAATATTTGTGAGAGATGAGTGAGGATTTGAGGGGACCATATCTTGTATTTATATGGATATTGGTTGAGAGAAAAGTGGATTTGTAAGTATGAGTTTCTTATCTTGTTTTCAAAGCACTCATGTACAAATAGGAGTGCTCTTTCTCCAAGTGGAGGATATGGAATAGAATGGAACTTGTATGACTTATTATTATTATTTCTGAGACTTGAAGACATAATAGAAGATATGTTCTATCATATTCTGATACTGTTACATGTTGGTTGATTTCTTGAAGTCTTAAGTAGTTGAGTTTACTTTTAGTGTGCGAGGCAAGGGTGGAAGGGCCCCCACACCGAGCTAAGTGCACTTCTTAGTTTATTTCATAGTTGTAATTTATGAATTAGTTTTCTTATGTTTTATTTGTTTATTTTCAAGTATTGATGAATCTAATGCTCAATCTTAAACTGCATATGAAAGGACAAACAAGTGTTTAAGTTAAGCACTCTTTCTATCGACTCTAGATTTTCCGTTAGAATTCATCTTTACATGTCTTTACATGCTTTGATTGCTAATGGATCTTAATTTTGTTTCTTTCGTGCATACAAAGAGACAAACCAGTATTTAAGTTAAATACTTCTTCTATATGATTAAGAGCTCAAAACTCTAATTTAGAGTTCAAAATTAAGATTCATCTTTTCCTACTTTCCTGTTTTCATAATAGCATTAATGATAGAATGAAATCAATGATAAAGGACAACTAGGACCTCTGAATATAGAGCCTCTTCAATTATTATTTCATATATCTTGATCTATTGTTTAGAAATTAGATTTATCTTTTCTTGCTTTCCTGTTTTCACAATAGCATTAATGATAGAATGAAATCAATGATGAAGGACAACCAGGACCTCTGAATATAGAGCCTCTTCGATTATTATTTCATATATCTTGATCTATTGTTTAGAAATTAATTAAGTTAGATTTATATTTGTAATATGCATTTCACTAACCATCAATAATTCATCTTCTAAAATTGACTGTGGTTGAAACCCATATACTTTGGGGATGATTATAAGTTCACCAACCCGGATTGATAATTAAATGCTCATGTTAATTGACCCAACAAATACTATAATGATTTGTGTTATAAAGCTCTAATAAATTGTTTGTTTTTCATGTTTTATGTAGTGGTTATTGTAAATACTGCAACGAACTATGTTATAAATCTCCATAGGTAGTATTTTTTGTTTTTAGCAGTTTGTTGGTTTGTAGGTGTCATTGAACACTAAGGACAGTGTTATCCCAATGGGCAGAGTTTTGTAACAACCCTAGTAAAAATCCATGTAAAAATATATAATACCATAGTTGATGGGACATGTATTCCAAGCTGAATGGTGGGAAAAACATCCTAGTGGGTGTTTTTTCAATTTATTATGGCTAAGGAAATGGAAAAGACTTTGGAAAGGCATGAGGCATTTATTGGCATTTTATTTATGAAAATAAAGGAAATTAGGAGAAAAGGAAGGTGAAAGGTCACAAGTTTCATGTGAGGAGGAAAATGAAGAAAAATAACGAAAAATGAAGAAAATAGAGGCTTAATAAATAAAAAGGCTTATGAGGATCAGTTGGTAACCTTTTTCTCACACTTATGGCTCTCATTTTATTCTCTCTCTCTCTCTCATACTCTTGGATACTTAGAGTTTTCTTGGAGCACTCTTAGAGAGTGTGGATACTTGGTGATTTGGAGAAAGAAGTAAAAATAAAAGCAGGAAAGCGCAAGCATACATCGGGATCAACATCTAAAATAGGTTCTGAGCGCAGGTACCAAGTTGCATGTAGGTTTTTCTCACTATATCTGGCATGCATAGTGTATTCATGTAGATTTTCCTAGCCTTTCCATTTCCTGGATAACCATGGTATTGTGGGTTTATTTCCATTGATTTTTTTCTGTTTGGTTCTCATGATTCCTTTAGTTGTGGGTTGAGTTATTAATTCCTGGAAGCCTTAGTTGGAAAAACTCTCTGGAAGCTCGGAAGAAAATTGTGGGTTGAGTTACTAGTCCTGGAAGCCTTGGTTGGAAAAATGCTCTGGAAGCCCTAGGTGGGTTGATTTACTAGTCCTAGAAGCCCTGGTTGGAAAAACACTCTAGAAGCCATGTAACAGTTAGGGTTAAGTTACTAGTCCTAGAAGCCATGATTGGAACAAACACTCTAGAGCCATGGTTTGGTGTTGATTGATGTGTTTGATAAACTCCCACATTCATGCTTGGAATATGGCACGAGGCTGATTGATTGAAGTGAGACTTCTCTCAGCCAATCTATGGTCAAGTGGAATGTAGAATTCCCACCTCTAGTTGGTTTTCACATTTAGTAATGAAGATACCATTCCTCTGTTATTTGGTATGAAAATGTATTTTTTATGTATGGATTTTATTGTTGTTGTATCCATTGTATTTCTTTTGTTAATATGCTGGTTATAAGCATGTATTTGATCAGTAATGATGTATGGCTCTATCTATGTTTTTACCTGTAAATGAATGCACAATGTATCTATGCTCAAATAGATTGTATTGTAGCCTATGATGTAGGGGATCAATGCTTCTTAGCAATTCTCATATAAGAGACCCTCATGTTTAGATATGTTGTTTATACATGTAGATGGAATGTTTATGACACGTTTGACGAAATTCATGTCATGGTTGAGAGGGGTACATATGAGTTCCTGATGATGTGATTGCTTCCATACCTTTGTTTTAATGCTATTTATCCTCTCCTAAAGTTTCATTAAGTTTTGGGCAGTGACATGAGCTTTGGGGCTGAAAATGTGGCACAAATCTCAAAGTTGTAGGCACAAAACTGACTTTTTGCGGCCCTGACTGCAACCTTGCCTTGTCATGCCTATGGCTATGGGCTTATAATTGCTCCCTTTCCCTTAAATTCCCATGTATAAGGCTCAAATGGGTCAAAAATCAGTTCCCCTCAAGGTTCATGGGTCTGGGAGGTTGGGTGACCTCCTTGAGGTGTTGTTGATGTTGTGTAATGTATGTTTGTTAGGTTTTTGTCAGTTCCACTTCCTTAAGGTCATCTAGGAGGTTTAATATCGTATTAGTAGCCTCTTGTCACATGCTTACCTTAGTTGTCCAGTTACTTAGGTATATGTGGGAAGAGGGTGTTACAGTTGTGACCACATGAGTCCACAGATTTTCACTAGAGATTAGTCTCCACCCACATTTTGTTGTTAATGCCTTAAAAAAATGAAAAAAGTTTTTGAGCCCCTAGCCTCCTATATATTTTGACAACACTATCTTCTTCCATCTAACTTAGGTTGAAACATAATTATCTTTATTTCCAATCCATGAGAAAGAGAAATAGATTCTTCTGGAATTTTCGAGGACTCCCTTTGGGATTCAGGCCAGGGACATCCAATTGATTAGGATGGCCTCTAGGACTAATTTTACGAGAACTAGTTTATCTTCCCTCGATAGCCTTTTGAAACTCCAACCTTTGAGTCTCTTTTCAATATTTTCTAACAACCAAACCCATTCACTACTTTAATAATGCTATTACACAAGGAAATTGGTTGAAATTCATCAAAGTAACGAGGATTCTCTCCTTTTAGAATAAGAGCAATAAATGTAGATTTGAAAGCAGCTAAAACTTTGCCTTGACGTTTGGACTAATTTTCTATCTTCAACAGATCTTAATCGACCACCTCAAACAAGGTTAAGAATGATTCTATTACCCACCCATATAACCCTGCTCGTTTTTCCTAAAATCTTTCTAGAACCTACTTGAGCTCTTTTAGAGTTGCTTCATCTTGTAGATCTTCAATATCTTCATCCCTTACATAACTTGCAAAGAGTTGAGCCACTTGAAGTATCTCTACTATAGATTTTGGGAATATTCTTTGAATAGAGACTGAAAGTGTGACTTTCCCATCTTAGCCAACCCTTCAAGGGATGATGCTTCTCTATGTTCTAGTTCCTTCATACTCCAAGTGGTATTTTGTAGCTTATGCCATTTTACATATGCTTGAAATAACTTTTTTTTTTGTCCTCACATTAAAGCTAAACCTATCCGCTCTTAATATGCTATGAATATTCTCTTAAGGCTAATATTTCCCTTTTCTATTTTCCATGGATTGAAGGGATTCCTTATATGTTGAGCTTGAAAATCCTTCCTCTCCTATCTCAGCTATTACCTTCAACTCCTACTCTATCTCCAATAGGTCAAATTCTTCTTTCACTCATTTTTTCTTTCACAGTCCTTTATGTGTACTTTTAGATTTTGAAGGAGCATGGGAAGAATCATTGTTGGAATGAATAGGATCATCACTATCTAACAGAGTCTTGTTATTCTCTCTCTGCAATTTTTTTATTTTGGACCTTATTCTTATTCTTTTTATTTAAAGGTAGCTTGCAAAAATTGAGTGTGTGGCCATACTGATGGTATCTAAAACATTTAAAAGGAACCCATTTTCAATCTATAGGTTGAAGGATACCTTGACCATCCCCCGTGTCCAAAAGCTTCTAATAAACCCTCTCTTAAGTCGATGTTTACCAATATCCTATCCATCGACTTGTATTTTGTTTGAATAAAAGAGTATTATGCATCTAAGAAGGACCCCAAGCTATTACCCATGTCCTTGAATATTTCCTCCTTCCATAACTCTTACAGACAACTAGGGAGTCACACCCAAACTATAGATACATCTAATATTTCCTTATTTTCATTAAAGAGAGGTGTCTAGAATTTGATTAGTACATGGTTCAAGTTTATAATTCAAACCTTTTGAGATATAGTTAGGGATTCTTCATGAGATTTGCAGTCAAGTTGAATCCACCCTTTGGCTAGAAGAAAAACCTCATGAGGGTTTGCTACATTTTCAATTACGTTTGCTACTACCCATTCCTCCAATGTTTTGATATTAAACTTATAACCATGTGTTATGCCAACTAGAGTTATGTATGTGGTCACAACCACTTCTTGCATGCGAACGTTTATCCCCATACTCAAGTTGAACTTTGAATGGGTTTTTTCCTTTTGATGACCTTTTCAGGATCTCCCCTTGCAACCTGGATGGAAGTCTCGAAATGATTATAGGGAGCTTCAATATTATGACCTTCCTATTTTTCTCCTTGAGATTCGATGCCCCCTCTTGTATTAGTTGGTGCACATGGGTTTAGTGGAGGGGTTTGGTCCTTGCTCGATATAGGTTTTTACCTTCAAACACATGTAACCCTGAGAGGTTTTTTGAGAAAAAAATTGTAGAGGGCGAAGAAAATCCAACAAGCATTTAGTTCTTTCGTACCCCTATGATGCAGTACCAAAGAGTGATATTACCACATTTTTCTTAGCTAAGCCCACGCAAATAGCTTGCTTCTGATGTCAAAGGTTCAATTAAGGGTGTGTAAACCACGATATAACCCTTGAAACCTTCCAACAATGGTTCCACCTTTGAGAAAACTGGTGAAGTAATTTCTTGCGGTTCGCTGCTAGCGATTGGATGAGTGAACCAGATGGATATTGGTGGCCACCCACATATTCCACTTGGGGCCCCACCATTGCCTCTTTTAGTTTTTCAGTTTCGGCACAACTTACTATTTTTAGCAGTTTTTCGGGTCCTGAACTTCCGGAGTCGTCTTGAGGCCCTATACGACGTTTTTTTGGGAAAACTTGGAGCAACATGGGTCAATGGACTAATTTTTCTCACATAAAAAGTTTTAGTGCTTGGATAGATCTTTCTAATGAGGTATGGTTCACATCAAACGAAGGTATTATGCCAAAGTTACGTCCCCGGGAAGTTGAAACACCAATTTACCCAAACGGGGCCCATAGGTTTGGCGCTTCATCTCCTAGGGTTAGGGTTTTGGATGTTTAGGGTTTTCCATTGTTTCTAAATAATAAATAGGCCCTCAAGCCTCATTGTAACTGAGTTCGGAGGCCTGTAGCCACCACATCTCTTCTCAAAGATAAGCTATCAGCGCCCTAGCTAGTTTATTTCCATTATGTCTGTAAGCAAATTTCATTTCATTGATATGAATGAAATGAAGTGTTATTTCCACTGCATCTTTGTATTTATGGTTACATGTTTACTTGTTTTCATTCCTTCATAAATCCGGATCAATGAGAGGGAAACCTTATAGATCACAGTCTCTATCCATTGGCCTCTACTAGAGTTGAAACCATGGGTAAAATAGGTTGGAGAATATATCCTTATGTTTTCTAACACCTAGCATGCCAGGTGGTTATTATCTCCTTCAAATTTTTGAAAACAAGGCTTCCATCTATGCTCACAATTTCATAATCCACTACATCCTCCATGGCATAAATGGAGCCTGCTCAAGAGTACTAGATCAAAAAGTGTTAGACCCACTAGAACAACTAAGTGCCTCAAAACAATGACACCCAAGATTCTTACTTATACAGAAACCATAAGTAGATAACTTCAAAACCCCATTGATTCCCCTCCGCCTATAGTCGGTGTGTGCACTCTTTGCCAAGTGAAAAGGTAAAAAAATAGAAGGTTTTTACTAAGGGGAAGGGAATATTCCCCTATGGATTTCTACAATCCCTAGCCCATCACGGCCCTTCTAAGGACTACCACCAGAGCTCCCCTTATATAAAATTATTGTTTATTTACTATCCATCTAAATTTTTATATATGCAATTTATTTAAATTATTATATGATATGGTCAAACAATATCTTCCCATATTAAAATGTAAAGTGTTTCCTTACTTTCAATTTAATAATCTAAATTAATTTTATTAATTTACTTTGAGATAACTTACTGTAAATTTTTCTTTTAATAGTTGTCCTTTACTCCTATTTGCATAACAACATTAACATTTAGAATGCAAAAAGAGTTTTCATTTCTTCTTACTTTCTTGTCCTATTTAGAGTTATTTGATTTGTTCTTTTTCTTATTATATTAGTTTTTTTTCTTTCATATATATGTTATTTTTACAATTAAAACACATAGTTGGATACTTAATTTGAAACTTTATGGGTAGAAAATCTAGAAGAATTGATTTTTCAAAAAGGGCTAGACATGTAGATTATCATTCGTCAATCTAAGACATGATCTCATGAAAGACACAACAGAAAAAACTTATCAAATATTACCCAAGAAATTCTAACACTATAAATGAATGATATTTTAACGTCCACGAGACTAAAAATAGTCTATGGGAATACCAACCTCCTTGTTTTTTTTCCTTCTGTAATTCAATCGTTTTCTTACTCATATTAATGATGAGCTAACCAAACCTTCTAACAGTTCCCTCACTAAAAATAAAATGCCACAGAATTAATGCTAACATATTGCGGTAACTATCCCTAATGTCTCTGAAAGCATCACATTCCAAAATGAAATGATTTTTTTATTCCACTGCCCCAGAAGTGTAAAAAGTACACACCCTTTCTTCCCAAGCTTCTTTAGGTCTCTTCCACTGTCCCGTTTCACACTGAAGTTGATGTGCGTTAGTTCTTAATCGAGCAATAAGAATATTTTATCTCCACAGAATGTTCGCTCCAATGTACTCTTTTTGTTGGAGATCACAAGTGGGATTGAATTCTTGAACATAGTACTTCTTTATACCCAACTCTTTTCCCCATATACCCTTACAAAACTTCTCCAACACAAAATTCTTTAACTCCTTGTTATTTGTGGGACATGCATTAAGGTAAATATTCCATTTTTACATCCATTTTCTGTTTTGTCTCATCCATGATTTCTTTCTTTCACTCCTGCCTTCATTGAAGATAACTTTCGTCCATCTACCTCCTCCCATTTTCTAAATTATTTTTAGATACCTTATAAGACACACCATATCAATTTCTTCGATGGGAGATTCCCCTGTTTCACTCAACATTATCTCATAGGGAACCAAAATTTTATTTTTATTTTGCTCATGATCGAGCGTTTTTGAATTTTTTGAATTTGTTTCCATTTTGAAACAGGGATGCTGCTATCCCACAATTCACACCCATATAATATCACTGGAAAAACTGTGAGTCCAAAAAGCACTTTGATCGTGTTCCAATCCCATAAGTCTGCCTCTCTACATTTGTTTTGAAGTGCATATAATGCTTTCCACACTCCTAAAATTATTTTCTTTCTGCAATACTCCAAATTAAGCTTGTTGATGAAATCGATCTCAAGGCACTTGTATTCATTTACTTCTTCAATAATGTTGCCTTCAAAAAATAACGTATGTTGGCTTTGCTTCCTTTTATTAGAGAAAATCATTATTTTGGTCTTATGGGTATTGATTTCCATCCCCACTGCTTTACAAAAATGCTCAAGGGCATATAGGTGCATCTGCAATCCATGGGTCGATTTAGCAACTAGCACAAGATCATCAGCATATAGAAGAAGCTTTATCACAAAATCCCCTAATCGAACACCGTCCCCACCTTGCAAATTATCCTCTTCCATTTTTTCAATATATAAACCAAAAAGGGTATGGGATAAAGGGAAACTGTGATTGACTCTGATGTCACTTCTAAAACTTTTTGAAATGCATGTTGAAGTTCTAATTTTGACTTTCACCTCTTCATAAATCCTATGGACAGCAACGCTATATTGTAAAGGAATTCCAAGTTCTTCCATTCTACACCACAACTTATCTCTAGGGACTGTTTCAAATGCCTTTTTGAGATCAACAAAGTAGAAAAATACTTCTTCCCACACCTCACCCCCCCCCCCCCCCCAAACCTTTTCAACAATGTGTCTCAGCGTGATACCATGATCTACTGTAGAATGATTCAGCCTAAAACCAGGTTTCCCTTTTTCCCTCTTTTCTTTTACTTCTGCCCACTTACTGATTCTATTTTCTACCATGTCGTTGAAAATCTTTGCAAAAAAAGGATTGATCATAATGGTTCTATATTACGTGGAAAGATAATAATCAAGGTTTTTTGCATTCAAATTTATTATGTGGATAATATTACAAACAACAAATTGGTGTTTAGGTTGCAAGAGATAGAAATTTTTAGAGGAAAAAATAATAAAGGTAGCTGAGATAAAGGGTGACATGTATGACATATTATTGGAGGATCCCAACTATAGGCTACGTCAAAGCTAAAAGGAAAGCAGGCATGTGGAGTTCCAGATGAAGGAGAAATTTTTCGAGGGCTTCAAGGTGAGCAATATTTATTCTCTAAACACCTGGTCTCATAATCATGAAGAAGAGAATTTCTTTTGAAGGCATGCCTATTCCATCCGGGCTTAATCCAATTAAGACATGGTCCAAGATTTTTAGAGATAAAAATAAATTTTCAACCCAAAATGATGCAAAGATTTAAATTTGAGGCCAAGAGATAGAATTACGTCGGTATCTTCCAGTTTCAAAAGTTTGCAACTATCAATCGTGTTGGATAGGTTAGACGTTGAAGGTCTGAGATTAACACAAAATTATCTTCCAAGGACTGGTAGTGTAACAAGTCGTGCAAAATCAAGTATGTAAAACTACAATTATATAAACATGTTATTTAACAAAAGTTGGAAAATTTTATATTTTCAAGCTCTAGGTTGGTTTAATTTATCCCTTTAAATAGTCTACATTCCACATGAATATCATGGGTCAATACCACGGGTTCTCATTAATCCTAGAGCTCAAAAATTGCACTTGACTAGGTCAAGTTTACATTTACTAGCCAACTAATAATAATAATAACGTAGAATTATTTTATTATTATTTTTATTTGGTTATTTTTATTTTAAATTATTTTTGTTTACAAGATGCCACATTACAACATGTCTTTCATATTGGGCTAGAGAATAATGTCTAACTAAGGTAGAGGATCCATAATAATATAGCATATGATTGTTGAGATGGAACGTGAAAGGAATATATCAATACCTATATTAAAGAACACAATTTGATATTATTATTGTTTTTGTAATTTATTTAATTTTTAATATGGAGTTTGATATTTGGTATATATGCATGTGATTGATCTAGAAGAGCTATTTCTCTAAACATTATGAATCACATAAGCTTGAGTTTAGAGATAAAAAAATTAAGGTGAATTATAAAGAAAATATTTTAATATTATATTATGATGATGATGATTAATGTCCATTAAGACAAATATGGTCTATTGGACCTTAATAAAGTAAGAGATTAATTGGTACTCTTTAATATTTTATTTATGTGATCAAAGAGAAGGGAGAGAAGTGTTCCTAAATCACTATAGTTTTGTTGACTTAACCATTCAAGAAGGTTGGTAGTGTGTCAAAGGTTTTAGAAATGAGAACGGACATGAGTAAGAGTTGGGAATCCAAGAGAAAGTGTTTTTCATCTTCAACCCTCTTAGTGTCACATAGTTGGTTGAATCTTTCGTCCCAAGGTATTTTTGGAATTGACCAATATCTGGTTTCACTTTGAAGCTCATCAGAATTAGTCCTTAGCTTTGCAATGTTCAATTTCTTCTTAGCACTGGTCAAGGAAGAAAGATAATTCTAGTTAGCAAGATTGGAGTTGATTACCTCATTTTCTAGAGAGAGAGGGAGAGAGATATCTTATTCCATCAAAGTGTGCTTAGTATTTCATTTAATGCTTACTATGGAATTTATATGTAACAATTTTAAAAAATATTAATAATAAAAATGATTCAATATAAATAAAGAGAATATTGTATGAAACTTTCAGATATGAACTGTATAAAAGATTTCTCTCGACATTTCTAGTGGACACTTGTAAGGCCCTAGACTTTATGAGGTGCGTTCAGGGTAACGGGCATGCCCACTGGGTGTTTGGATGGTGTTCTGGGTTACGGGCGGATCGTCGCACCGTAACCACATGGGCGCGGGTGTGTAGCGATGGGCGTGCAGGCACGTGTTATAGTGGGCGCATCGCACATAGCCGACGTATTGGGCATTGTGCATCTGATGTGTTGGAGCGCGGCCAAAGTTACACCACATTGCAGACAACTAAACAAGGGTGTCGGTTGGGTCAGCTCGGGTCAACCGAGTGACCCACGACACAAACATAATGCGTATAAGTAATACGTGCGATGGATGGAAGGAGGAATCCAACAAGAAAGTTTGAAGAAGCTACAAGAATTTGAGCGAAAGGTATTGGAGCACCATCAGATAGCCAACAACAAGTTGGTGAGGAAAGACATGACAGTCAAGCGAAGTGCGAGGCACAGGTCGAGTCAGGAAGTGGTGCAGGGTGTCCAGAATAATACCGCAAGGCGTCTGCAACTGCAGGTCGAGTCAGGTTAGGCGCAGGGCACAATTCGAGTCGGGAAGCAGCGTGCAGCGCGTGCAGAACAATTCGGCAGGGCGTCCACAAGTGCAGGTCGGGTCGGGCAAGGCGTCCGCATGAGTCTGAACGTAAGTTCAGGACTTGTTCTGAAGTGACCAAGAGTCAGAATTGAGTGCGGAAGGTTGTAGCATGTGCGTATTGATGAGACAAAGCTAACCATATAGTTGGGAAGTGGATTGGACACACAGAGAGCTCGTGGGAAGGTCTGAACTCATAGGCAGGTAGTGACTCGAGTGGCCAAGTGACCCGGCAACACTGAGCAAATTTATGCAAAAAATTCCCAAGGTGAAATTGGATGTTGTAAATGATTGTTGTGGGCTAGTTGATGATTGTAAAGCATTGTAACCTTGGACAAAAGGTAACTTGCCTTGCAAAGGAAAAAAGGAAGTATTTTTATGGATTGGAACTTATATTGTATCTTTATACTTTATGGAACATATTATCGGGCAGACTCATTATTAATAGGGAGTTTCCCCTCCCTTGTATGTATGGATGTACATTGTGGATGTGATGATGATGTTTATGTTTTTCGCATATTGAAAGAACATTTTCTTAACTAATTTAACAAGTGTTGCTGAAGGCATTGTCTACATACTTGAGTATTACGAAAAGAAAAAGTACGGTAGTGCCACACCCCGTCTATAGTATGGTTGAAATACCACCGAAGGTATAGGGGCATGACAAGTGGTATTAGAGCTACCATATTTTGGGGATTTTATACTAAAGCAGGAACACATGAGTTGCAAGGTTGCAGGTGGTGTTGAAGTTGGATTTATATTATTGGGGTTTCTGACAAAAGCTATTTCAAGGCTACATTTGGAAAGGGTTTGTACATGGTCTTGAATTTCTCTCAAGCAAAACAAATGGAAGGTGTTGTGGAATAACATCAAGTAATTGAGGAGACCCAAGTACTTTCTCAAGATGAATTCTTTGAGAAGGTCGTTGATAACATGGAGAGACTTGAAAAGATGTTCATGGACCTTAGGGAATATCATGAAGACCTTCAGGAAAGGAACATGGCATTGAAAGAAGAAGCAAAAAAGTAGAAAGCTAAGATTGAAACAGTGGTAACACATTTGGTGTACACAGAATGGAAACTTGGTGAAACTTTGAAGAAACTTGAAGACATGGGCCAATCCAAAGACCAAGTTGTGGATAAGATTTCCAAAGCTCTTACAAAGGTCACGGATTTGGAGTGTGAAGTGGTCTTATTGAAAAGGGCCATCAGGCAAGGATCATCTGGGGGATCTGCCCACATTAAGGTGAAAGAACCAGATTCATATGATGGAACAAGGAATGCGAAAACTCTTGGAAACTTTTTATGGGATATGGAACAATACTAGGACCGGTTAGCCATTTCTCATGAGGATGCTAAGGTGAATATTGTGGAACAATTCCTTACGGGAGATGCTAATATGTGGTGGATAAGGAAACTTGATCAGATGGCACAAGGTGCAAGGTCTGACATCACAACTTGGAGGGAACTAAAAGAGGCTTTGCAGGTTCACTTTAGTCCACAAGATGAAACCTGGGATGCAAGATCTATTATAAAATATATTAAGCAGACAGGGAGTCTCCAACAATATCAAAGTGCATATCAGAGTGTTATACTAGATCTACCTGACATGATCGAGAGGGACAAAGTATTCAACTTTACTATTGGGTTGAAACCTTGGGCTCAAGATGAGGTGAGAAGGAAAGCACCCAAGACATTGGAAGAAGCCTTTGCTATGGTGGATAGACTTATTGAACACTATGATGAGGGGACCGAGAAGAAGAAGAAGGAGGCTTTTGAGAAAAAGGATGATGCATTGAAGAAGGAAGCTACCAATTCTAACAATTCACATGCAAAGTCAAAGATTAGGAAGCCCTTGAAGTACTGGATTTGTGATGAGGAACATACGGTGAATAATTGTCCTTCAAGACTGAAGTTAGCAGCGGCAGTACAAGCAAAGAAGAAGAAGGAACCTTTAGTTGGGACCATGCAAATTCTAAGTGCAGCAACAACTTATGAAGCTATCCCAAGGAGGGATCCCTAAAGGAACAACCTTGAGTTTGTGAACATGAAGATTGTGAAGGGCACACTATGTACCATGGTGGACAGTGGTTCTACCCACAACTTCATTGGAGAAGATATTGCTAGGAAAGTTGGATTGAGGTTCAAACCAATCCAAACTCAGTTGAAAGTAGTGAATTCACCACCAGATTATGTAATTGGAGTTACAGAAAAGACACCAATTGAAATAGGGAGTTGGCACGAGGATGTTGACTTCATGATTGTGAAGATTGATGATTATGAGGTTGTGTTAGGCATGGAATTCTTCAAATAATTCAAATTTATGGTGGTTCCTCACATGGGGAAGTTGTATATTTATGATGGGAATGATGACCATCCTATTGGTATCCCAACCATAGGAGGAGGAGATGCAACCCATTGTAAACTAACAGCTATGATTGTGGAATACACACAACAACATGATGAATTCCACAGAAGATTGGTCATTAAGGAAGACAAACTTAAAGAGTAGGCACATGAAATCATGGCATTGTCCAATAGTCTCTTGTATGTAACAAGAAGACTTGAGACAATGGAAGCAAAGGAAGATGAAGATCCACAGATTCAAGGAGAAAGTCGGGAAGCATACATGATGAGGTTAGAAGAGGAAGACCCAGACAGGTGGCTGGAGTTGATAAATGAGGAAGAGGGAAGGCCTTCGGCCTCCACTTCCTCCTCCTTCTAGACTATTCATGGAGGATGAGGCTCATTGTCATCTGCTCAGGACAATGAAGACCTCTAATTTTATGAGCAGGTTATAGAGCAGGATGGGCACTTGATAACAGGATGTTTTGGTAGTCATGATGATGAGAGGAGCATATCTTCTTGTGGAGGAGATGTTCGGTTGGACTAGCTACCCAACTTGTCACCATCACAAGGGGTACCAACACATGGTTTATTGCAGAATTAGAGACATGACTGAGGCATGTAGCAGATTAAGAGTGTTCACATCTAGATGTTATTCATACATTTATGGCAGAGTTGGAGACATGAACACATTTGGATATGTTGGAGTCATCAACACTTCGCAACGATATTTGATATGATATTGTGCACATGGATGCGATAATAGATCGTGCAACGACATTTTGCGACATAAGTTGCAACGATATTTCACACATGGAGTTGTAACAATGGATCATGTAACAAGAGGATGATGTTGTCAAGGGAAGACAACACTTTGGAGTGTTGGAGGATGTAAGGCCCCATAATTTGTGAGGTGTGTTTGGGGTAACGAGCACGCCCACCAGGCATTTGGATGGTGTTCGGGTGTTGTGTGACATTATGGGTGGATCGTCGTACCGTAACCACATGGGCGCGGGAGTGTAGTGATGGACGTGCGGGCGCGCATTATAGCGAGCACGTCACACAAATCTGATATATTGGGCATTGGGTGGCTGACATGTTGGAGCGCGGTTGAAGTTACACCACATTGCAGACAACTAAATGAGTGTGTTGGTTGGGTCGGCTTGGGTCCACCGAGTGACCCACGACACAAACATAACACGTGCAGACGGATGGAAGGAGGCATCCAACAAGCAAGTTTGAATAAGCTACAAGCATTCGAGCGAAGGCATTGGAGCACCACAAGTTGGCCAACAACTTGTTGGTGAGGAAATACACGACATTCAAGCAAAGGGCAAGGCGCAGGTCGAGTCGGGCAGTAGTGCAGGGCGTCCGCAACCGCAGGTCGAGTTAGGTTAGGCGTAGGGTGTGGGTCGAGTCAGGAGGTAGCATGCAGGGCGTGCGGAACAGTTCCACAAGGCGTCCGCAAGTGTAGGTTGGGTCGGGCAGGGCGTCTGCAAGAGTTTGAACGTAAGTTCAGGACTCGTTCTGAAGTGACCAGGTGTTGGAATTGAGTGCGGAAAGTTGCAGCAGCTGTGTATTGACATGCCGAAGCTAACCATATAGCTAGGAAGTGGATTGGACACACACAGATCTTGTGGGAAGGTCTTAACTCATAGGCAGGAAGTGACCCGAGTGA
The DNA here is from genome assembly GCA_034641835.2 of Pinus albicaulis. Classification (NCBI taxonomy): domain Eukaryota; kingdom Viridiplantae; phylum Streptophyta; class Pinopsida; order Pinales; family Pinaceae; genus Pinus; species Pinus albicaulis. The sequence continues at coordinate 933,437,131 of CM076570.1, read as the reverse complement.
CCTGAGTGACCCGATTGACCCGACAACACTTGGGTAGATTTATGCAGAAAATTCCCAAGGTGAAATATGATGTTGTAAATGATTGTTGTGGGCTAGTTGATGATTTTCGAGCATTGTAAGCTTGGACAAAAGGTAACTTTCCTTGCCAAGGAGCAAAGGAGGTATTTTGTTGGATTGGAACTTATATTGTATCTTTATACTTTATGAAACATATTATTGGGTAGACTCATTATTAATAGGGATTTTCCCCTCCCTTTTATGTATGGGCATACATTGTCGATATGATGATGATGTTTATGTTTTCCACATATTGAAAGAACATTTGCTTAAATAATTTAACAAGTGTTGTTAAAGGCCTAGTCTACATACTTGAGTATTACGAAAAGAAAAGGTACGGTAGTGCTGCACCCCGTCTATAGCATGGTTAAAAGACCACCGAAGGTATAGGGGGGTGATAACACTCCACCCATCATGAGGAACTAGAAAGAAAATAAATCTAAATCATGAGGGATAATCAAACCTATAAGTAATAACAACACAAAAAACCTATAAGTAATGACAACACGAAGACTAAAATAACAATCACAAGAATGAAAATAATAATTAAATTATGAACAATCAAGAGCTAAGGGATGAAATTTGAAAAAAAATTGTTAAAATGGTAAAAAAAATAAAAAACTAAATAATGCATAACATGATTTAGTCTAAATTTAAAAATAATAATACATTTAATTTAGAAGGAACCATTAGTCTAAATTAACTTACAAAAAAAAATGTTTATTATTATGGTTAATAGAATTTTTAGTTTAATATATATAATATTATTTTTAATTTAATATTATGATATATACCTTTTTCACAAAGGAAAAATTCATAATTTTATTAATTGAAACAAAATTACTTGTTACACTTTGCTGTAATATCAGAGAAAAACATGCTAGTAATTTGCAGCCAGAGGCTAGATAATCAGGGGAGTGAAAAATTAAATTTTCCTCCCTTGTTTCTTTTCAACCTTTCGCCATGGACCAGGTGATGGCATGGTTGTGATAAGTGCGAACTGATTTTCAATTATGCTTGCTCCATTGTCTTTATCCGAATCAGATGTGTCTGTGTTGTGTTGTCTTTTATGTCCTCCACTTCCTGGTGTCTCATGGTCCAAAGATGTTGGAGTTGTGTTTGATGGCTCTTGCATCTCTTGTTCTTGTGTCTCAACTTCGGTTGTTGTATGTTTGTTTTCTTCTAGAGTAGGTTCCGTCTCGACTTCTTCCATCTCCTGTTCTGGTTCATCAGAGGGAAATTTCTAGCCCTTTGTAGCTTTTCCTGTCTTTTCCTTTTTTCTGTTGTCTCTTTTAGCATTTGGACAAGTGTTCTGCAAATGCCCTGTATTTCTGCATATTTTGCATCTGAAGGCAGTGTTCTCATAATCGAGGTGCTACGTCCATTTTTGTTGTTTGTGAGTCAACAGGATGCATTCTGGAAGCCCCTTGCTGAGGTCCACTTCCACACAAATGCGTGCAAAGGTGTAAACCCTTTCCTCCATGCATTGGGTGTCTGTTTTTATATAGCTGCCAATCATGTCTCCAATGCTTCCCAATACATCTTCATTCCATAAATGAAGTGGGAGGTTATAAAGCCGCACCCAGACTGGAATTTTGGCGACATCCATGGTGTTTGCAGCAAACTCTGGAAACCATGAAGTGATGAATAAACCGGTGAAGCCCCAGAACCACGGCCCAGATTTTTGAATGTGTTCTTTGGTTTCCGAGGATAAGAATTTAACAATGAAAAATCCCTTTGAACATAGATGTATTTCACATTCCGTCGTCCAGTTGGTGAAAATCCAATGAAAAAGCTCCATTGGTTTTGGCCAAAAACAATTAAATCTGCAAATGAGTGCTTGTGATTCAAAGACAGATCTATATTCATCAATCTTAGGTAGTTCAATCTGCAATTCTGGAATCTGGTTGAGCTGTTCCACAATGTATGGTTTAGGGGCATTTTTTTTCTGTGTCATAGGAGCAGCAGATTTGTTTTCCCCATTTAGAATATTCTTGTAGGATGTTCCTGTGGGAAACTCATGACTGATAGAGTTTGGTTCCCGGGGACCCTGAGCACTGTGTTGTCCAGCAGCACCCCCTCTCAGTCGCAGATTGAGAAGGATGGTAGAAGCAGGGCAAATACCATAATCCTTGAGGATACTGGAGTCTTGTAGTGACTTCCCTCCATGGATGAGGGATTGTTCCTGACTTGGGTATCCAATTGTTTGCCCAATAGTTTTATTCAGGTCTGTAACCTGTTCGGATTCATTTACCCAAACCAATAAACTATTCCCCTTAGGAGTTTTGATAAAAATATGAAAACAATATGGGCTTACCTGAATATCCTTTGCATTGGTATTGGTATTTTGCTCAGGCTGTTCCTGGTTTTTCTGCTTCAGTATTGTCATGTCTGGAGAAGTTCCCTTTGCAGATGCGAAGTTGGACGAAAGCCCAAGAGCAACCCCACATCGAGGATCCACACATAGGGCCAATAGCCCGTATACAGACCCGAGTGAGAAACTCACGGCCACCAAGTGATATCGATGCAGCTGAGGGCTCGAGCGACACCGAGCATCGCATACACCAGTCATAAGGTCGCCGCCCATCTCACCAGAGCACCGATCATATCGAAAGCCAAACCAGGGGACGCACACAACATCTCCGTCCGAAGGTGGCCAATACAGTAGAATAGAGCATCGTTCCAATCTGCAGGGGGTCACCGCCATTGATTATGAATCCTTTCCATCCATTGTGTTGGTGCGACAGATAGATAACCAGTTCCACAGCCTCGTAGATATGATGCCTCGGGGATCAACAGGGGAGTCACAGTGCCAATGGTGATGGTAGCACCTCTTGTATGACGAAAACCTGCAAACAGCGGCGACATTTTTGGTTGCAAGAAAACCTAGGGCAAAGAAAAAATCGCCAGTGCACTCCATCGTTCAGATCTTTTTTTATTATGATATATACTATTAAGAATAGTATTGTGAATAAATATTTAAAAAGTCTAAATGTTCAAAGGTTAGAATATAGTACACTATATAATTTAGAATTTTTATTTATTAAAAGGGTTAGTAGGTTAAAATTATTAATTAATCAAAGGAACAAATTACAACCATATGCTTAAAGAAATTTAAATTATTTATTTTATTATCCTATGGTCAAATTTTTAGAATTTTTGTAAATATAAATATAATTTTAATTGTATGAGTGATATAATAAAATCTTTAATTTATATATATATATATATATATATATATATATATATATATATATATATAGAGGGAATCAAATAGAGGGTAGGGGTTCTCTCAAAAGCTAATTTATATTAATATTTGTATTTAATAAATTTATCTATTTATGGGATGAACATGATATGGTTAAAGAAATAAATATGATATTTATATTAATATTTGTATTTAATAAATTTATTTGTTTATGGGATGAATATGATATGTTTAAAGGAATAAATATGATATGAAAAAAGATAAAATATTTTGGAATATAATAATAATGAATAAAGTCAAAATTTTATTAAAGAGATGAAAATGATATGGTTGAAAGGATAAAATATTTTGGATGGAATTAATGTTATAATAATGTATATTATTAACCTTCAATGGGGTGATCAAAAGAATGTACATCTGTCACATGAGAGGCTATTAGGGCTTGCCTTCTCTCCACACACTAATTAAAACCCTGCTAATGCGTGGTCTAGACATTCAATTCCCTTGCGTGAGGTTTGATCCCACACTTTCTACTATTAAATCTGAGGGCCGACTAGTGTATCGTTTCAGTCTGAAACCTTGGGCAATGAATTTTGGTTAGGAGGAGCATAGAGGTGTGTGGGTCTGGTTCCATGTCGGTTCACTGGGGTTTCAGCGTAGGTTGAGAAGCAAAGTGGAGGACAATGATACTTCGACGTGGGTTGGGTTCTGCCATCTATTTTTTCCCTGGGATCCAAGCACCCGAATGGCTTGGGAATCGAGTCGACTCCATGCCTTAGCCCGTTACAGGCTCTCACCACTAAAATTGAAATTCCTAGATCTCTCTTCTTCTGTGTGGGGTAAGGTATTTGTGTTTTCAAATTCTTTCGCATGTCATTTTGGTTTGAGGCTTTCCTCTCTGATTGTTTGTGGTCACGTCATCTTCGTCTCTTCGTCGGAAATACTATCTAGTTTTTACTAGTGTGGGGTTGCTACCCCGGTCTCTGTTCAGGCTTGGTGGTGTTCTGCAATCTCTTTCCTTTCATGTAGTTCTTTTCATTTTGAGTGTGTTGCTCAAAATGAAGGCTATATGTAATTTCTTTCATGCTAGGCATGAAGTTGACACATGGTATATATATAAATAACCAATATAGTTTCATGTTATTTAGAATCTATCAAGTACAAGGAGGGATAAAATCTCTCCAGGTACAAACCTTTTTTTAGATTTTGCACATTATTTACACCTTAAGAAATTTGATCCCTCTTGACATTTTTTAAAATATAAATTAACATAATTATGTGCTAGATATACATTTATTATATATAAATATAAAAAGATTATATGTTTGGTTGTAAATTGTTTATTTTTAATAAATTAATGGAATGTTAGATCTTAGACTTTTGTGATCCATAATGTTAAAGATATGCCTTTCGGATTAATCACATCATTAGGATTTGGTCAACTTTTAGAACCAACTAATGTGGTTCATTGCGATTTTTCTTTTACTTCTATTCATAATATAATTTTTATTATTATTTTAAGTATTAAACTTATTATAATAAATATGACAATACTTTCTAAAATATTTAACCCTTGGAATAATATTTAATTTATTCTTATATAATAATATAGATATATATAATTAAAATAAATAACGGCTAATTTATAACTAAATTTAAAAATTAATTCATAACGACTAACTCTGGACCATGATGCATCCTTGCTATTTATTATGTAAGATTGATATATTTTTTCACCTTTGTCCTGAGGATGAACCACATTAGTTGGTTTGAAGCATGCACCAAATCCTAATCATGTGATTAATAGAAAAACATATCTTTAACATTATGGACCAAAAAAGTATAAGATATATAACTAATAGAATATAAATAGGTAGATATTAACAACAAAATTTTATGTTTGATTTATATATATGAGAAAAAATTATGTATTATTTATTTAATATAAAAAATTATTAATAAAATAATTTTGTTTATTAATGGAGGTGGGAAAATATATACTTAATTTATGTATTTTTGAAAATATAATTTAGATTTAAATTCAATAAAATTTGGATAGATCATAATATTATTATAATTTAGAGTTTTTATTATTATTTTTAAATAATATGTTGAAATTCTTTACAATGACTGATTTTTCCTAAAATCAATGGAGCTTTTTTTTAATTTGATGTGAGTTTTGAATATAAATTATTAATAATAGAGTGTTTTTAGTGTTCCTTATAAATTATGAAAAATTGAGATGAAAAAAATTAAACATTTTGATAAAAAGGTAATAGGTAAATTTATGGAACTTTTCTTTAATATTTTATGAAATTATAATATAGATTATTCGAAAGAGAGTGATTTTAATGTTTCTTATTAAAGATCATGAAAAAATTGAGATGAAACAATCATGTATTTTGATGAATTTTTAGAGTTTATAAATATAATGAGTAAATAAGTAGACATACTAAATTTTTTTAGCAAGTTTATTTTTTGGGTAAGGTTAAGTTAGACAAACCAAATTGGAATCAATTGTTGGTCAAAATTATAGAGCCTAATCATGAAGAAATTAACTAAATCAAACCCATTAGCTCCCTAAATTTGCAGAGAACACATTTGACTCATGACCATTGAGCTAACCTTTAAGGTTATTAATTTGATTATAGTTTTCATATCATCTATTGATTCCATTATTCATTTTAATTAATTAATTGATTTATTTATTTATTTTTGAATAAGGTAAATTCATACTCCTATCATTTTTTTTAAAATTCTAATAATCTAGATTATCTTTTTCAGAAGAAAAAAATATTCGTTCTGTATGCAAAGCCTTAATACTACATCTCCACCAAAAAGTTACATTGGTCTAAAAAAAAGGAAAAAACATATATATATCCACCATTGTGTGAGTATAGTCAACCAAAGATCTAAAGGGTCAGACCATATTACAAAGATTTTCCAAATAGGAAAACACAATCCAAAAGACAAAAATGTAACAACATAGAAAGTACATCTGAAGTTGCATGAGTATTCAACATAGGGCGATCTCGCCCTCTTTCACCACCACATCCTCAAATCTAAGTCTGAAATGTAATAAAATCGGAGTCGCCAATAAACCCTTATTTGATAACCCACCTGTCACATCATTTAATTCCCTGTAAACATGCTTGAAATAAATTGCAGCAAAGGACTGTTTTAATATCTCAATGTGATCCATCCAGTTGACTGGATTGGGAGGAAAAAAGTTAGACCTTCCAGTGACCCTATAAATAATTGATTTGGAGTCTCCATAGACTCCCAATACAATAGCCCCAAAAGGGCCAAAAGATCTGCTCTAGAGTTTGTGCCCTCCCCATCATGCTAGAAGAGAAGAAATTTAACTTTCAGATTGATCCTCAACAAGGCCCCACATCCACATCTATTAGATTGTGATGCACCAACAAAGAAGCCAGTTGGAAACTCTACTCGTGTAAGATTTCTCATAAGCATGGATATCCTTCAGCCAAGCATGTATGTCTGCATATATCTTGGTCATTACCATGGGCCTATCTTCAAAAATTAGAGAATTTCTTGCATGCGAAATCTCTGAGGCAATGTACAAAGGGATAGATTTGTAATTCCCTCATCTATTGGACCACCATTGGTAACAAGTTTCAAGCAAGGAGAAAGACTGTATAAAACAAAGCTTGAGATAAATTCAAGTTTCTCTTCCACACTACCAGAGAAAAGGGGCATTGTAAAAAAAGATGATAAACATTCTCCTAAGACTCCCTACAGAAAGAACACCTACATGGGCCAAAGAAGCCCCTTTTACAAATATTGTCCCAAGTAAGAATTATATTTTTCCATGCTAACCAACAGAAAAAGGTCTAAAACCTATAGGGATAAAGCTTCATGATGAAATTTACCATCAATCACATAGAACAATAGCCTTTGAAAAAATTTTCATTGAATTTAAGGAAGACTTTACACCTAGAAAAATGTTAAATTTATCCCCATATTAACTTAGTTTGGAAACTAGAAAATTATTCATTTTTAAGTGTGTTTTGTAGACCTAGAAAATTCATCGAAAGAAATGTGTGGGACTAAGTGTCAACAATGATGCAATTCATATACTTCTTAACTTGTCAATCTGAATTCACCATGGATAATACATTAGTTTTTGTTCTAAGCTTACATAGTTGAGCATAAATTTCAATTTTGCATTCATATTTCTAAGTTCTATTTGAGGTTACCTAAATATTCTAACTTTTACATCCACGGTTCTTACAAACCACATGTTGTTGGATAAACTTGTTTAATTTAATTAAATCACATTCAATTGAGATTTGAATCTTCTTTTTGCTTTATGCATGTTCATTTTTGTTGAATAATTTGAAGTAAAGTGTTTTACTGTTTATAACATTTTAGGTGTCAAGCTACATCTCTTCAAAACATGTATGTTCTTCACCCTATACTTCTATGCAATATAGCCAAATCAAAAGAAAAAAAGAGGTAACCCAATACCCAACTACTTTTATGTACTTTTGGATATTATACTTTTTGTCCTTTCATGTTCATCAATTGCGCATTACACATGCACACCATCCACACCTAAGAACTACAAAGTTAGTTCATGCAATGAAGAAGTTGCCTCAACAACTTTTAGAAAGTTTTGGACATTATACTTACCGTCCTTTTGTGTTCATCAATTTCGCATTGCACATGCACACCATCGATACCTAAGAACTACAAAATTAGTTCATGTTGTTCACAAGAATATTAAATTCAACATCTTAATTTAAAAGTGACTTCATGGTTAGAGAAATTTTCATATTTAATTTCAAATAGAATCTTTAAAATAATATTGAGAGGACAAGAATCTAAGTGAACATATGTTGCAATTTAAAAATTTACTACGTTGAGACTAAACCCTTGAGTAACAAAGAAAGCTTTCCCAGAAAGAACATCTTATACATGTGAAAAGTACAAGGTCAAATTGAATAGGTATTAAGAATAAAAAAACATTTTTTTTTGAGTTATGCACTATTATCTACATATGTTGCAATTTAAAAATTTACTACGTTGAGACTAAACCCTTGAATAACAAAGAAAGCTTTCCCAGAAAAAACATCTTATACATGTGAAAAGTACAAGGTCAAATTGAATAAGTGTTGAGAATAACAAAACATTTTTTTTGGGTTATGCACTATTATCTTTCTCACTCCTCTTGCATCTTTGTTATGAAATACAAACCACCCACAAGCAAAATTGAAAGAACCCCTTTTTCTTCTTTACCCGAGCTTACCTTGATTATAGTTTCAAGGCATGCAAAGAGTATAAAAAGAGTCAAATCTCTTACTCCCCTTACATCTTTGAATGAAATAAAAATCTACCCGCAAACAAAATTAGAAAACCTTTTTCTTTCATACCTAAAACTTTTCTAAATTGTAGATTCAACTTTACTTCACTAAAAGTGAAAATGCCATTCTTCCTTTGTATCTAAACAAATGTAATTGAATAACATATTATCCAAAGATTATAAAATGTTCCAAACATGTACATAAGTTGGTCGTAAATAATAAATTCTAAAGTAAACCCAACACGTGCTCATCTTTAGACAACCACTAAAATAGAACCCTCACAATAAAATCCAAACAAATTTAACACTTAAACCTAAAATAAAGAGTAAAATATCTTTACCCATCATCTGTATTATTTGGGTGACCATAATATTTTCGTATTTAATATATTGAGAATAATGGAAAAGGTAGATCCTGATGAAATTTAAAGTTTATCAATAATTTCATTGACACTTACCAAATGTCCGGGGTGGTGGCGCAGTTGGTTGGCGCGTAGGTCTCATAGTTAATGTTTGAGAAATCTTGAGGTCCAGAGTTCGAGCCGCTCTCACCCCATTCGTTTTCTTACGAAATTGAAATAAAGCTATTGAATCAAGCATAAATGGCGACTTTGAAAATTAGCCGATCTGCCGCATGCATACATCATCCCGTTTTAAAGTTGATTTATTTTCAATTTAGAAATTTAATTAAAGCTATTAAATTTTTTAAATATATTTACTTACGAAATTGAAATAAAGCTATTGAATCAATTATAAATGACGATTTTGAAAATTAGCCGATCCGCCGCATGCATATATCATCCCGTTCTAAACTTGATTTATTTTCAATTTAGAAATTTAATTAAAGCTATTAATTTGTTTTTATGTTTACATACATAAAATTATTATATTTAAAAAATAGACCTTATAAATTTATAAGGTAAGAAACTTGATTTATTCTCAATTCAGAAATTTAAATAAAGCGATTAAAATATTTTTATGTTTAAGAAACTTGATTTATTTTAAATTTAGAAATTTAAATGAAGCGAATATAAAATTATTATATTTAATAAATACACCTTATTTATAATGTAAGTTTAACTATTGGTGTTATTACGTTTTAAGACGTTCTTATTTGAAAACAATTCTCCTAGTTGCCAATGTGTCCATGTCTGAGCCATTGGATCAAATGTTAGACAATTGAAACGTTTTAAGCCATTAAAAATTAAAAATAATAAAATAAATTAATAATAAACTATAAAAACAGCCCATGGTATTGACCTATGGTATTTATGTGGAATGTAGTTTATTTAAAGGGGGAAATTAAGATAACTATTTAAGTTTTGGTGACTTTTAAGTTAAAACGATGTTATTAAAAATTTGTTAGATTTAAATAAAATTTATATCATAAAATTAAACTCCACACAAGCCAATTAATTTAAATTAAATAGATAAAAAAACACTATTAATAAGAAAAATAACTATTTAAAATAAAAATAATAATAAACTATAAAAGCAACCCATGGTATTGACCTATGGTATTTATGTGGAATTTAAGTTAAAACGATGTTAGTAAAAACATGTTAGATTTAAATAAAATGTATATCATAAAATTAAACTCCACAAAAACTAATTAATTTAAATTGCACGGATAAAAAACACAAAAAAGAAGAAGAAGGAAATTAAGATAACCTAGATAAATCTTAACTCGGATCTATCAAAAGCCAAGAGGGATCAAATGTCTTGGTATGAAAACCTCTTTTAGAGTGAAAAGAGAATTGATCTCTCTCATAAATAATATAGATCTAAACTAATTATTTAATAAAATTATTTTTAAATGTTTATAACCATTATTCTTTTAAATTTTTACTTAATAAAATGTATCTTAACAATAATGATGAATGTTCATAATTCTCATTTCTTAAATAACACTAACTTTACCTTTAATTAATTAATTGTAATAGTTTTTTTTCTTCTTAATGAATATCAAATTTCTTCCATTCCAAAAAACATATATACATATTCTTAATTACCTAGTTTTATCTAAAAAAATCTTAATTTTTTTAACTTTATAATCATAAACAATTTTCATATTATATGATGTCAAACTTACTCAACTTTTTAGTCTGAAATTTTAAATAAAGTTGTTCACTACATAATTTTAGATTTTATAATTTTTTTTATTTTTCAATTCCAAACAAAACTTACAAAAGAAAAAACCCATTTAGTCCTTACTGTAGATTATAGTTTTACAAAATTGAGACTATGTGATTAACAATATAGTAAGTTGAGACAACCCCAAGGGGTTTTTTGCACAAGTTTTGTCATAACCTTTATTCTACTTTATAACGTGATCCACAATCAAAGAAAATGGCTACAGATTTCACAAGTTATTAGTTTTTAACTTGATCCACAATGAAAGAAAATGGCTGGCGATGTCACAAGTTATCATTCGCATAGTGATGTATTGACATTCTTAGTTGAAATGGTGGCCAGGGACACTAAAAAATTCAAAATAGATATATGTTATGGCATCTATATTGTCTACAAACCATCCAAATTTTCCATCTTATACAACAATTTCACTCTCCAATTTTAGATCATAATGTAAAATCAAATATTCCTGTGGTTTTTTAAAAGGGTTTATAAACAAAATAGATAATGAGAAAGTCAATCTTGTGGTATAATAATTGATTTTTGAATCATTGCGACAAACAAAACATCACATTAGCTCACAGAATATATCTAATGCTATAAGGATCTGAGATGATAACAAAGTTTTGAATCGTGATAACTAGGTGACAACCAAAACTAAGTTGTAGCCACAAACAAAAAATCACAACTCATAGAATATGTCCAAGGTTGCAATGAATCACATACATAGTGATGGACCTCATGGGAATTTTAGTGCACATAAAACACCACCCTAAAAATTCTATATTGTTGATCAATTTAGAATAACCTAAGATTTCTAGTTTAGATGTCGAGGTGGGTGGTGGGTGGTACAGTAATTGAGGATGCTTCTTAAAGGTGAAGGGAATTTAGATACTCTATCCTTCCACCAAATCTATAAAAAGTGGGACTTGTAAGTTATAGTTTTAATAAATTGACACTATGTGATTAAGAATAAGTTACAAACATACTTAATAAGAGGAACGTACACGAGGGCCATGGTAATTAATGTTATATTTTGTACTATTTTTATTTAGAATAGTTTTGTTTAAAATAGTAATTTGTATTTGTATTTTTAAAAATGTATATTGTTAAATGTGTAATTGAGTAAAATGTATTAAATTGATATTCTAATTTTTAAGATATTTATTTCAAAAATTCAAAGTATGGTGAGTTTTGTTTTATTAAGCTTTACTCTAGATGTGTAGAGAATGAATTTATCTCAAGTCCCAAACAAGATTCTTCTTTCTCTTCTTATTCTAGCTTGCAACTTAACACTCCTCCTCTCCTCCTCCTTGCACAAATTTAAACTATGAGGCACAAGGTGGTTGTTGCATATAGGAAAATTTAGATATGATAAGAAAAATGTGATACTCTATTGTAATTTTCTCTACAAATGTGATGGAAAGTGTGCCCCAAATGTTGACAATTTCATGGTTAATGTAGTATAAGCTACATGAAAATTTACATTGTTGTATAAAATATCAAGAAATCTATGTCCAATATCCAACACCATAGAGCAAGACATGTTCACCAATTCAACAGTTGCTTCCAAATCTCTCTCAGTGCTAGAGTTGTTTTCTCAATAAACTTGTTGTTCTGCTTTTGATGAAAGCCATCGTTGTTGCATATAGGAGCATTTAGCTCCCATAAGAAAAGTGTGATAATGTGTTATAATTTTCTCTACAAATTTTTTGGAGTTTTTTCCTCAATAAACTTGTTTTTATTGCTCTTAAGTGATGAAATCTATAGTTGTTTCATATAGGAGCATTTAGCTTTGATAAGAAAAGTGTGATATTGTGTTATAATTTTCTCTACAAATGTGTTGGAGTTTTTTTCTGTAACATACCCTAATAACCTCGTAGGAAAATGCATGGAGTTATGAATTTTTTTCAACATTTACGAATGTGTAACCTTATAAATTACTTTCTATATTTCCACATTAACCGTTTGAATAACCATCATCATCACCTAGATAAATATCTAGTAAAAAACATAGTGAGTTACACAACCATTAATTGTCCTTGTTGTAACATATTAACTTAAATTTCCTGATATAACTATGCATTGATCCCCTGATCATTTTAACTCAATTAGTAAATCACCAAGTTGATAATATAAACATCACATCATGAAAGAAATTAACATCATGAAAATGACACAATGAAAAATCACATCATTAGACACCAATATAACCTGGAAATCCCATAGGGTGAAAACCAGCAAACGTTTAATTTTATTATTAAACGCTCATGAGGTTTGTCACCCCTCATTCAATGGTTATAAGGGAGTCCATACCTTGACCATTGTCATAAAAATTACATAGAAAAATAATATTAAATGCAACATAACTAGCTATTATAAGTTATTACAATCATCATGATACCATTTAACCACAAATCCTCAATCTCTGTCTTTGTAGTCAGATTGTTTCCTTCAGTGGGTCATTGTGCAGTTGGAACTACTAAACCTGCATGGAATAACAACTCTTTATCTTCCACAATGTTAAACTTGAAAAATCATTTTCTCAAGTCATCCTTCTTTCCTGCCATTGCTATCGCCATCACACTTGATATCATGATTAGTTAAAATATTAATAAACCAATAATCAATCTCTATTTGTGACACTTCAACAAATATTTGTATGCATGTATAAAACATAATCATGTTGACATGAAATGTCTTCTTTAACATTATTTCACATGCATTAGTAACAAATAAATCACTATCAAGCATCATCTTTCTAACAACCGCTAACAAAATCTCGCATGCACTTTCATATAATTTCCAAAGGAAAGATAACATACAATATAATAATATTGTGCATTAAAATGCATAACAAGCTTTCAACATAACTATCCCAACAAGCAATTGCATTTTTGCCTACTCTTATGTTTTCTTTTCGAAAGGGATTAACACAATAGATTCTATACTTATGCATATGAATGCATGTTCTTTTCTAAAGAAATCTTTTCCACACAAGAGTTATTCACATTGGCTATATGTATAACAATGCGAGCTTTATTTCAAACAAAGTTAACATACTAGTTATAATTTTGTCCATGCAATAACATGGCTTTTTTATTCTTGCATGTAAAACATATTTTTTTTTCAAAAGAAACTAAATAAATATTTCATAGAAAAATACACATTTATTTTCCAAGGAGTCAAACGCATACCACTTATTCTTTCATGCATGCAAAATGACATTTCCCTCTCATCCAAAATATCTAATCTTAAAACTATACTTTTTCCATGCATGCAAGAATATATATGTTTCTCTAAATAATCTTACATAATAAAGCATGTGATTAATATTTTTCCTCTCTTATAATCTAATCCAATAAGCATACAAGGATATATTTTTCTCTTCTATTCTTTTTGAAGAGTTCTAACCCAATAATTGCTTCCTTGAATACAAATATATATATTTATTTTCCAAGGAATTTAACACCTTAATTATTATTTTTTCAAAATATAGCTAACTAACTAGATATATTATGCATGAAATACAAAATATTTTCTTATCATTTCACATATTAGAGAGATTTGTAATATTTCCTTAAGAAATAACATGAATAACAAATCCCTCTCAAATAACACAACCAATTGCCTTTTACGCAAAGGTTTTATGTGAGTTACCCCTCACATAAGTTATTTATATCTTTTTACATGACTAAAACTCTTCATGCATGTAAAATCACATAATAATTTCTAGTAGATCAAATATACTAGATAATTATTCATGTGCACTTAAGCACATACTCTTTTCAAGAGTCCAATATTTCTCTTTAACTTTTAATGCATATGCATCATGAGAACATACTTGGTAATCTATTAAAATAAATAACTTAATTCATTTTAAAGAATTATAAACATAATTATTATGTCTATATTACATAAACAATTATTTTTATTTGTTGAAATATCAAATAGAAGCACTCTTATTTTACTCTGTTTTTTTTTTCTATTTTATCCATCAACTTTGGATGCGTATTACGAACATATGGAACGAATTTTAGAAACCAAAGGAGGTTTTTGTTTGGAATGGGCTTATTAAAAATAACTTCTCTCATTTTCTTCATAGGTGTCACCGTTTTGAAGATTTGAATGAATCTTTGCAGCCCATTTTTCCAGATTTAAATACTAAATAATTTCTTTTATTGTCATCAAATTTGGACACGATTTCCAACCCAATGGAAACGATTTTTAGAAAACTCAAAGAGGTTTATATTGCTAACAAGTTCATTAAAAATAACCTATCTTAGTTTTTACACAGGTGTTAAGGTTTGGAATATTCGAACAAATCTTTGGAGCTCATATTTCCATAATTAAATATTAAATAATCCCCTGTTTTGTCATCAATTATGGACACGATTTTTGAGACATGGGAAACTAATTTTTAAAATCTGAAAGAGGCTTTTTGTCATAACATCCTCTTGTATAAAAACCTTTTTCACTTTTTTCATATATATTTTGGTTTGGGAGATACAAAGTGATATTTAGACCCTATTTTCCAATAACTCATGCAATTCACATAATTATTTAGCCATGAAAAACATTTATGAATTCACAACACATGAATTCTTCTAAGAATTCAATGAATAAAATAATTATTCCTCTATCTACAAAATTGTATAAAGTTTTACTCAAGAATTAATCTTAATTCTTTATCACGTGAACTTTTTCTTGCAAATAAATTCAATCATTATATCATCATGGCCCATATGCAAACAAAATAATTTTCAAAGAATATGGTTACTTAACTCTTGATGCATGCTTGTAATCTCTTCTTCCTCTTCTTTGGCTCCATTCTCTATGCACTCTCTCATTCTCCTCTTCTATTTTTCTCATAGGCTTACAATAAATAGAATTAAAAAAATTGAATAGCTTTTCTAAAACATAAAAGCATTCCAGCTTTTATAAATCATAAAAGCATTCCATAAAGCATCTATAAATCTGATTTTTCCTAAATCAGAAAAACACTCCATAAATCTCTCATGCTTTTCTTTTAAAGGTAGATTTGATTTTTTCTTATGAGAAAAATATCACTTATCCATAGTTTTTCCAAAACTATTACTCATTATTTCTAAGACTCATAAAAGATACCAACTTGGAAATATAATTTGTTTCTATTTCTATAGAAGAATATAAATTCTTTTAAATAAAATAATTAAGAAATAATTCTTCCAATATTCTTATAATTAAGAATTACAAGAATATTCTTCATGTAATATCAATATAATAATTAATAATATTTAATTATTTAACAACCCTCATTTTATGAATTTTTTTACGGTGGCTTACGTCAGGGATATTACATTTTCACAATAAAATTGTTTTTACTGCTCTTAAGTGATGAAATCCATCATTGAGTCATATAGGAGCATTTATCTCTGATAAGAAAAGTGTGATACTGTCTTATAATTTTCTCTACAAATGTGATGGAAAGAGTGCCATGAATTTTGACAATTTCATTGTTAATGTAATATAAGATAAATACAAATTCATTTCTTCTACACAAGATCAAGAAAGCTATGTTGAGTGAGAACAAGCCATGTTCACCAATTCCATAAATGCTACTGAATCTCTCTTGGTGTTGGAGTTTTTTTCTCAATAGCCTTATTTTTACTTCTCTTGAAGTGATGAAAGCCACCTCTCCATAAATTTTTTACTATATTCACAAAGAACAAAAGAAACCAAATTCATATAAGTGATACTGAAAAAACAAGAACATGGTAGACACCAGGGAGATCACTGGTAAAGAACAATGTGATCTTTTGAATATTTTCAAAGATCGTGAAGAAACTAATACATAGGTGACTCAATAGGAAGTGATCAATATTAAATATGGAGGAACTGCACCAAAAATACCTTTGATTTTGAAGGTAGAAAATCACAATCTATTTCTTTACTCATGAGGCATTCATGTTGGCATGATCAGACAAGGTCTTTAACTTAACTTCAACTTAATTTTTTATTTTTAAATTAAATTAAAACACACACACACACACACACACACATTATTTTCAACTACATCTTATGAGTTTAGTATGTTTTCAATCAAGTAGAGACTTTAGAGTTTAAGAACTATATCTTAGATCTGAGCACATGATTCTATTAAAATTTATGAAACAAATTCAATTTTTACAACTTGTATGTTTAAATATGTGATTTTGGAAGCGATGATGGCTTCTTTAGACACTTGAATAGTTTTGTGAAAGAAATTTGAGTATATCATTAAGGACTATGAATAGCTCGTGTAGCAGTTGCATTACTTATAACAGAATTTAATATCCTTTCTTGATGATACATACCACCTAATCCATGAAAAAATGTAACCATGTCTGCAGTGATATATGCTAATCATTTCAATTTTATGTTGATGCCAACAGGCATGAAGATGCTTCTAATTTTCAATGAAGTAGTCTTCAATAGTTCCTAGCTCTATTTTTATTATAAATGCATTGAAAACCATCTAATAGTATTTACTTCAGTTTTTTTCTTTGGACGTGTTGCAAGCTCACATATTGTGCCAAGAAGTTTGATATATCTTATGAGTTTAGTATGTTTTCAACCAAGAAGAGGCTTCGGAGTTTAAGAACTCTGGTTGATAACTCTTATCATCAATATCTTTGAAACCACTTCCAAGACGTGCTTCCATGGATGCAAAATTTTCCTTTCATTCATTCACAATGGCTCCTTATCTTCAACATCTTATTTATTTTAGGCTACTCTTTCCTATTCTATTGCCTTGAGGCGTTTCTTTTGCAACATATGGTGCAATTGCTAGTAATTAGTGGATGTAATTTATAATTTTCATGATATTTTATATATATATATATATTAGTAGTTTTGGTGATCAATTTATATGGTAAGTTTAACACTTGGTGTTATAATTAGTGGATGTAATTTATAATTTTCATGATATTTTATATATTTTTGGTAATTTTGATGATCAATTTATGGATGGTAGATGTGAAACAATAATATTTTATATTAGTGTGTAGTTTAAGATAATTAAGAATGTTTAACTAAGCAAGGCAGATAATTGATAATGCGATAACCGATGACTATTGAGGCGTGGTAATGTGATGAATTATGTGCTATTTGTGGAAAGACAACAATGTTAATGGTATATTGAATGTATATGAATATCTAGTGAGACATGAACATGATATTTAGGGACTATCAATTTAGTGTTAGCGTAAATAGACAACAACTTGGACTAACATTCTTTAGTGGGTTATTAAGTATCGCTAGTTTGGAGGAAGGAAATGTTGAAACATTACCTATAATGATGCATCATCACTTATGGGCGAACAACCACTTCAACATTTTATATATTTTATAGCATAAATTCTAGGATACTTACCTTAGATTTAGTGAGGACATATCAATTAAGCATAGTTTAGGTGATACAAACTGAAACACTTCCTCCTATACCCTTGAACTATCTTGGGTTGCAAAAGATGTTACCTATTTACTTTAACCCGACTATTGAGGTTTGTTACAAAGATGGGTTACAAAATCTTGTTTTTTTTTTTCCATTGTCATCAAAACTTGAAAGAAATTCCACCATTGCATACAACTCGTTGAGAGCTTTCTGGTGATATAAAATTTATCTCAATTTGACTCCCGGATTGAAAGTTATGCCCATTTGAAGTTTAGCCAATCATATTAGGCCACATCAACATTGAGCCATGTCAACATGACACAAGTCCATGTCATCAATGTGCGACCATGTGGCATTTAGATGTGGTCCACATGGTACTACAACATAAACATAATATGATTCCACATCATCATTAGGTTTCACATGGCCTCCATGTGGTCCATATCATGCCCACATGACATTGCCGCACCAACATGGCACGGGGTCCTACCAAGCCTTCCCCCCTTCATGTTTTGCAACATTTTCACATTACATCTAGCTCACACCTAATCTGATGTTACAATGTTATATCAAATTTTATCCCCCCTTTGAACCTTCGAATCCAAGTTTGCTTGCAGGTTCTTCAACTTTGACTAAGTTTAGGCATTCATTGAAGCATACACCTCTTGTCACTCTAGATACCAGATCCCATAGATAAAATCCTCCTTGGAGGTGATCTGGCCTCGGTCACATCTGAGCCTTCCGACCGCTTGACAACATCTACCATTTTGGATTTCAAACTCCCGAATATCCACCATTATTTGAAAGTATGAATGAATGAATGAATGATATTTTAACGTCCACGAGACTAAAAATAGTCTATGGGACCACCAGCTTCCTTGTTTTTTGCTTTTTGTAATTCAATCCTTTTCTTACTCAAATTGATGATGAGCTAATCCAACCTTCTAACAGTGCCATCACTGAAAAGACAATGCCATGAAATTGATGCTAACATACTGTGGTAGTCGTCCCTGATTTCTCTGAAAACGTCACATTCCAAAATGAAATTTTTTTTTTCTGATTCCACTACCCCAGAAGTGCAAAAAGTACATACCCTTTCTTCCCAAGCTTCTTTAGGTCTCTTCCACCATCTTGTTTCACACCGAATTTGATGCGAGTTAGTTCTTAATTGAGCAATAAGAAAGTTTTCTCTCCACGGAATGCTAGCTCCAATGTATTCTTTTTGTTGGAGATCGCAAGTGGGGTTGAATTCCTGAACATAATACTTCTTCTTTCTACCCAACTCTTTTCCCAATATATCCTTATGAAAATTCTCCAGCACAAATTCTATAACTCCTTGCTATTTGTTGGACATACATTCAGGTAAATATTCCACTTTTGCATCCATTTGTTGTTTTGTCTCATCCATGATTTCTTTCTTTCACTCATACCTTCATTAAAGATAACTTTCGGCCATCTACCTCCTCCCATTTGCTCAATTATTTTTAGATACCTTATAAGACGCACCATGGCAATTGCTTTGATGGCAACTTCCCTTGTTTCACTCAACATTATCTCATAGGGAACTAAACTTTTTATTTTGAACTTGCTCATGATCAAGCGTTTTGGAGTTTTTTCAATTTGTTTCCATTTTGAAACAGGGATGCTACTAGCCCACAATTCACACCCATATAATATCACTAGACAAACTAAGAGTCCAAAAAGTACTTTGATCGTGTTCCAATCCCATAACTCTGCCTCTCTACATCTATTTTGAAGTGCATATAATGCTTTCCACCCTCCTAAAATTCTTTTCTTTCTGAAATCCTCCCAATTAAGCTTGTTATTGAAATCGATCTCGAGGTACTTGTATTCATTTACTTCTTCAAGAATGTTTCCTTCAAAGAAGAACATATGTTGGCTTTGCTTCCTTTTATTAGAGAAAATCATTATTTTGGTCTTACTGGTATTGACTTGCATCCCCACCGTTTTACAAAAATGCTCAAGGGCATATAGGTGCATCTGCAATCCATGGGCCGATTTAGCAACCAGCACAAGATCATTGACATATAGAAGAATCTTTATCACAAACTCCCCCAATCGAACACCATCCCCACCTTGAAAATTTAGCCACTCTTCCAGTTTGCCAATATATAAACCAAAAAGGGTAAGGGATAAAGGGAAACCTTGCTTGACTCTGATGTCACTTCTAAAACTTTCTGAAATTCCTGTTGAAGTTCTAATTTTAACTTTCACCTCTTCATAAAGCCTATGGATGACAACTCTATATTGTAAAGGAATTTCAAGTTCTTCCATTCTACATCACAACTTATCTCTAGGGACCGTGTCAAATGCCTTTTTGAAGTCAACAAAGCAGCAAAATAATTCTTCGTTGCTCCCCCAAACATTTTCAACAATGTGTCTCAATGTGATCCCATGATCTAATGTAGAATGTTTCGGCCTAAAACCTGCTTGCCCTTTTGCCCTCTTTTCTTTTACTTCTTCCCACTTACTGATTCTATTTTATACCATGCCATTGAAAATATTTTCAAAAAAAGGATTGATCATAATGGTTCTATAGTTGGAAGGATTATTGATGTCTCTGCTTTTAAAAAGGGCAATTGCTAGACTAGTTTTCCAAACCCTTGGGAATCCTTGTTGAATGACGTTGTTGAATATTTCCATGATGTGGGGTGCCAAAATTTTCATTCCCCACTTTAGATATTTTGCTTGAAGTTCAACCAAGTCCTTTTCCTTCCCTTATTTCAGCTTTTTAATTCCTGCCTCCACCTCCTGTACTGTGAAAACCTTTGTAGATGTGTTGATCCTAGGAGGAGGGACAACCTCTAATTATTTTTCATAGAGTTGTCTTGCATAGTCAAACCACTGATTGGCTGTAATACTATTTTCAAATTTCTTCTTCCTTGGTTGAAGTGCCTACCAAAAAAGTTTTGGGTTATTCTTGCTTAGATATATCCGATCTTCCCGCCTTGTTTGCATGAACTCATATTTTTTCTTTTTTAAAATCTGCTTATATAACTTTACATTCATCTTCCCCTCTCCATTTTTCAAAGTTCTCCTTGCCATTTTTCATTCCTCATCGAACCACGCATTCACAGGAAAACAATTTGATTCTGATTTCCTATTTTTTTCTATTTTGCACTTCTCAAGTGCACCCTGGATTATATTTGTTAACTCATGGCTGTTGAGGCTTTGGGGACCAATTTTCTCCTTCTGAATTGATCTTCTCAACATTTTTTTGAAGATAATGCAATTTT
The DNA here is from genome assembly GCA_034641835.2 of Pinus albicaulis. Taxonomy (NCBI): domain Eukaryota; kingdom Viridiplantae; phylum Streptophyta; class Pinopsida; order Pinales; family Pinaceae; genus Pinus; species Pinus albicaulis. The sequence continues at coordinate 933,415,736 of CM076570.1, read as the reverse complement.
CTTGTGTTAGAATAATTTCGCCCCTTGATGCTGATTGTTGAGAACATTGGGTTTTCCTCCTATTCTGTCTTTCTTCTAACCAAGATAACTTTATATAAATTGGGTTATGATCTGATTTTAAGTCCCAAATATGCTCTCCAATCTTAACTCCATCTATTCTTTTTGCTAGACTTTGTGAACCAATAACATGGTCAACTGCACTTTCCCCATTGTATGTGTTGCAAGTGAAGTTCCCAAAAAAATTTCATCTCTCTAGACCATTGCAGATAATTAAGATGAAAGCACCACACAACGTAAGTAACTCCTCTCCAAAATGATTACTAACTTTGTCATCTTCTGAACATCTCACGTATCGAGAATTCTCCTCTTCAACGAGCCAGATAGGATTGTGATCCTCTTTGCAACAAATAATACTAGCTTGTTGATTTGTTGTTCTAGCATTGAAATCTCCCACTAAAATAACTTCCCCCTGTTGAGAATATGTGATAATATCTTGCTTTAAAGCTGCATATGAATCTTTGCTGTCCAATCTCTTATTTTTGTAAGTTTTTGATACTTGAGGCACAAAATAACATGCTGCAATTCTTATGTCGTTCTCATTCTCTGTTATGTTGAACCATAAATATTGCTTATTTGTATCTTCTTTCACTAACTGAATGTGACGACCTTCTTTTTCTTTCACTAAAACCAGTATTCCTCTGTACCGTTTGCCATTTTTTGTTGCCTTGTTCCAAACTGCTAACTTCAAATAACCGTCAAACATAGGAGTTTTGCAACCATCATGCTCATGAGTTTCTGTGAGACAAATTATGTCTCTACCTTCTACAATAGGCCCTATCCCAGGTCCCCTCCTCCAAGGGTAACCTCTATAGTTCCAACAAACTAGACTTAGGTAGACTTGGGTAGGATTTGGTTGCTACATGGTTCGACACACAAGACTCTAATTTGAGTCTTCACCCCTTTTCATCCATTTTGATGCTACTATTTTCCTCCCTATTATAAAATTACATGTTTTTTCTTCATTGTTCACTTGAGTCACATTTGACCTATGCAAATGCGAGTGCCCCTGCCACACCCGAGATGTCAGAATTTTGGATGTGGGTTGTGATGAATGAGAGAAATCTCGCCGAATACAAATGGATTTAAGAAAGGACATTCAACTTTGCACCATATCTAGGTCATTCTCAAGAGGGTTTTTCATTTCCGGCCCCATACCTCGGATGTCTAGATATGATCTACTATAAAAGATTCTGATCCAACTTCCACAAAGGGGTGTTAACCAGTGCAACCCTTGGATACGCTGGATCATTGGATTTGTCTATAGGAGCTTTAAAGAGAAGGGAACAAGGAAAATGCAATAATTTCTTAAGATAGGGGCATGTTGTAGCCGCTACAACACCACCCAAAATTTTGGGTATATTTAAAATTTCGGGTTCCCCCTCCGCTCGCCTAGGCATTAAAGTCTTTCACCTGACTTGCAGTCAACGACATCCCACAGACCTATCCCCAACCCCTCAAGAGTTGTCTCATCACCATGACTTGATGTCGTCGCCGCAATCACGCCATATGTGGGAGGGATTATCTAGCGTACGCTTGAACATTCTTACCGCAGTCGTGCCCTGTATAATAAGATTGCCATGCATATGTTTGAACGAAAAAACCTTTTGTGTATTGACGAATAAAAGCCTTCCCACTGTAGGTCATTAAGCTGTTGTTTGAATACTTCTCTTAGGCTTGTTAGTTTCATATGTTTTATCTGTGGTCACCATGATCAAAGAATAATTATGATGTCGTTATGCTCCTGCAGAATTAGGCCCATAGAGTGACCATTCCTTGAGTGCATTCGGACATCAAGGGTAATAAAATCGGCTCCATGACGAGCGAAATTCTGCGGAAACAGGGGAGGATCGGGGGCAAGTGATCAATACTGACCGAAGGAGGATGGTGGGATACATGTGACCGGAAACAACCTTCAATGTCAATGATGCAAAGCTTCAGCTTACGTCACTAGTGTGCAGGTTTCTTTAAACGTTAGGCTAGAAATGTTTAGATCTTGCACCATACCATCTAAATGCGACGGGTGCACACAAAATATATTTCGTACTTCAATCGATCGTGGAATTATCGCCCGGTGAACAAAGCGGACTCAGAAGATTTCCCTAGAGAATCAGAAGCTCATGTGGTGTGGCAAACCGACAGCAGAGTTTCAAATATGATAACGCGCCTGTGAGAAGCAACATCTGTTAATTCCAAGATACATACCGTGGCATTATTTAGGCTACAAGGAATACATGTGGAGGAACGAAAGGGCCTTAAAACCCTACTCTCTTTCGCTCTTTCATATCCTTAAAGTTGGTCTATGCAAGACCATATGAGATGGAGAACCTTAAATTGAACCTAAAAGGTCATGTTTAAATGCACACACCTTTTGGTAGCGAGGCACATTGATGCATATGCAAAGAGAGCCTTCAGAACCACAAAATAGAAAGGGTTAATATTAAAGAGGCCATCAATGTAGCTTGAATAGCATATTTCGACTCTCAATCTTCCAAAACAAAAAGCCTTCATGTTGTAAGGTAAAGAAAATGATCAAATTAAGACTAGGTTCAAAAGCATGTGGTTTCAAAACCACCAAAGATCGTGGAACCAAAACTATAGGGACACTTTATAAGTGGGCGCACATCCATATTAGAGCACGGATTAGAACCTTATGAAAACTCATTTCGATTAAGATCGTATATTTGATGGTAGAGTTATGACCTATTTATAAAACTTAGAGCGGGAGCAAATGTCGATGACAGGTTTCAAGTGGTCAAATGTCATGTTCAAAACGCGTACAAGTGGACGTGGACGCAACGGTGTTGATGACTAAATTTTCATCCCATGACGATTAGAGAAGGCACATGTGTATATTTTTCAAACCTCATATGGATGCGTAGACCGGGGCATTAGTTATGGTTTTAATGGAACGGGAGCATGCGTTGCCATCTGTCATGGATGGGGCATCATAATGAACAGCAAACGATCACGTTGCATTGTGGAGAAAGGGCGCAAACAAGGTAGTCTCCCAACCATATGAAACAATCAGTCCTAACCTTATAATCAAGACACGCATTGTGAACCAGATGCAAGCCCAACGATTCGATTGTCTGCATGGAGATGGTGTTGCGACTATAACGCATCACTGAATAGAGAAACGAAGATGGAGCACTTAGACGTGCAGCTGATTTCCACGACAGGAGCTGAAAGTCTAGCATGCAGTGATAACGCTCGCCCTGGCTGACATTCAGTGCAAGAAAAGGGTCGAATCCCTTCGCTTCTAGTTGCGTTAGCATGGAAAACAAAACTTTTGAGAAAATATGTGCCCTCTACAGTGCGCTGCGTCCAACACAACCTCCATGACCTGTGAGTCAAAAATGCCTTCAACTGTGTCTCCAAGGCGCCCACGAGGTTACGAATACAACCCATTTATGCTGAAGGTCAGAGCTGGGTTACAATTACACGTAATTTGCAAGCTTTACCAGTAGCCCAAGGAATTATTTCTAGTGAAGGCATTGCCTTAAAGCAAGTTTCTGTGCGTGGCTAATCTTTGCAACTATTCCGAATTCATGGCTACGTTTGGGTTTTCCGCAGCCTCATCCCAAGAGTATCGTGAGCGCGCCTCAAGGATTGGAAAATGTATTGTTAGTGCATATTATAATGCATGTCCCGGCAGGCATACAGAGCATGTTGCCCAAGCGGACACTGCCCAGCAATTGAGTCTGCATTTCAAGCTCGGTCTACAACCATACTAAGATGCATTTGCAGTAGTCGAAGAGCTGCAGGAAGAGCCTGCACCATTCACTCCGATGACATAGTGACACAGTGCCTGACCATACAGGGGTCCAATTAATTTTTCTATGATAAAGTTATCGTGTTTTTCATTCCTTAACATGTGTAGATATATATACATATGGCTGATTTAAATCTGCTTATTTGCAGGTTATATGAGAAGATGTTGGAGTAGCTATGTCGACCAAAATTGAAAAAACTACTAGCTCTCTCCGAAGGATGCAGATTTAGGTTTCAGATCAAACTCAAAACCTCGTGCTATGCGAATACTCAGTGTCTTGCTCGAAGCAGAAACCATTCTACCCACTTATCATCACATGCAAAGTCCCTTAGCGCGGAGATGACACCACCAACAAATAGCAGATGTTGTTTCATGACGAAGGCCAAGGCTAGCCCCAAGAGAAAAAGGTCATGAGATCTCTAAAAGAAAAGACAAAAGGAACTCACTGATCTGCCCAAGGTCGCAGGTCGTACATCTTCGATTTTTTTTTGCCTTTGCGACCCTGCGACCCAGCGACCTAGTCGCAAGGTTGCAAGGTCGCATTTCTTCGGTTGTCCTCCCTTTTGCGACCCTGCAACCCAGCGACCTAGTTGCAAGGTCGCAAGGTCGCATCTCTCTGGTTTTGCCGCCTTTTGCGACCCCACGACCCAACGACCTAGTCGCAAGGTCGCAAGGTCGCATTTCTTCGGTTGTCCTCCCTTTTGCGACCCCGCGACCCAGGCAGGTCGCAGGTCGCAACATCGGCTCGGGTCGCAGGTCGCAACAGCGGCTCAGGTCGCAGGTCGGAAAAAGGACTAGGTCACAAGGCAGCCCAACAGTCGGGAAGATGAAAGATCAAGGAAGCCCGAAGGGCAGTTTCTGCATTATAAATACTTCCTTCGGGAACTTGTAAAGGGATTTTTTTTTTTTGGAAAGAAAAGAGCTACATGGCATTGTACTGAAAGATTATACTCTTATGCATATGAATACAGATTCTTGTTAAAACACCCTATGGTTATGATGTGTTTTGCTGTGCGAACACTGTGTGTATTCTTTGTACATTTTCAGAACATCCTATGATTAATGAAGCTGCACTTTTCATGTCATCATTTATGCGTCATGGCTATCTGTGTTGTATCAATGATGTTCAGTCTGCTCTTTTAATGAATGTTAATGAACTATTTTGTTAGCATTTCGTTTTATCTTTCAGAAAATAAAGGGACATCTCGCCATAAAGAACTATTTCTTTCATGGTCAAATTACCTTACAAGCAGTACCCCCAAAGATGTGTTGCTAATGACATCTCCTGAGGTGTACATGCTTTATTTATAATCTTGCTACACATAGTGTTTGATTCGTGTTTAATGCATCAATCATGTATTCTGTACCATGTGAATAAGGGTGTGTCCACAGGTCCAATTAGGTTTTTTTGAGACCGGAGGGAAGGCGTCTTAAGCGGTAGCCGGACCCACACCCCGGACGGGATCCCTACTCCAAACGGTTCAAGGTCTAATCAGGACTTTCTACTGGGGAGATCCCCTACTGTTGGCCGGACAAGTTTTCCCGTCAACAGATTTGGCGCTAGAAGGAGGGCCCGAACCTCTGACCATATGGTTAACAAGAAGGGGGGCTAGATGACAAGCTGAGCCCTTAGAGCCTGCAGTTAATCTCATATCTATAATGGCTCGTTCCCAAATCAGTCTCCCGAGATGTTTGTCGGAGTATTATGAACCTGGATACTTCATCCCCGATAAACTTATGTATCACTTGTCCCAGTTAAAATTTGATGGTGAAAATGGGGTACCTATAACTTAGCACCTGTTAGATTTCTATGACTTTAGTGAGTGCTACAAAATTGAAAATAAAGGTTTCATTTGTTTTCTTTTCTTCCTCACTCTCGAAGGTCGCGCTAAGCAATGGTGCTGCACTTTGCCGGAATCTTCCATCCATTCATTTGAACAACTCGCCAGTGAATTACAACAAGCTTTTCACATGTATGATTTTCATAACATTTTACTAAAGATAAATGACATCAGAATGGAACATCAGGAATCTTTAGATGAGTTCTCTATCAGATTCGTTCATTATTGTTTTGATTTCTCTGAAAAGGATGTCGATTGGAGGTTGTTAAGAACAGTTCGCGTATGCGATTCTCGTTTCCCTTGAACCATTTCAGTTAGCAACCCAATCTGAGCCTAGTGTTCCCTATGACAACCCGCAAGTCAATGGCTGTTCTGACCTTGAGTCTTTCACGTACCATGTCGAATCTGAACATCTCAGTGGCTCATTATCTCTTTTGGCTCATGAAACCTACCCCGAGCCCACTCGATGCCTCCCTGGACTTAGTCCTAAATTTGGTTCACATTCAGATTATGAATCTGGTTCACATTCAGATGATGAATCTAGTTCACATTCGGATTATGAATCTGGTTCAGATTCGGATTATGAATCTGGTTCATATTTGGATTATGCATCTGGTTCAGACTCGGATGACGAATCTGGTTCACATTCAGGTTATGTATCTGGTTCAGATTCGGATTATGAATCTAGTTCACATACGTATTACGAATCGACTCCTACCCCACATAAAGTTTATTCCCTTACAAGGCCTGTCAAATCCTTGTGTCCTCTGAACGACACGGATGTGCGTGTTGAAAAGCCTCGTGTGGTTAACGCCCCTGCGATTCAATCTTTTCGTTCATTATTTCCTAGTTTGTTTCTTGATCCCGCCACACCAGTAAATTTTTCTAGACATTCAGAGTTTTCTTATATTGGTATTGGAAAAAATCATAAGCACGCAGGTGGTGTTTCACAATCACAGTCTAAAATCGATGAATCTTTTAAATCTGATCTGTCTCACTCAGAATCTTTAGAAAACCATGGGAGTGATTTCCTATCTGGGCAACTTCAAGATGTCCCCGTTATCGATCCATCCCAGTTGGTAAACCCCAGGGAGCCTAACTTGCTAGGTACCGAACTTGACCAAACCGATGATTGCAGCGATCAATCCTTATTTGAAAACATATTCAATCATACCGCTGACGACCGTCACTCAAATCTCTTTGCTAACCATACGAAGACACCTGAATTTGATGATCTGCTTTGGGAAGATTCAAGTACCCATCAGAAATTCGAAGCGCTTCAGATTCTGCCAATCGTTTCTGAAATGATGATACCCAAATACCACGCTCCTCCCAGCATAATCGCGGTAAATCCACCCTACCTTGGTGAATCTAAAGAATCTGATATTTCGATCTATCAATTTGTCAGTGCGCAAACATTTGACCGAATTGATACAAAGCCCATTGAAATTTTGCAACTCACCACCATGCACGATCACATCCATTCGCCTGTTGATCTCGCCCAACCATCAAAGTTGGAAAGTCCCTTGCTCGAAGGCCCAGAGTTTGTTCAAGGTAGTGAGGAATTGCAGGATCCACTAAAATCGGATTCAGATCCTTATACCCTTGACCAAACCCAAGAGCAACCTCGAGCTAGGGTTTTCGAAACTAGGGTTTCTACGCTTGGACGCGCATGCATCTATAATTCGCCTGACACTTGCTTATTGTTTCCATTCCATAGAACTGATGGTCCTCAACACCATGATGAGATTGCTGGTCAACTCGACCAAACCTATTCAGTGGATGTGCCTGCAAACAGGAAATATCTTAAACCCCTCTCGTCAGACCTAGGATTGTGCATGAATGATTATGGGTCGTTTATAAATGTTGAGTTTCAGGAACATATTGCTATACATCAAAATGAGAGTGGGATTCAGCTTGCACAATCTTTTTTGACATGTTCTTTGGCAAGTATCTATGATCATCTTGCCATTGCACCTGCTCCTCAGGTAAGTTTTGTTGCTACTACAATTTTTTGGATACTGGCTCTGATCCTGATCATTTTTGTCGTTGCAGGATGCAAATTAATGCGGTGGCTACACTGGAAAACTGATTTTACATAACCTGACCGCATCATTGGTTAAACTAGGGTTTAGGTGTAGGCTAGCTAGGACCTGTTAATAAAAATTTTTGTTCAAAGTTTAATTAGGTTTACTTGCTAAATTTTTTCTTCACGATTTAAAAGTGTGTTGTTGTTTTGTTTACGATTACTATTTTAGGCATCATCATGTTACAAGTAGTTTCCTTTCATTTCCTTTTCAGTTACTTGTTGCTGCATGGATAATCACTGCTCGTATTTGCACTTACTGCTGGATTGATCGTTCTCGCACATGGCGTTGCATTGCATTTTGAGCCTCGCCTATCATCAGTTCTGTCATATCGCCTGCCACTTCATGAGCCCTCATTGCAGCCCTATCACCTCGTGATCTTGTTTGCCCTGACTGCTGAAAAAGTAACCCCATTGTTTGCGTGAGGTTGTGATGGCTATCTCAAGGGGTAGCATTCTCTTAGGACGAGTCACTGAAGTCGCATTTTTAACAAGATGCCTATGAGTCTAAAATTATTTAGCCTGGGAGATACGAGCCGGTTGATTGTGGGAGACCTAATGAGTTTGAAATGGCCCATACCCGTAAGTCTAAATTTTGTGCCCAGCATAGTCTTGGACGTTTAATGATTTGTTTGTGCGCTTCGCCTATTGTGGTGAATGGGATGTGAAGGTTCGGCACAAGGGCAAACCCAAATCAGGATATCTTTCAGTTTCTGTAACACGAGAAACAACCTCTCTTGCTCGTAAAATAAGTCGGGATCCCTCATCTTCCCATGAAAAATAAGTGCCACGAGCACGTGAAAATAAGTGTTGTAAGCACATGAAACAAATAAGGGTAAAGGATCGAGAAAGGCTTCCTGCGCAGAGAGGTAATGCAACGACTCTGCCGGGGTACTGACCAGGCTCACTGGTAGCGGAGCAACGTTTGTGATTTCTTGAAGTGACTCCGCCGAGGTACTATCTAGGCCTGCTGGCAGTGGAGCAACACCAGAAGCTTACTTTAAAAATCCTGAGAATAATAAACCCAGTGCCTTGCTCTTCACATCATCAACTAGCTACTGGTGTCTGTGAGCTTTCTCTTTGATGTTTTTCTGATTAGCAAGACTTAGTTGAGGCACAAGGATTAGGCATACCTGTAAAGGGCCAAAGTAAATACAAAGGGTACCCACAGAACTTGTTCAATATTCCCTTGCATCATTATCCGGACTCAGGCTATTGTGGTAATATTGACAGAGATGCTGGATTCTACCAGTGGTTCGCCATTTGTTGTAGCCGCTACAAGGAAAATGCAATAATTTCTTAAGATAGGGGCATGTTGTAGCCGCTACAACACCACCCAAAATTTTGGGTATATTTAAAATTTCGGGTTCCCCCTAGGCTTCCTTTGGGCGTTAAAGTCTTTCACACGACTGCCGGTCAATGACATCCCACCGACCTATCCCCAACCCCTCAAGAGTTGTCTCATCACCATGAATTGATGTCGTCGCCGCAATCATGCCATATGTGGGAGGGATTATCTAGCATACGCTCGAACATTCTTACCGCAGTCGTGCCCTGTATAATAAGATTGCCATGCATATGTTTTAACGAAAAAACCTTTTGTGTATTGACGAATAAAAGCCTTCCCACTGTAGGTCATTAAGCTGTTGTTTGAATACTTCTCTTAGGCTTGTTAGTTTCATATGTTTTATCTATGGTCACCATGATCAAAGAATAATTATGATGTCATTATGCTCCATACAGGTCGACCCCATAGGTGACAAACTCCTCAGTTGTGTCAGGACATCAAGGGTATTAAAATTGGGCTCAACGACGAGGCCAAAGTTGCGGAACAGGGGAGGATCAGGAGCAAGTGATCAGTACTGTTATAAGGAGGATGGTGGGATACATGTTGACCAGAAACAACCTTCCATGTCAATGATGCAAAAGCTTACGTCACTAGTGTGCACCAGTTGCTTTAAAGTGCTCCGACTGGAAATGTTTAGATCCTGCACCATACCATCTAAATGCCGACGGGCGCACACAAAGAAACATATTTCGCCACTTCGATCGATCTAGATGGAAGTATCGCCCGGTGAACAAAGCGGACTCAGAAGATTTCCCTAGAGAATCAGAAGCTCATGTGGTGTGGCAAACCGACGGCAGAGTTTCAAATATGACAACGTGCCTGTGAGAAGCAACATCTGTTAATTCCAAGATACATACCGTGGCATTATTTAGGCTGCAAGGAATACATGTGGAGGAACGAAAGGGCCTTAAAACCCTACTCTCTTTCGCTCTTTCATATCCTTAAAGTTGGTCTATGCAAGACCATATGAGATGGAGAACCTCAAATTGAACCTAAAAGGTCATGTTTAAATGCACACACCTTTTGGTAGCGAGGCACATTGATGCATATGCAAAGAGAGCCTTCAGAACCACGAAATAGAAAGGGTTAATATTAAAGAGGCCATCAATGTAGCTTGAATAGCATATTTCGACTCTCAATCTTCCAAAACAAAAAGCCTTCATGTTGTAAGGTAAAGAAAATGATCAAATTAAGACTAGGTTCAAAAGCATGTGGTTTCAAAACCACCAAAGATCGTGGAACCAAAACTATAGGGAAACTTTATAAGTGGGCGCATAGCCATATTAGAGCACAGATTAGAACCTTATGAAAACTCATTTCGATGAAGATCATATATTTGATGGTAGAGTTGTGACCTATTTATAAAACTTAGAGCGGGAGCAAATGTCGATGACAAGTTTCAAGCGGTCAAATGTCATGTTAAAAACGCGTACAAGTGGACGTGGATGCAACGGTGTTGATGACTGAAGTTTCATCCCATGACGATTAGAGAAGGCGCATGTGTATATTGGTCAAACCTCATATGGACGCGTAGACCAGGGCATTAGTTATGGTTTTAATGGAACGAGAGCATGCGTTGCCATCTGTCATGGATGGGGCATCATAATGAACAGCAAACGATCACGTTGCATTGTGGAGACAAGGCGCAAACAAGGTAGTCTCCCAACCATATGAAACAAGCAGTCCTAACCTTATAATCAAGACACGCATTGTGAACCAGATGCAAGCCCAACGATTCGATGGCGGGATTTGGTTTGAGAGCCAATATCTTACATGCAGCAGTTAACGTTATAATTAAAGCGCGGGTCAAAATGATATGAAAATGCATTATGATTCGACGTAAGCATTCCCGTGGTCGAGTTTTATTCTTTATAGATATATTATGTTTGGTCGAAATTTGCGTTTTAAAGTGGAGAAAACATTGTAACAAGCCCATAGTAACGTGTTGCAATGACTATGGTGCGTTGCCCATGGACAAAAAGGTCGAAGGCAGTTTTCTGTGGTCCAACGTCGTTGCATGGAGTCAAACGTGCAATATGGACGTTGCATGGAGCTGTCAACTTTACGTGTGAAGCCCAACGCAAAACGTTCAATGTCCACGTTGCATGAAGCCTACGTTCAATAAGCCACATGAAAATGTTATACATATAGGGCAAAGAAGAAAACGTCCTCTGTCTTGAACCCTTGCTCTTTGCAAAGAAGAAATGTCTTTTCATTCCTATTTGGGTTCTCATAGAGGGCTCGAGACAGACAAAGCTGTGGTGGCTTCCATTTTTTTAATCTATTTTATCTTGTTAACTTTCCATGGTTCTGAGGAATTGCGACAGTAGAAGAACATCTAATTGGCAGCATGTCCCTAAGGGATGGAGTATCCAATCGGCTGACATGCCATCTCGATATCCTGTTGCGGGTGTTCTTGATATTATTGGCATTGTAATACCGTTCGTGTATCTCATTGTTACACCAACATTTATTTCAGTATATTGTTTATCACCCGAAAGAAAAGCTTATTATTTCTATGTAAATAGCCAATTCAAATGCACACGTGAAGTCTCAAAACATAGTGCGCAGAGTATGACTGGGGTTCCTTCCAAAGCAGAATTTCCGATGTATTCAACAGTATCAGTATGCGGTATATGCCGAGGATGGCTCAGAGCTGTACGTGGCGGTAAACCTTTCAAACTAAAACCTGTCAACATTTATATATATTTGGAATGTATATATTTTATGGGCCAAAGGTATGTTTACACGTGGCAGCAGGCTATTGTAATACGTTGATTATTCAAAGCGGCATGGATAAAATCTGCAACGTATCTATCTCCAGTCTGCATGGCAACTGTCGTGCTGGAATAGAAGTTGAATAATTCATGCGTTGCAGCTAAAGGCATGGACCGAAAAGCCAGCGCCATAGAAGGAATGCTACGCTAGTTTCAAAGGAACGGATAAAAACCAATTTCTGCAGCCCCGATGGCGGTTTTCTGGGAGAGAATATTTCTGCAAATTACCTGTGCTAGTCCCATTTAGAAAGATGCTATCAATATTTCCGTTACTGACCACATCGAGCTGTCTCCACTCTGTCCAAAAGCGCTGAAAAAAAAAAAAAAAACACTGGATCATCACATCGCACGCAGATTCATTCAGTACATTTTCTATTGCAGGCTCCTGAAGGAATGAGCTGCTCGCCATGGGAACAGAATGTCTATAATCCAGTGTTGCACTAGCAAGAGCCACAGTAAAAGAGATAGGTCGACACGTATGTCTGCATGGAGATGGTGTTGCGAATATAACGCATCACTGAATAGAGAAACGAAGATGGAGCACTTAGACGTGCAGCTGATTTTCACGACAGGAGCTGAAAGTCTGGCATACAGTGATAACGCTCGCCCTAGCTGACATTCAGTGCAAGAAAAGGGTCGAATCCCTTCGCTTCTGGTTGCGTTAGCATGGCAAACAAAACTTCTGAGAAAATATGCGCCCTCTACAGTGTGCTGCGTCCAGCACAACCTCCATGACCTGTGAGTCCGAAATGCCTTCAACTGTGTCTCCAAGGCGCCCACGAGGTTACGAATATAGCCCATTTATGCTGAAGGTCAGAGGTGGGTTATAGTTACATGTAATTTGTAGGCTTTACCAGCAGCCCAAGGAATTATTTCTAGTGAAGGTGTTGCCTTAGAGCGATTTTCTGTGCGTGGCTAATCTTTGCAACTATTCCGAATTCATGGCTACGTTTGGGTTTTCCGCAGCCTCATCCCAAGAGTATCGTGAGCGCGCCTCAAGGATTGGAAAATGTATTGTTAGTGCATATCATAATGCATGTCCCGGCAGGCATACAGAGCATGTTGCCCAAGCCGAAACTGCCCAGCAATTGAGTCTGCATTTCAAGCTCGGTCTACAACCATACTAAGATGCATTTGCAGTAGTCGAAGAGGCACAGGAAGAGCCTGCACCATTCACTCCGATGACATAGTGACACAGTGCCTGACCATACAGGGGTCCAATTAATTTTTCTATGATAAATTTATCGTGTTTTTCATTCCTTAACATGTGTAGATATATATACATATGGCTGATTTAAATCTGCTTATTTGCAGGTTATATGAGAAGATGTTGGAGTAGCTATGTCGACCCAAATTGAAAAAACTGCTAGCTCTCTCCGAAGGATGTAGATTTTGGTTTCAGATCAAACTCAAAACCTCATGCTATGCGAATACTTAGTGTCTTGCTCGAAACAGAAACCATTCTACCCACTTATCATCACATGCAAAGTCCCTTAGCGCGGAGATGACACCACCAGCAAATAGCAGCTGTCGTTTCATGAGGAAGGCCAAGGCTAGCCCCAAGAGAACAAGGTCATGAGATCTCTAAAACAAAATACAAAAGGAACTCATTGATCTGCCCAAGGTCGCAGGTCGTACATCTTCGATTTTTTTTCGCCTTTGCGACCCTGCGACCCAGCGACCTAGTCGCAAGGTCGCAAGGTCGCATTTCTTCAGTTGTCCTCCCTTTTGCGACCTTGCAACCCAGCGACCTAGTTGCAAGGTCGCAAGGTCGCATCTCTCTGGTTTTTCCGCCTTTTACGACCCCGCGACCCAGCGACCTAGTCGCAAGGTCACAAGGTCGCATTTCTTCGGTTGTCCTCCCTTTTGCGACCCCGCGACCCAGGCAGGTCGCAGGTTGCAACAGCGGCTCGGGTCGCAGGTTGCAACAGCGACTTAGGTCGCAGGTCGGAAAAAGGACTAGGTCGCAAGGCAGCCCAACGGTCGGGAAGATGAAAGATCAAGGAAGCCCGAAGGGCAGTTTCTGCATTATAAATACTTCCTTCGGGAACTTGTAAAGGGCTTTTTTTTTGGAAAGAAAAGAGCTACATGGCATTGTACTAAAATATTATACTCTTATGCATATGAATACAGATTCTTGTTAAAACACCCTATGGTTATGATGTGTTTTGCTGTGCGAACACTGTGTGTATTCTTTGTACAGTTTCAGAACATCCTATGATTAATGAAGCTGCACTTTTCATGTCATAATTTATGCGTCATGGCTATCTGTGTTGTATCAGTTATGTTCAGTTTATCATCTGCTCTTTTAATGAATGTTAATGAACTATTTTGTTAGCATTTCATTTTATCTTTCAGAAAATAAAGGGACATCTCGCCATAAAGAACTATTTCTTTCGTGGTCAGATTACCTTACAAGCAGTACCCCCAAAGATGTGTTGCTAATGACATCTCCTGAGGTGTACATGCTTTATTTATAATCTTGCTACACATAGTGTTTGATTCGTGTTTAATGCATCAATCATGTATTATGTACCATGTGAATAAGGGTGTGTCCACAAGTCCAATCAGGTTCTTTTGAGACCGAAGGGAAGGCGTCTTAAGCGGTAGCCAGACCCACACCCAGGACGGGATCCCTACTCCAAACGGTTCAAGGTATAATCGGGACTTTCTACTGGGGAGATCCCCTACTGTTGGCCGGACAAGTTTTCCCGTCAACAGGGCAGTTGCCCAAAACACCAAATTTTATAAAATAGATGACCAAGGCCTGAAAAATGGCCTACAACAAGTGAAACAAGCTTTTAACTCAAGTCTTAAGGATTTTGACATGCATTTTCTCAATATGGTGGATTCTTAGTGTACAATTCAAAGTTATCATCCAAACAAGGAAATATTGCAAAGATTTACAATTAGCCAATAGTAAGTGCAATAACAAATTTCAAACATCCACACATGAGCATGCATGATTATAGTAACATTCATTAATAGAACAGGGTTGTCATAGCTTGAGATCTAGATATGAAAAATTTTATACTTATCTAAGTATATTGAAATGGATGGAAACTGAAGAGAGGACTTCAACTCTCCACCCAACCATAGGCCAACTACATTGCAATCTCTCTTGCAATTGACCACCCATGAGTCAGATCTAGAGTTTGAGGGATATTTTCTCGAGGGAAATTCACACCAAGTATTGTTTAAGCATTTAGGAGAAGGAGTCCACTGTCTAGGTGGTTTATCAATTTCTCTTCAGAGGTAAACACCACAGTTACTCTTTTATTCTCTAATATCAATCACAGGGATTCACCCAAGGCCTAGCTAGGGTTTTTCTCAAATCCAGGAGACTAAATCCACTATTTAGGTAGTTTCCTAGTTTTCTTTTCAAGACATGCAATAGAGGATCTTGCAACCCAATGTTTAGTTGGTTTATTGGTATTTTCTCTGGTTAGCCTAGCCAATGGACTAGTCAGCCCTACTATGGACCCCAACAACATTATAAATAGGTGTTATGTGGAGGAGCCTAGGCCCTCATTCTCTCAAGCAATTAAATTATGTTTTTAGGTTAGCAAAAGAACATGTCCAAGGTTCATACCTCATGAACCAAGTGAGTAAAGGTGATTTTGAAGCCAAGTTAGAAGTGAAGCCGACTTGGAAGGTTTTTTGACATAATTCTTAGTAAGGGTTTATTTATTGTTTAAGGCTTGTTGAGGTTGAGTTCTATAGTTAAGGAGGCCAAGTTTAGGGTCTACTGGGGAGGATGAGTTTTGGTGTGAAGGATGCTAAGTTCAGGGGGCTTTGGATCGATTTATGTTGGACCTATTCTAGTTTGAGGCTCAGTTTTTGTCCTAGATTGAGGTCAAGTTGCAATACTAGTTAGAGGCTAAGTTGCAGTCCTAGTGAAAGGTTGAGTTACAGACATGCTCTAATTGGAGGTGGAGCTTTGTTGAAGACCAAGTTGTAGTTATTATGGAGGCAAAAATCTATTCCGAGTTGGGTAGAAGCTACCAAGAGGGTACACCTTCTTTTGAAGAATTTCTAAGCCTAAATATTGTCTCTTGAATAATGAAACAATTGTATGTTAGTGCTTACCGAGGATTGGTGTCCTCATCATCTTGATAGGTTGGAGCCTAATATTTTTGTAAGTTGGTGCTTCTATAGGATTGGTGTCCTCACAACTAGTTGTAATAAATTGAATACTATTTGAAAAACATTTTTTCTTCAAGTTTGGATTTTCACATTAATTCTTGTGTTCAAACATTGTCTTGATGACTGATCATGTGATGAGATTTTATTTTTAAGATTAATGAAGTGGATTTTTTTTAAACTGAATGATATTGATTCACCTCCCTCTCATTATCACTATGTATTTTCAACAATCTCTTACCTAATCCAACAATTAGCTTGTTTCTCAGGTAATTTCCTATGTAACAACCTCCTCCCACATTTACCCAAGCTAACTGGTCCACCAAGGTAAACATGTGATGAAAAGTTACTATGATATGATTCATATCCCCAAGTATAGTTAAGGGAGTGGAACCAACAAACAAAAATCAATTTGACCTTCCTCAGGAGTTATAGACCCTTCAGGAGGCAACCAACCCTTCCAGGTGCTTAACCCCTGAGACAACTTATCATTTTACTAATTTGGAGCCTTAGTCGCCCCCATGACAATCCATGCATGCAACTGAGGCCTTCCAATTTCTCCCACAACAAGGCATGCCAATGAATGTGGAATTTATCAGGCATTTTTGAGCCAATGACCTCGAATTCTGAGCCACTTTTTCAGGTCGAGGTCTCAGGGCACTGCCCAAAAATTCATGAAACTTACATAAATGATAAATAAAATGATGACAAGGTTACTAATGCAAAACTTGAACAATTACCTAATCTGAAAAGGACTAGCCATGACAGACATTTTGTCAAACATGTAATATACAGGTCATAATGACATATCCGAGCATAGGGATCTCATACTTATTTGAGAATCAACAATGAGGACCAATATCTCCTCCCAATAGGTGCAATTTTATCTATTAGGTCATTCATTCATTAAAATATCTCATACTAACAAAAACATGATGAGGGCCATAAAACCATGCTCATAACCAACATATAAATAGCAAAATAACAATTCTAAAACAACCATCAAGATCACATACTAAAAAATACATTTATCCATCAAATATAAGAGGAAAATAGCTCTTATTAACATATGCAATATGCAATGAGGTCTGGAAATTCCAAATACCACTTGACCATAGATTGGGCTGAACAAGATCTTTCTTTCCACCAATCACCCCTGTGCCATATTCCAACCATTGATGTGGGATCTCATGGAATAAACCAAACAAAACAAAACCATTGCTTCTAGAGGCCAAACCACCTCAACCTTCAACCAGGGATTTCACCTCATGGTCGGACATCACTAACCATCACTAGATCGGTCTCTACACAAGTTGTCTAGGGCTACAAAGCATTTGTGCCAACGAGGGCTTCGAGGACTAGTAACTCAACCCACAACTGTAGTTAGGCTTCCTGAGCATTTTTCCAACCAGGTCTTCTAGGGCTAGTAACTCAACCCACCAAGGGCTTCCAAATAATTTTTCCAACCAAGGCTTCTAGGAGTAGTAACTCAACCCAAACTATTACAGGGCTTCCATAGCATTTTTCCAACCAAGGCTTCTAGGATCTAGTAACTCAACCCACAACCATAAGGAACATGAGCATCAATAAAAAAAACAAAGGTAAATCCACAACACCTTGGCTATCCAGGAAATGGAAAGGCTAGGAAAAAACACTATCAGTCTAGGAAATCCTCCATGTCAATGACATATCATAACCAAGAAACCACATGCATGTGCCATATGTTGTGGATCATCTGCATATCCTTTTATTTTTCAAATATTTGAAAATATAAAAATAAGAAATTGTTGGAAAATATGTTAAAGTATCAAAATCTTATACTTTAGCATGAAAAAATATGAATGTTTGCCAAAATATGAGTTAAAGTTTAAACATTTAAACTTTATAATAGTGGGCTCGGTATTTGATGTTAAACACTGATTGATTTGATTGGCGAAAGGCATTGATAATTAAAGTCCTTGTCAAAAGGCCCAACCCGCGGGCACAACTAGTGCACCAGATACCATGATGAGTGCCTCTGCAGTTGACTGGGTTGACTGTAGGGATAGCAAAAATGAACGACGGAGATTGAGTGTGGTGGCACTAGTCGAATATTTCCTTCGTACCCCGAGAGCCCACGCAGTGACGTAAGACGCTGAGTTGGTCATAGTTGTCTTCCACGTCAGGAAGAGTTAACGGCTTGCTGGCATGTCTTGTCAACATTAAATTAAAAACCCGCGCCACCTATTTAAGGAAGATTTTTATTTTTTTTTCAAAATTACTTGTGATTTGTTGTGTTGCACCCTGTTTTAGTTTTCCGCCACCTACAGATTTTACCACCCTGTAAATTGTTCTCACGTAATTTTTCAACCATGGCTAAAAGGTTGTCTCTATCAGGTTCAGCTAGCCATATCCCTCTCATGGATACTGAGAGGGATATTCAAGATACTGTGTTTTCTATAATTCATCTCCCTTTTTACCCGCAAGTTATTTTGAATGATAATGCTTCCCCTGTGTATTCTGCCATGGTCAAGTCTGGATTTTTGTCTGCATGCATTCCAAAAACCCATATTTTCCCTGAATTTATCTACTAGTTGGTATCTGCCATGTATCCAAGGAAGTGTTTTGTCATGAATTCCCAAGGAGAGGACATTCTGCAGGTGTCTACCCTGTTAATTCGCCAAGCCCTTTGCTATCCTGAGTCAGATTCAACCATCCAATTTTCTGACGAGTCGCTGGTACAATATTATGATAATCTTGCAAGAGAAGAATTCAATCAGTTCATGTTTTATTTGAAGCTTGACATGAAGCAGTTTCAACCAGATTGCAAAGAGTTTTCTATGGGGGTTTTTGATGCTGAGACTCGTCCAGTATTGAGTAATATTGCAAAAATCTGGGTAAAGATGATGATAATGTAGTGGATAAATCAGTCCTAGGGATGTTTTCCATGATGATGAAGCCAGGAATGGTGCTGGATATTCCATCATATTGGAAAGAAATAGTTAATTCACAGCTGATGAGCCTTTCATTAATAGTTTCTTTCAAATTTCCTTCATTGATTGTATATTTGTTCTTATATCAGAATGTGGAAGAATTCATGCATTTAGGTCTAAATATTATGGATGTAAATAAAATAAGGAAATCAATGATATTCTGGATAGATGTAGTTAGAAGGGAGCAAAATGAGGCTGGGTTGTTTGATTTTGCTAGCTATTACATGCCAACCACATATAAATATTGAATGGAATTCCTCCTCCCTGTTTCTTACCTAAAGCTCAGGAGTTTCTGCATTTAGGAAACAATTGTAAGTATGGAGATTGGTTTTTTTTTGAGGAATATTCTGAAATAAGGCTATATGGAGCAAGTGTTGAGCCTTACAGACTCTCAACTTTTGAACCAATGAGGCTTTTTTCTTTAGAGTTCATTAGACAGATTCTAAATGTTGATCAGGTTCATTTCGTGCCTATGAAGAAAGGACACATGTATAAATTACCCATGGTTGTAGGCCCTTTCATAGTAAATATGAGGCATGCATTTGATGAAGTAAAAAAAATTTAGATGACATGCATAGGCTACTAGGAGAAAGTTGGGCTTATGACCCATATAGTGTGATTTCAAATAGAAGAATTGAGAATGGGTACTCTGCTTTCATTCATGAAAGTAGGCCAGAACAAGAGAAGATAGCATGTAAAGGTGTGATGAGTTCAATAGATGTAAACATTCAAACTCCCATCATAGCAAAGAAAACAACTAAAAGAACCAAGGAAGTAGTTATTGATCTAGATGATGAGGAGTAGGGAGCCAAGAAGAGAAAAAAACTTACTAAAGATCCTACATCTAATTCACCTAGTTTTTCTTTACATTTGGGAGAAGAGAAAAATGCTCCTGCTTCACCCATGAATCATGAAGCTTCTCATGAACAGGTGCCCTTGATCAAACAACTGTTTTCACAAATTGAAGAAAAAAATCAGAGGATGAAGGCCAACACGGAGGCCCAAGTTGAACATCAAGTTGTTGCTAATCAAACATGTTGTTGACTGTAAGGAATCTTGTGAAAGATAAATTTAAAATTTCCTTGTCACATCCTACAGATATGTCAATTGGTTCTTCCAACAATTTCAACACTGTCAATGTTTCTGTGGATGTAAAGAAAATTCCACTAATGGATAAAATGAATTTGCATATGTAAACATGTCAATTGATTGTAAATGAACTCACAAAGACTAATGCAATGGAAATAAAGGCAGATAATATTTTGGGTAAAGTAATTAAACATTTGAAGTTAGAGAAGGCTAACTCAAGAGCCTTAACAGTTCAAAATGAGGAATTGAAGAAAATTATTATAAAAATTGGAGTAGACCCCAGTGATAAGACTGATGTGTAGGAATTCATGCAAAGTGCTAAGGTAGAAATATCCACATTAAGGAAGAAGTTAAAGTTACCTACTGGAGAAAATTCAATGGCCACAGAAGTTGCAGAGGTAGAGAAGGAAAAGGAAAAGTTGTTGCAGCAACTCATGTAGAAAGATGAAGATCTTTCCAAAATGAAGCAGACTGCAATTTCATTGCAAAATCATATTGATAATCATAATTTTACTTTTGTTTTTCCTACAAGTGCTAAAGACCCTCAAGCACAAACTGTTCAATTAAATACTGAGTTGCAGATGGCTGAAAGAGATCGAAAGAAGGCTCAAACAGATTTGGAGACTACAACAAAATTGATGAAAATCATAGAAAATGAAGCTGATAAGTACAAAATGGATTTCCAAAATGCTGAAGCTGAGATTAAAAATCTCAAAGAAAGACTGAAAGGAAATCTCTCACTAATACAAGCTAAAGATATCATTTGGACTGATATCATCTCAGAAATGAAATATAATTGGTGTTTCCTGATGATAATTGCAAAAGAGAAAAGCCTTATTTTAGAATGTGAAGAACCAATCATGTCTGATAAGCAAAAAGGAATTAATAGAGCCATTTGGGCTAGAAGATTTATTGTTTTTATTAATTCCAAATCATATCAGGAATTAGAGGAGAATTATATGCAGGACATAATGTTGTATGGAGTAGAAATTAATAAAATGATTGTCAGAAATGATCTCAGAAAGGTTGCAGAAAAGAAGCTAATGGAAATGAAGGAAGCGGTAAGTTAGTTTGATAAGTCTTTTGATAAAATGACAAGAGTAGGCTTGCCATCATGTTGGGGAGCTGAAGGAAATATTTTGCCATGGAGCTCTTATGAGAACTTACTAGTGATGACAAGAAGAAAAGTTGATAACAGGCATGAAAAGACTCAGGTGCTTAAAGGAGAGACAATGGTAAACTTCTTGCAGAGACATTTTCAACTCTTATGGATGGTAAATACTCTTTTCACAGAAAGGCATTCTTATGATCGAATTACTACATTCAGATTGGAATATCACAATCTGACACATTCATCCAGGACGATGGTAGAAATATGGAAAAAGTGCAGAGCCTGGACAATAGACTTGCCAAAAGGATCAGCAGTAAAGAAAGACAAATCAGTTGACCAAGGAAAAGAAGACACATTATCAACAATTCCTATAGATTAGTATATTTATTTTATGTTATTTTTTGAAGACAATGTAATTGTAACAAGACATTTTCAAGGCATGTAATAGACAACCTTCGAAGTCTTAAAGTAGTTTTGGTAGTTAGGATTGGTTACAGCAGTTCCAAACTTCTTTTTACTGTATTTAATGTAATTTTCAAGGAAGGAAAGGTTCCTAGTTTTGGACCTTCAGACAATTATTTTTGTACTCAAAGATTCAAAGATTAATGAATGAGTAAGCAAGTTTCTAGCATTCTGTTTATGTTGAAATGTATTCCAGTTTACATTATGTGTTTCTATCTATGAATAAAACAAAGTTATGAGCAGCAAGTCTATTTTTATTTATGTATATAAGAGTTAAAAACCTTAATTGGCGCTCCTTTATTTTAACTATTTCTTTCATATATTTCTTCTGGGGTTGGAAATGATATTTTTTGTATAAAACAACATATCAGTTTGGAATTCTTCTTTCATATTCTTCTAGTCAATTCATTCAACATTAACAGATGGTAGCATTGTGAAGCATTCATCATATTTGACATTTAAGGGTTTAATCATAAATACTTGAGGCTTAATAAAACAAAGACATATATATTTGTGACATAATCATATAAATTTCTTAAGCAATGATTCCTTATCACAGCTAAGGGATTGTCTCTTAAGGTACAACATTAATTGGCGTCATTTCCGGGGAGCGAAGATTCAAAGGTTTTCCCTAGGTTTTGTTCATATTTCCTTTGGTTGTTCAGAGAGGAGGAAATACTAAGCTGTGCTTTATTTTAAATAATTCTGGCTCTTAAGAGGCCTCACACGAGGTCAGATACCTCTCATCAAAAAGTCCCTATTCTGTCAGATCCAGAAAAGTTAATTTCAAAGAAGGGCTAGAAAACAAAAATATTTTCTACACCTGATGCCACATTGCTTGCACCAGGCAGCAGTTCTCATATCTTTCCATCCAAGGAAATTTCCTGGAAACTCATTTTCTCGGAAAAAGAATCCATATCCTCACCCATTCATTTCCAAGAACCAACATTAGAAGAACTATCTTTTGAGTCTGTATCGTTTTCATTCACAGAATATCAACCTAATTCAGTTGCCAAATCTTCTACTATTATTCATATACCCCTTCCCATATCAGTTGTTCCATCCCTTTTATCCCCACCTACAACTGGTATTCATTTTACCCCCACTCAAGGAGCAGTCAATCAGGGCATAAACATGGCAGCCCCTGCTTTCTTGATGAATAGATATGCACCATTAAATCTACCCCAACCAATGAATGCAATGCCTCAGGAGTACCTTAAGTTTCTTCCTAGATTTACTGGTGAAGATGAAATAACTGTAGAACAACACTTGCCTTTGTTTTGCACTTTTTTTTATTCAATGTAGAACATCTTGATGTTGTAATGAGACTTTTTGTGCAGTGTCTAAGTGGAGAGGCAAGAAAATTGTTCAAAGTATTACCAAATGGTTCAATCAATGATTGGGATGAATTAGAAAGAAAATTCATCCAGAGATGGGGTGAAAAAAGAGACCATGGTTATTCTTTAACAGAGTTTAATGCTATAAAGAAAAAATCAAATGAAAGCATGAGTGATTTTATTAAAAGATGTAATAAGTTGTACAATAGTTTGCATGTGGAAATGCAACCTCCTCCTATTGGAGCCAGGGTTGTTTTTTCTAGGTCATTTGTATCAGATTTTAGTTTTACCTTGAGAGAAAGAAGAGCCTCCACTCTTGAACAAATTCAAACCGATGCCTTAGAGATTGAGGCAAACATGACTGCTGCTGGAAAGGTTCAAGACAAAGGAAAATATAAAGAAGAAGATTCATCACAAGATCAAAGGATAGATGACATGACTAAGGTCATTAAAAATTTGTCAAACAAATTAGTAAATATGGAATTATATAACAAGAAACCTGCACAACAAAACAGAGGGGTTTTCAATCCCCAATTCAGAAAACAACCCTTAAATATTCTACAGAGAGAAAGAAAAGATCAAGATCAAGTCCAAGCACCTTTATATATAAAGGCAACACCATCACATTCTGTTGATAATGATCAGAAAGAATATGAAGATCAAATTTCTGCTGTGTATATGGAAGATGGTGAGATAGAAGAAGAGAGTGAGAAAAAATATGCAGAGGAATGTAAAGAAGCGGATGTCTCATTTGATCAGGAAGAAATGGATGATTATTGCAAACAATTAACTGATTTTATGCAAGCAGAGTTGCATAAAAAATATGATTTGAGGTCAAAAATGAGGTTGAGAACTCAGGATGATGAAGAAGAGGAATCAATACCTACTCCAATGGCGACTCCACCACAGAATAATTCAATAAAAAAATAAGATAAGGGGAAGCAACCCATGAATCAAGAAAAAGAAAAAGAGAAGCAACAAGTTGAGGCTTCCCAAGAAAAGCCTTATGACCCTAATATGTTGGAGAAAATTGCTACTGTTCCTGATCAACATACAAATTCAAACAAAAACCAAGAAGGACCTGAAAAGTTAATAAAAAAAAATCAAAACTTCAGTTTGTCTAAAGAATTAGAAAAATTAAAGATTCAAGTACCAATTCTTGAGTTGGTTAAAACACCTGGTTATAAGACAGAAATTGCAGAGTTTATTAATTTATCTCAATCTGATGAGGTGGGTGATATAGTGAATCTGCAAGAAGAGAAACCAATGGTTACTTTTGGACCTCATGTTGAAGAGGTAGACTCTTCTGTTCCACCTTTTTATATATCAGTTCGGTTACATGATTTTATTTTACATAATTGTATGCTAGATTTTGGTGCAACACATAATCTAATTGCCCTGTCTGTGATGAAAGAGTTAAATTTACAAATCACCAAACCATATAGAGACCTTTATTCCTTTGATTCAAAAAGGGTGAAGTGTGTAGGTCTTATCAAAGATATGGTTGTTTCCTTAACTCAAATTCCAGCTAAGAGTATTATGATGGATGTGGTAGTAGCAAATATTCTAGCCAAATTTGGTATGTTGTTGTCTAGATCTTGGGGGAGTTTTGAAATTGGATTCACATATGCTATTATTCCTGTTTTTAATGGGGAGGAAAGGAGGTTATACAAGGAAACTAGATTTTTGAAAACTATTACCAAGAAAGATGCAGGTAATTCCCCCATTTATGGTCAAGAGAAGGAGGATCTCTCTTGTTTCATGCTACATGAAGATGAAGAATTTGCTGAAGATTTAAAAAAGTAGCTCTCTTCAGCCAATGTACATAAAGAGCTGTGTTAAAATAAAATTTGGAAGTGTTATTTTGATGGTGCATTCTCCAAGGAGGGCACTAGAGCTGGATTCATATTTATATCTCCTGAAGGTAACTTTTTACCTTTTTCCTTCAAATTGGAATTTGAATCTACTAATAATGTAGTTGAATATGAAGCATTGATTCTAAGTCTGAAAACAGCTAAACAGATGGGAATTCAGTCTATATCTGTTTTTGGTGACTCTGAATTAATCATAAGACAAATTAAGAATTGGTGCCAGAATAAACATCCCAGATTGAGGTCTTATAGAAATGAGGTGTGGGATTTAGTTGAAAATTATTTTGAAGCTTTTAATTTACAGTTTATTCCAAGAGAAGAGAATAGAATGGCAGATTCATTGGCAGTTGCAGCCAGCACATTTAAGCCACCAATTAATCCAAGATTGAGATATGAAATTGAACTGAGATACAGGCCTTCAATCCCTGATAATGTAAAACATTGGCAGGTTTTTGAGGATGACGAGAAAATTAATCAGTTTTTAACAATGATTGGAAATTTTGAAGACAGTCAAATTGATTTAGAAGTTGATGAAAGTGGTTAAAGTGATACGTCTAAAAATCTGAAACATTCAATTGGTGATCAGAGGATAATTCAGTTGAAGGATAATATTTTTCCAAAAGGTTTAGTACCTCTTGAGAGATTGTTTAATGCTAATGATGTGGCAATGAATCAGAAAAAAGTATCCCGAGATGGAGAAATGGAAGACTTTAATTTAGGAACTCAACATGAGCCTAAAATAGTCAAACAGTTTAGAGGAGTTCCTAAGGAGTACAAAGGAAGGTATGTAAATATTTTTAAACAATTCATGGATGTATTTGCATGGTCATATGAAGATTTAAAAACTTATGATCTAGATATTATTCAACATAAAATACCACTGAAAGATGGGGTTAAGCCACACAAGCAGAAGCTCAGACAAATTAACCCACTATTGCTGGCTCTAATTGAAAAAGAGGTGAAGAAAATGTTGCAAGCAAAAATCATAGTTCCACTAAGATATTCAGATTGGGTTTCGAATCTGGTAACAGTCAAGAAGAAAAATGGAGAGATAAGATTATGTGTGGATTTCAGAAATTTGAACAAGGCTTCCCTAAAAGATAACTATCCTTTACCAAAGATGGATTTTGTTTTGCAGAAAGTAACTGGAGCATTCGGGTTATCCATGATTGATGGTTTTTCTGGGTATAATCAGGTGGCTGTGGAGAAGGAATATCAAAAGAAAACTGCTTTCACCACACCTTAGGGAACATTCATGTATGCCAGGATGCCATTTGGCCTCATGAATGCAGGATCTATTTTCCAAAGGGCAATGGATATTTCTTTTGTGGGTGATAAATTTGTAGTCATTTATCTTGATGATGTTACTATTTTTTCAGGTTCTGATGATGAGCACTTAGAACACCTGAGGAAAGCCTTCTTGAAATGCAGAAAATTTGAATTATCATTAAATCCCAAGAAATCTTTGTTTTCTTTAGAGGAAGGTAATTTTTTGGGTCACATAGTTTCAAAACATGGAGTGAAGATTGACCCGGCGAGGGTTGAAGTTATACAGACAATTCCACTGCCAAGAAGTAAAAAAGATATCCAAAGGTTTCTGGGAAAAATCAATTTTCTAAGAAGATTTGTTCCAAATTATGTTGAGATTATCAGGAGAATAATAGATATGTTAAAAAAGAATGCTGAAGTAAATTGGGATAAAGATGCAAGAGAATCATTTAATAGAATTAAAGAAGCTCTCCAAGAAGCTCCTACCCTGATCAGTCCAGATTACTTAAAGCCTTTTCAAATATTCTCATTTGCATCATCTTCTACTATTGTTGCTGTGTTATTACAAAAAAATGAAGAAGGAAGTGAACAACCTGTAGCCTTTTTTAGCAAACTCCTTAGAGATGCAGAACTGAAGTATAATATCCTGGAGAAGCAAGTATATGCTTTAGTTAAATAATTAAAGGCTTTCAGAACTTATGTACTTCATTCTCAAATAATAGCATATGTGCCTAATTCTTTTGTAAAGGATGTGCTAGTACAGAGTGATGTGGAAGGAAAAAGAGGAAAATGGATTGCCAAAATCCAAGAATATGACATGGATTTCAAACCAACAAAGTTAGTCAAAGGACAAGGACTGGCCAAATTTCTGACAAAATTCAATTTCCAAGATTTGGGAATTAGCTTACTTGCACCTGTAGATGAAGTGATTGAAGAAACAGATCATATTAAGACAAAGTCAGCAATTAAATATAAATTTCTTTGTTCAGACTGGTATAAAGATATCATTCATTATCTATATTTCTTTTCTTGTCCTCCTTCAATAAACAGAGCTAAGTACAGAGCTTTGAAACTGAAATCTTAACCTTATGTTATAATTGAAGCTAAGCTGTATTGGAAAGATCTTGTTGGTTTATTTCCATTATGTTTGACAGAAGAGGAAACCATGGAGGTGATTAAAGAATATCATGAATGCTTGTGTGGAGGTCATTACAGCTGGAAAGTAACTACTCATAAGATTCTTAAATCAGGTTTTTATTGGCCCTCTTTATTTGCTGATGTATACAGAACTATTAGAAGTTGCCAAAAATGCCAATTGTTTGCAGAAAAGAAAAGGTTAGCTCCTTTACCTTTCCTTCCTGTGTTTATTGAAGAACCTTTCAGAAAATGGGGATTGGATTTCATTTGAGAGATTAATCCACCATCAAGTGGGTAGTTTAAATGGATTCTAACTGCTACTGATTATTTTAAAAAATGGGTAGAGGCAATTCCTACTAAAAAAGCAAATGATTTGGTTGTGATGAAATTTTTAGAAGAGAATATTTTTAGCAGATTTGGATGTCTAGTAAAGATTGTAACAGATAATGCTCAAGTTTTCAACTCAGACAGGTTCATAAATTTTTTTCAAAATTATAATGTAATATTATCTCACTCTATAGCAGATCATCCTCAAGGAAATGGATTAGCAGAATCATCTAATAAAACATTGGGGAAAATCTTGAAGAAAACAATCAATGAGAACCAGAAGGATTGGGATTCAAAGCTGATTTTTTTCTTTATGGGCAGTGAGGATGAATACTAAAAGATCCACTGGTAAGTCTCCTTATGAATTGGTATATGGTGCTCAAGCTTTGTTTCCCACTCAGCTAGCAAGACCAGTAATTTATTTTCTTCAAGACTCTCAAGAGGAACTTAATGCCTTGATCAGAAGACTAAACAAGGTGATAGAATTGAGTGAAATCATAAATAAAGTCAGAGACAATTTGGTCACTTATCAGGAGAAAATGAAGTCTATTTTTGACAGAAAGGCAAGAGAAATCATGTTTCAGGCTCGAGATCTCGTATTAAGATGGGATACCAGAAGGGAAGAGAAAGGGAAACATGGTAAATTTGATCATTTATGGTATGGTCCTTACAAAATCTCTGAAGCCATATCAAATAATACTTTCATGTTAGAAGATCTTGATGGAGAAGCAGTAGAACTGCCTATAAATGGGCAGTATATGAAACATTATTTCCAACACTAAACGCAGTTAGTTCATTATTGTACATATTCAGTTTCCTCTCACTGTATATTTCTCATCAAGCAATTTTTGACTCCATGCCCAAAGTGAAGGCACTGCTCTGCAGGTTCTTAGTGTTTCGTGGCAAAAAACACTATCCCCAGGTGGAGCCAGATGTTGTGGATCATCTACATATCCTTTTATTTTCCAAATATTTGAAAATATAAAAATAAGAAATTGTTAGAAAATATGTTAAAGTATCAAAATCTTATACTTTAGCATGAAAAAATATGAATGTTTGCCAAAATCTGAGTTAAATTTTAAACATTTAAACTTTATAATAGTGGGTTCGGTATTTGATGTTAAACATTGATTGATTTGATTGGTGAAAGGCGTTGATAATTAAAGTCCTTGTCAAAAGGACCAACTCGCGGGCACAACTAGTGCACCGGATACCATGATGAGTGCCTCTGCAGTTGACCGGGTTGACTGTAGGGACAACAAAGATGAACGGCGGAGATTGAGTGCAGGGGCACCAGTCGAGGTTTTCCTCTGTACCCCGAGAGCCCCTGCAGTGACGTAAGACGCTGAGTTGGTCACAACTGTCTTCCACATCGGGCAGAGTTAATGACTTGCTGGCACATTTTGACATCATTAAATTTAAAACCTGTGCCACCTATTTAAAGAAGATTTTTATTTGTTTTTCAAAATTACTTGTGATTTGTTGCACTGCACCCTATTTTAGTTTTCCGCCACCTGCAAATTTTACCACCCTGTAAAATGTTCTCACATAAGTTTTCAACCATGGCTAAAAGTTCGTCCCTATCAGGTTCAGCTAGCCATATCCCTCTCATGGATACTGAGAGGGATATTCAAGATACCCTATGTTCTATAATTCATCTCCCATTATACCAACAAGTTATTTTGAATGATAATGCTTCCCCTGTGTATTCTACCATGGTCAAGTCTGGAGTTTTTTCTGCATGCATTCCAAAAACCCATCTTTTCCCTGAATTTATCTACTGGTTGGTATCTGTCATGTATCCAGGGAAGTGTTTTGTCATGAATTCCCAAGGAGAGAATGTTCTGCAGTTGTCTACCCTGTTAATTCGCTAAGCCATTTGCTATTCTAAGTCAGAGTCAGCCATCCAATTTTCTGACAAGTTGCTGGTACAATATTATGATAATCTTGTAGGAGAAGAATTCAATCAGTTCATTTTTTATTTGAAGCCTGACATGAAACAGTTTCAGCCAGATTGCAAAGAGTTTGCTATGGGGGTTTTTGATGCTGAGACTCGTCCAGTATTGAGTAATATTGCAAAAATTCTGGGTAAAGATGATGATAATGCAGTGGATAAATCAATCCTAGTGATGTTTTCCATGATGATGAAGCCATGAATGGTGCTGGATATTCCATCATATTGGCAGGAAACAATCAATTCAAAGCTGATGAGCCTTTCGTTAACAAGATCTTTCAAATTTCCTTCATTGATTATATATTTTTTCTTATATTAGAATGTGGAAGAATTCATGCATTTAGGTCTAAATATTATGGATGTAAATAAAAGAAGGCAATTAGTGATATTATGGACAGATGTAGTTAGAAGGGAGCAAAATGAGGCTGGGTTGTTTGATTTTGCTAGCTATTACATTCTAACTGCATATAAAATATTGAATGGAAGTCCTCCTTCCTGTTT
Source organism: Pinus albicaulis (assembly GCA_034641835.2). Taxonomy (NCBI): domain Eukaryota; kingdom Viridiplantae; phylum Streptophyta; class Pinopsida; order Pinales; family Pinaceae; genus Pinus; species Pinus albicaulis. Next base: position 933,385,679 of record CM076570.1, on the reverse strand, counting down.
CTTACCTAAAGCTCAGGAGTTTTTGCATTTAGGAAACAATTGTAAGAATGGAGATTGGTTTGTTTTTTAGGAATATTATGAAATTAGGCTATATGGAGCAAGTGTTGAGCCTTACAGACTCTCAAATTTTGTACCAATGAGGCTTTTTTCTTTAGAGTTCATTAGACAGAGTCTAAATGTTGATCAGGTTCATTTCATGCCTATGAAGAAAGGACACATGTATAAATTACCCATGGTTGTAGGACCTTTCATAGTAAATATGAGGCAGGCATTTGATGAAGTAACAAAAATGTTAGATGACATGCATATGCTACGGGGAGAAAGTTGGGCTTATGACCCATATAGCGTGATTTCAAATAGAAGAATTGAGAATGGGTACTCTAATTTCATTCATGAAAGTAGGCCAGAACAAGAGAAGATAGCATGTAAAGGTGTGATGAGTTCAGTAGATGCAAACATTCAAACTCCCATCATAGCAGAGGAAAAAACTAAAAGAACCAAGGAAGTAGTTATTGATCTAGATGATGAGGAGCAGGGAGCCAAGAAGAGAACAAAACTTACTAAAGAGCCTACATCTAATTCACTTGGTTTTTCTTTACATTTGGGAGAAGAGAAAAATGATCATGCTTCACCCAGGAATCATGAAGCTTCTCATGAATAGGTGCCCTTGATCAAACACCTATTTTCAAAAATTGAAGAAATAAATCAAAGGATGAAGGCCAGTATGGAGGCCCAAGCTGAACATCAAGTTGCTGCTGATCAAACAAGATTGTTGATTGTAATGGATCTTGAGAAAGATCAATTTAGAATTGCCCTGTCACATCCTACAGATATGTCAATTTGTTCTAACAATTTCAACACTGTCAATGTGACTGTGGATGTAAAGAAAACTCCACTGATGGATAAAATGAATTTGCATATGAAAACAGGTCAATTGATTGTAAATGACCTCACAAATACTAACGCAATGGAAATAAAGGCAGATAATATGTTGGGTAAAGTAATTAAACAATTAAAGTTAGAGAAGGCTAACTCAAGAGCCTTAACAGTTCAAAATGAGGAATTGAAGAAAATTATTATAAAAATTGGAGAAGACCCCAGTGATAAGACTGCTGTGCAGAAATTCATGTAAAGTGCTGAGGTAGAAATATCCACATTAAGGAAGAAGTTAAAGTTAACTATTGGAATTCAATGGCCACAGAAGTTGCAGAGGTTGAGAAGGAAAAGGAAAAGCTGTTGCAACAACTCATGCAGAAAGATGAAGAACTCTCCAAAATAAAGCATACTGAAATTTCATTGCAAAATCATATTGATAATCATAATTGTACTTTTATTTTTCCTATAGGTGATGAAGACCCTCAAGCAAAAATTTTTCAATTAAATACTGAGTTGTAGATGGTTGAAAGAGATCGAAAGAAGGCTCACACAGATCTGGAGACTACAACAAAATTGATGAAAGTCATAGAAAATGAAGCTGATAAGTACAAAATGGATTTCCGAAATGCTGAAGCTGAGATTAAAAATCCCAAAGAAAGACTGAAAGGAAATATCTCACTGATATAAGCTAAAGATATCATTTGGAATGATATCATCTCAGAAATGAAATCTAATTGGTGTTTCCTGATGATAATTGCAAAAGAGAAAAGCCTTATTTTAGAATGCGAAGAACCAATCATGTCTGATAAGAAAAAAGGAATTAATAGAGCCATTTGGGCCAGAAGATTTATTGATTTTATTAATTCCAAATCAGATCAGGAATTAGAGGAGAATGATACGCAGGATAGAATGTTTTATGCAGTAGAAATTAATAAAATAATTGTCAGAAATGATCTCAGAAAGGCTGCAGAAAAGAAGCTAATGGAAATAAAGGAAGTAGTAAGTCAGTTTGATAAGTATTTTGATAAAATGACAAGAGTAGTCTTGCCATCATGTTGGGGAGCTGAAGGAAATCTTTTGCCATGGAGCTCTTATGAGAACTTACTAGTGATGACAAAAAGTAAAGTTGATGACAGGCATGAAAAGACTCGGGTGCTTAAAGGAGAGATAATGGTCAACTTCTTGCAGAGACATTTTCAACTCTTGTGGATGGTAAAGACTCTTTTCACATAAAGGCCTTCTTATGATCAAATTACTGCATTCAGATTGGAATATCACAATCTGACACATTCATCCAGGACGATGGTAGAAATATGGAAAAAGTGCAGAGCCTGGACAATAGACCTGCCAAAAGTATTAGCAGCAAAGAAAGACAAATTAGTTGACCAAGGAAAAGAAGCCACATCATCAGCAATTCCTATATATTAGGATATTTATTTTATGTTATTTTTTGAAGACAATGTAATTGTAACAAGACATTTTCAAGGCATGTAATAGACAACCTTCGAAGTCTTAAAGTAGTTTTGGTAGTTAGGATTGGTTACATCAGTTCTGAACTATTTTTTACTGTATTTAATGTAATTTTCAAGGGAAGGAAAGGTTCTGAGTTTTGGACCTTCAAACAATTATTTTTGTACTCAAAGATTCAAAGATTAATGAATGAGTAAGCAATTTTCTAGCATTCTGTTTATGTTGAAATGTATTATAGTTTACATTATGTGTTTCTATCTATGAATAAAACAAAGTTATGAGCAGCAAGTCTCTTTTTATTTCTATATATAAGAGTTAAAAACCTTAATTGGCGCTCCTTTGTTTTAACTATCTTTCATATATTTATTCTGGGGTTGGAAATGATATTTTTTGTATAAAAAAAAATATCAGTTTGGAATTATTCTTTCATATTCTTCTAGTCACTTCATTCAACATTAAAATATGGTAGCATTGTGAAGCATTCATCATATTTGAAATTTAAGGGTTTAATCATAAATACTTGAGGGTTAATAAAACAGAGACATATATATTTGTGGCATAATCATATAAATTTCTTAAGAACTGATTCCTTATCATAGCTAAGGGATTGTCTCTTAAGGTACAACACCATACATGCCAAAACTAGCAAGGAAATCATACATGCAACTCGGTACCTGCAAAAAAATCCAGTTGTAGTCATTGATCCACTAGTTCTCTTGCACTTTCCTTATTTTCTTTTTATTCTTGCTCCAAACCCAAACTATGCCACACTCCTCCAAGATTGCTCCAAGAAAACTCTAAGCACCTAAGAGTATGAGAGAGAGAGAATAGAATGAGAGCTCCAAATCTGAACTCACAAAATGTTGGACTGAAAAAAGCTACCAACTTATCCTCAGAATCCTTTTTATCATTGAGGTCTTCATTTTATTAATTTTCCATTATTTTCCTTACTTTTCCTTCTCATGCAATTTTGTGACCTTTCATCTCCCTTTTCTCGTATTTTCCTTTATTTTCATAAATAAATTCCAATAAATGCCACTTTGTCTTTCCAAATAGTTTTTCATTGATTTTTCCAATTTCCCCTAGCCATAATAAACTTAAGTGACACCCACTAGGATGTTTTTACAACCATTCAACTTGGAATATGTGTCCCATGAACTTGGTCTTACATTTTTACATGAATTTTCAACCTGGGGATGTTACTGACCCCTCCCCCTTGGGGGAACACTGTCGTCAGTGTTCAATGACACCTTTAACCAAAAAAATGTTGAAAACAAAACATATTGTCCATGGAAATTTATAATCCATCTCGTTGCAATATTTACAATGACAACCTGCTGAAAACATCACAATCATACCATTTACTGGAGCTTTATAACACAAATCATTACGGTATTTACAATGACAACCACATATGCTCATGCACATTTTATTCAACTAGAAAATAACCATAATTTCTATGGAGCTTTATAATCACAACTCGATCTCAGTATTTACAATAATATATGCATATGAACATATGCACATTTTCTCAACCATCAAATAAAAGGATATGATACCTGCATCTGCAATAAGGGAATCTAGAGGCTCACACCTCCACCCTCAAAGTAGTAACAGGATTCACCTCCTTCCCAAGAAGTTCAGAATCTACTTCCAAATTCAAATTCCACATCAATTTCCAACGCTACAATCCTGCTTTGATGTCCTCTCAGTGAACATTTACTAACTCATTGTTCTAGGGGACACTCCCAATGTGCATCTGATTCCATCTGGAAATGCTAATGACCAAAACAAATACATCCTCGGCCTTCCTTTCTCTGGTTCACAGTCCCTTTGAAATCTGGTCATCCCCTTCCATGCAGTCACACATCTTCCAAGTTTTGCAGGCATCCCCTTCTCTTCTACACAGTCCCTTAGGAGACCCCTCCCTAGGAAAGGCTTCCTCCCATCGAGAGGTCCAAAAAACAAGGCATATCCCTACCTAAAAACCATCATACCAGTCATAGCATGCTCATAGAAATAAATGGACACTATTGGGTACCAATGTCTCACAATGGCCCTATTCCTGAATGCTCTACCAATATGTTGTTTCATGTTCCAATTCCTTTCATTGTTGCTGCTAATTCTTGCAGTTAGTTCCAACCACCCAACCAGGTATTTTTCACGTTTCCTGTACCAAGCACATAATTTTCATTATATTCAAAAAAATTGAAACAAATTCACATCATACCTCATTAGTGACCCGTCAATAAGGTACACTTGCAATTTTGTTCACCTCCTGTCAGAACAAGTCAAACTAGTTATTTGATCAAATTATCATGTATAAACTTATCACATTCAATTAGCTCAAAACAAAACCATGATAATAATAATATTATATTACATATAACCATCATAAACCATAGTCATAGATCACATGCATAATTAAAACTAAAATAAAATACCGATACTTATCCTTCAGTCGATCCTTAGCTTCTACCTTTATCCTCTGTCCTTTCCATACGCACACTAGATCGATTTCCACACCCGAAAACACCCAATGCCTTCTCTTAAACCATGTTCACATACACATAGTGTGCATCAAACACATACAACCACACACGACATACAACACCATATAATATATGTACCTACACCTGACATACAACACATACATCTATACCCAACATACAACACAACACATACACATGCATCTAGTGTATGCCAAAGCACATACACCTACACCTGGTGTACAACACAACATAATACATACACCTACACATGGTGTAAAACACAATACATATACATATACAAAGTACTACACTATGAATACACATGTTACTGTACCACGACTACACAATGCACATAGACAATACCATATGCACACAAAACAACATGTACAACATGCACACAATACCACATGTGCAAAATACAACATGTACGACATGCAAAAAATACCACATGTACAATATGTACACAATACCACCTATACACAACACCACCTGCATAACATGTACACAACACCACTTGCACACATGTACACAACACCATATGTACATAGAACCACATGCACGATATGTACACAACACCCCATGTACAACATGTACATGACACCACATGCACACAACACCATATGCGCAATCATACACACAACACCACATTTACATAGCACCATATGTACAACATGCATGCCACGTCACATGTACACAACACCGGATATCCAAAATTTGCACAACCCCATATGTACACAACACCACATATCCAATGTGTGCACAACACCATATGTACACAACACCACATATCTAACATGTGCACAACACCATTTTTACACAACACTGCATAAACAACATGTACACAACACCATATATACATAGCATTGGATAAACAACATGTAAACAACACCCTATATACACAACACCGCATGCACACAACATCATAGGTGAAACATGTACAACATATATACAATAGTAGTACTACACATCCAAAGACCACACACTGAATCTACCAAGAAACCTTGCTTCTAGTGTCTTTCCATCATCTTTGCTTGTCCCAACATGCCATATATCACATTGGTTTCATTCCGCTAATGTATCCCTCAACATTACTTATCCATAACATAAACATAGGCAAAATACAAGCATATAATATCAATTAATATCCACACAATACTGACCTTGTAGATCTATCAAGGCTACTCTTCCCACTTGATTCCTCATAAACTAGGAACCTCTTCATTCCATTCACCTACATAAACAAACATTCCTCCACAAGAATTATTCTTGATGACCCTGTTAGACAACGACATACATACATACATGTATACATATATAAACATCAACATAATCATGATCACAACATAATTACCAGATATTGTAAGGTCTAGGTTAAGAGAACTCGATTTATCCATACAATGCATGCACAACATTGAGAACAATAGTTCCCAACATAGCCAAGGCATCTATTACCTTAAGCCCATTTACTTTACCTTTCATGTTACCTTTCCAATGATTGTTATATCATCGTGTATCTATCCTAATGAACCTAGCCAATCCAACTAGTTGTCATACTCTTGCCTTCAACTACCCTTTACTCATGCACCGAGCTTCATTCGGGTCTTACATTACTTTTTGGGTTTCATCCAGCTCTTCCCAAAATTCATTAACTTTCCTATTTCCAAACCAATTCCTAAGACCCTCAAAACATAAAAGTAAAGTGTTAGTACCCTATAAATTATAGGATCTCAAGGTGACTGGATACTTCATATTTCGAGCAAGGTTTTCATTATTGAAAATCTTTTTCAAAATTCAAATGATTTCAAAGAAAAATGAAAAAAAAGAGAAAGAAAGAAAAAAGGGTATAAAAATAGAGAAAAGAAAAGAGAAAAGAATGAAAAGAGAAAAAATAAAGGAAAAATAAAGAAGAACCCCAAAAAAGAAATAAAATTGAAAGTGTTGCAAGTTCAAATGCCATTACTCTTTAGATAGGTCTATCCAGTCATACAGTTTAATCTTGATTGGACAGTTTTCAATTTCTGTTGATAGGTTAGAAAAAAAAATATTTTCCAAACTATTTAATCTTGGCTTATCAGTAGATAGGTAGAAAATGAGATTGGCTCAACAATAACTTAATCTAGACCAATAGGAGAAATAAGGGATAGAGGTTAGGTTAGAATGTTAAAATAAAATGTTTAGGGTTTGCAAGTATAAATGCACCCTACAAAGGAAGAAAAAATGTTAGATGAGTATTTCTGGTATGTAGATATGCAAAGGAGGAAGAAATGAAAGGAAAAAATGAAATGATGACTTCAAAATCCTTTGATGGGAAGTCTATTTCATATGAAGCGCTGTGCAAGTCCCGCTAAGCACCAAATCGCACTTCGCAAGTTCAACAGGATAACACTGAAGAAAATGTTAAAATATGTGATCTGCGCGCTGCAGTCGGTCCCACCATCCTTACCACGTCACTTCCGCCCCCCCCACAAATAGCACTTCGAAAGTGTAAAAGGATAGCGTCGAAGAAAATGTTAAAGCATGCGATCTACGGGTTGCCGGCGGTCTGACCTTCCTTGCCATGTCACTTCCCCCACCGTCCGTCGCAAGATTGCAACCTTACCTCTTTAACCACCATTTCGCATCACAAATATTTTAACTTACCATTTGAAGCGCCCACAATGTATCTTGTTTAACTTACGATGCAATTGGCCCCACCACATCAGCTTCACCCCCACTTCTAGCCACTTGCAATACATAGCATATAATATGAAACCTCATGTACTTACCTCCGAACCATTTTCTGCTTTATAACTTTGCCGATGCGGTGGGCTCCTTCTTGCCACATCATCCTCCAATCAGCACACATCACACTTCGCGTATTTTAGAACTTACCTTATTTTCCCAAATTATAAACTTTGCGATGCGCGATGCGGGTGGGTACCTCTCCCCGCACTTTGCACTTCATATCTTTTAGAGTTTACCTTCGCTGCTTAATGGTAATATATGAGATTTGTGATGGTTGGTGGGTCCCACCTTCCCTTCCGCGTCACCCACTCTCCTCGCACTTCGCACTTTGCAGGATTTAAGGATTACCTCTATGGCTCATAACCAAACCTTCCAATTTGCAATTGTGATGTGGTTGGGTCCCACCTATGTACCGCGTCACACATCTCCCCCCGGGGCTCATCCCCAGACCCGGGCCCATAGTCCCATCACCCCGTTGCATCAATGCTAAACATCCCCCACCTTGCCCTCCATATATGCCCCTCACCTCACCATCAATAACCCTCAATTCATTTCGGTCCCCCTTAAGCCGCTAGACATTAACAAAAGGGGGGGGGGGGGTCCAAAATGGGTGGTATCCATTACCGCCCCCTCCTCCACATGTCGCACTCCCACAATTTGCACCCCCCTTCCCTATTACCTCTTACCATCTAAGCCCCCCTCTAAAAATTTGTTTCCACTGGACCCTAAACTATTGCCGCCGTGTGACCGTTGCCAATGCCGTCATGCCACAACTTCCATCACCTGTCCACTCCGCCCTGTCACATTCCCTCCCACCAATAGCATCGTTGCACCATGAATGGTCGGGCCATTATCCAATGGAACCACGCCAACTCAATGGTTACCCTCCAGCCACATGTTAAAGCCTGAACTCACCGCGATGCCAAATTTTACATTGTAGTAACTATTGAATTGCCACAGGTTGTGAGATTTACAGACAACCGCAGAGGAGATCGCGACCAGCCTTGGCTGAAGGGTAAATTTCCCATCAGAGAAGGAACAACTAGCACTTTGTGAGCCTAGTTACAGTCTCATTTCAGCTATTTTATTTTTGGTCCTGATCCCCTTCGGGCTTACCACTTCCCCAATGTCATTTCATACCATTTCTCCCTTCTCAATTCCCCTTCTCTTGCAGCCCATTCTCCATTGAAGGTGAAACAGAGAGAAAAAAAGCGAATTATTCCTCCCAAGGAAGATCAATAGCCTTTCAATCCCATGGTCTACCCCCAGGTAGACTTGGACCATATTCCCCTGGCTGACAGTGATTACAAGATCCACGAGAGAGAGTCAGACCTCAACCTGTTCGATGTCTACTGCAGGCTCGAAGATAAACTCCTTGATGAAGCACATGGTATCAGCTTGTGGAAGACCAAGATTCCATATTACATCTTTCCTAGAATGCATAGTTGTCTTGAGCTAATTAGGAAAAGTCAGTCTTGCTATGACATTAAGCAAAGAGCCATTGTGAACTCTGCAGGAGATATTTTGTTTCATGTAAATTCCCCATCCATTTGAGAGATGTTGCAAGACCCCATTGTTGAGAACACTATCCCTTTTTCATATGAGGCCCTTATAGGACTATACCAGGGGTTAGATTTTTCCAGCAGGGCCAAAACCTTGAAGCTTTTGATGACTCCCAGTGCACCAATGCCTACCACAAATCCCCCATATCCATCGTCCACCTTCCAAGAAAGGACCCAACACATTGTCACTACCTTGTCTTATTTATTAGGTTATCATAATGATCAGTGGATAGATGAGGCCATAATTGGTTTCTTGTCTATCCTCTCTGCAGATGCCAAGCCCAATGTTATGTTCGACTATGCTCAGTTCCTTGCTGATGCAATCCACGATCAGTTCTTTAATTTTCAAACAGAAGGGGTATTCAAATACACCTCTGTGTTGGTGTACATGTTTACTTATTTTCAATCTAGCAAGTTTAAATTCGACATGACAAAGCAAGGTGAAGAATCTCAAGCCCAATCTATCATTTTTTGGACAAATCTATTGAGAAAGGAGCAGGAAGACTATTCATACAAGAGCTTTGTAGACCTATTTTTTCATCCAACAATCAGTGCACTCAGCAGCACCACAAAGCCCACGGTCAGTGAGGAAATCAAGAAAGTGATTGAGTTGACAGAGCAGATCAGGACAACAGACTGGTATCTCTACCAGAACTACACAGAGATTAGGGTATATGGCAGTGAATTGGCCCCCTATAAACTACCCAAATACCTCTCCATGAGGATATTTCCCTTGAGTATATCAGGAAAATGATAGATGCCGATGAGGTGCATTTTTTTTCGACCAAGAAGAAGTCACAATTTAGGATCAAATCCCAAATAGGCCCATTCATCTGCAAAAACAAGGCAGCAAGGGGAGAGGCCGATAAAATACTGAAAGAGATGAAATTAACACACATTTTCACTTGGTCCTATGATCCAATGGGGATCATCTCCAAGAAGAGGGTGGAAAACAAGTCCACACCCTACACCCATACCCACAGACTGGAGATAGAGAAGTACATGAACCAAGAAGAATGGGTGGTAGACACACTCTAGGAGGCTAAAGAGTAAGTCATGTCTACTTCAAGAACCCAAACACCAACTCCAAAAAAGAGAAAAGAAACAGGAGTTGAAGATGACAAAGGAAAGGAGTCTGAAAAGGAAATAGGAAGTAAGAGAACCAAGGAATATCCAACAGACATGGATATCGATTCCTCCACTAAGGAGTTCAAAATGAAATATAGGAAGAGAGCCAAAATCAACATGGGCCCTAACCAAGGAAATGAGGAAAACCAACAAACTATCATCAGAATTGGGGACTCACCAAGTTTAGCTTCAGCAGGTGGCCACCTGATCTTCTCCACATCTTCTGCCACCGTGGCATTCCAACAACAGAATGTGAAAACTCCCACATCTACTTCCACTGCAAAACAAGAGGAGGAATACATCTATGACACATTCAGGGACATCAAGAGAAGTAATGAGGTGCTCAAGACCAACACCTATAACCAATTTTGGAAACAAACATGCAGCTCCCAGAGTAGACTCCTATCAACCTTTGACTCAGAGAAGGGAAGAATGAATATGGCATTTTTGGAGGCACAAATTCCTCGGCCCAATGGTGCAACAGACTACAAGAATACATCTTTTGAGTTTGATGCAAAGAAAATCCACCCAATAGACCAGATGGAGATGCACAAGCAGACTGGCCAAATTATCTCCTCCACCCTAACTAGCACATCATTGAGCCTCTCAAAACTATAGGTGAATTTTTCCAATGCATAGTCACAATTAAAGTTGGAAAAGGTCTCTGCCATGGCCAAATATTCAAAGATAAAATCTCTAGATGATTTAGTGATACAACTCGGGTACAATCCATCAAACATAGCAGTGGCACAAACCCTGGTGAGGAAGAATAATGTAGACATAGCAACTTTGAGGAGACTGTCTACTCAACTTAGTGTTCCTAAATTGATATCATAAATTGTCAACCAAGGCTAGTAAACTGTTGAAGTGAAGTGCACTATATGTGCCTAGGTATCTGCTTCCTACTTTGTTGTGTGTAGTGTTTTTCTAGTGTTTTTGGTTTTGTGTTTTTATGCTAAGAGGAAAAGAACTAAGTGTTTGACAAAGAGAAGTTACTGGTCACACTAAAATAGAGCAAAATCTATTCTAGATTATGTATGGCACCTAAGAAACAGAAAATTCTAATTCACAGATTTCAAAACTTGACAAAAAAAAAAATCATAACATGAAATCAGTCCAATTCATTTCACTAAAAGTATGTTGGAACAACTTGAGAAAGGATAAGTTTAATGCAATGAGGTTCTTCTAAGTAAACAACAACTTACAATTATCACAGAGAAATTCTCATCCATGATTAGAAATTTGTTGGAACACATTTGGAAAAGATTATCTATAACATAGTAAGGAACCCTACTCTAAATTAACTTATGACACTAAAATTGATCCATTCTGCAACTCAAAATGTCACTTATTAAACCTCATTCAAAGGTTAGAAATCTTTTGGAATAGTTTTGGAAAGAGGCAAGTTTGTAGAATTATGAGAAATTGCGGAACAGTCAAGACTTCAAAATGAAATTACCAATTCTTGTTCCTATGATAATGATGTATTAGCAGAAATTAAGAACAAGAGAAGTTTGTAAATAATGAAGGCCTTTAATTCTAGTATAACAGAACTAGGATACAACTAGCTAATAAAACTTAAAATACATTAAACATAACTGAACTAGTATGCAATTAACCTCCGAAATACTACAGCTGAATTAAAATGCAATTAATCTCTGAAATACTACAGCTTCATCTCATCCAGTGTTAGTGATGTTTTGGAACAATTCATAAGAAAAAGACTGGTTGTACCATTCGAGGTAAGTGAGCATAAAACATAAAGTTCAGAAAACTGCCTAAATTAGGAACAAGAGCTACAATTACTTATCTAAACAATATGCACAGAGCCTTTCGGGCAGTAGGGGCCCTCTACCACCAGGTTAGCACACGAATCTCATCAAGATTTCCTCAGATCATGTATTAAAGTTTCTCTTCTTTCATTAAAGGAAAATGCTTCAAAAACAGAGTATTACGGTCTTGGACAATCTTAACAATAAAACATCAATCTAGCTAACTGTCTCTCGGTTTCTTTAGTTATTATTATAAGAGAAATACATAACTTCCCTAGAGAAGAAATAGGGATAAGTGTATTTTCCAATTAAAATCAAATTAGAACTCTTGTGGAGGCCTCGTACTTTGCTGAAGACATCTGTAGAGTCCTTGTCCTGGTAGGAATCCACTTAGTTTTGGTTTCCTCCACGTGCATAACCACCTATAGATTTTTGCTCAGACTTCGTAGAGGGCAAGAAATGATGTAGGAGTGTTGTGGAATTAAACCATATGAATTTTTCCTTTAAGTGACACATGTAACCTGGGTGAATATGAAGATAGCTGCGGAATAGGCGACTAGCTACAGAATGGTTGCATTCTGTAGCTAAGTTTGATAAAAATTCACTATAACAACATAACCATAAAAGTATAGCAAGTCAGTCATTGTATGCATTCTTAAAGTAACTTTAATCAATCCTATTGATATTTTAAGCCTATAACTAATAAAGGACAGAGGAAATGAAGTGAAATTTGGTGAAAGAAAAGGACATCTTTGGGTCTCAACAGAGAAAACTTAATATGCCAGTAAAAGAAGACTCTATGGCCAAGGAGATAGAAGCAACTGAAAAATAGAAAGAATAAATGCTGCAATTAATTGTTGAACAAACATAACAGATCAAGAAAATGGAGGATGAGATGGGTAAAATGATCAAAGAAAGACAAAAATCAATAAGGTATGCAATGAAGGGAGCAACAAAAGAAGTATCCAAAGCCATGATCCCTCGTACAAGCGGTTCCTCTCACAGTGATCCCAGCAGCCACAACATCCATAGGAACACTGGGGGAGAGTATTGAGAAGCTAGCCAAGGTGATGGAGGACATATCTCTACAGTCAACAGATATTGAAAGGATGTGGAATCAACTCAATGGCCTGTTGGAGAAACTCAAAGGGAAAGACTCTGCCCATGCCACAAAGTTGTAGATTAGCAAGAAGCTAAATGAGAGCTTGCAGAAGTCTCTTCAGGAGTCCTCAATTGGTTGCATGATGGGAAGGGTGAAACAAATCATATGGTTGGATATAATTGAGTCTGTAAATGATATATGGCCCTCAATGTAGATAATTGTTGAACAAATGGATGTAATTGAGGTAGTGGATATTTCCATTGAGAAAGCCAATGAGGAACTTGGAGATAAGCCTCAAACTGCAAACAATATCATCATATTTATGAATTCCAAGAGCAGCCATGAGTTGGAGCAACTAGAATTAGCTGACAGAACAACCTCAGTTCTTGAAGTTAAAAGGGTGTTGAATAAGAAGAGTCTGGTCACACAGCTAGAAGAAAGATTCCATCAACTGGAGATTGGGGTGAGTAGGATTTTTAACAGGATTGAGCCACTGAACAAAAGAGGTTTGCCTTCCTTTTTTGTCATCAATGAAAAAATAATGCCCAGAAATGATTATGTAAAGAGGTTGACAAAGATCTCCTAATACATATCCAAGCTCACAAATCTGAAGAACACCATGACTGAGAAAGAATTCTATGAAGTCATCAACAACAATGTCTTTATACAACATGAGGTGAAACACATTTTTTAGCTGAAACCCACATTCGTAAAGTACATTGAGATTGAAAAAGTATTTAGAAAGCTAAAAAAGACCAGGATCCCGACTCCAGAGATTTGGGAAAATCTATGCAGGCTCCAAGAAGGATGACAACTCAGTTCAATGACGAAGTTGGCAGCGCAGTGAATTGTCAGTGGCAGCGCATCTAGTGTATTAGATCCGCCAGCACAGCAAACCGCCACAATGTCAGATAATGGCTCTACAAGGACATCAGGCACTTGCCAGAGGGCCATTCCAACGAAGGGACACTTCAACTTCTACTTTGGACATCTGTCTAGAAACAGTCACATGCGTTCGTGCATGAAACACATAGACCCATTTTTAGTTACTCTTATGGTAAACAAACTTATTTCCCTTTCGATAATGGCTAGTTGGTGTAAGTATTTTAAATACAGGTTTTCATTCAGTAACAAGGGTTGGAACCTGGTTTTGTAACACTTTTCATTGCAAATATTCGTATTGTTCATGCTGGAGCATCAATAAAGAGAGCATTCTGTAAGATTCATGTGTTGTGTGTCATGGTGATGCTTTTCCTCATTCATGTTAATGTTTTTCCCACTATAATCTCTTCACGTGTTTCACTTATAATTCCATTTGTAAAATAGGAAGGTTAGATTAAGATGTGTTGTTTCAGAGTACCTTAATTCTGACCGTATTTACAATTTCAATGTTTTCTTCTGATGTATGATTTAAGAATTCTTAGTTGCTCTTAAGTCATTACTGAAAGCACTTTTCTTCATCCCATAATTCCATTCAGCTATAAAGACCAATATTCGCAGTCAGTTTGCCTTACATTCATAATGGAATTTGATGTGTACACCCAACCTATTTTGAATCCATGGCCCATTGGAAACTGTTTAGGAAATACCCCTCCTATCCAACGAAGAAAAATCAAACAAAAAACTCTTACGATCAATTTAACTAGCCTAATATCCGTAAACTTAAACAAATCTAAATCTAATAGAGAGATCCCTCTCTAAGTCTAGGAGGGCTAGATCCTAGGCTTCAAGTAGTTTTGATGTCTCACTTTATTTTTTAGTCTTTCCAATCTTCTAAATTATAGAGTGATAATATATTGGTGACCATACTAGGGACATAGCTAAAAAAAATTCAATTTTCAGTCGAATTCAGAAACCCCAGCTTAAAAAACACTGAATGAGACAACTTTCCCTTAAAGATTTGTTTCTTCCAATATTCATAATCAGTTGTCTATGATTTTGATTTAGGTTCTGGCTCCCAAAATAATATCCACCAGACCCCATCCAGATCCAAACCCTCCTCCTATCGTAGATAATCTTGAGAAAATATTGAGGAAACTTCCCAAAACGGAAAGTCCAACCAGTAGTAGGGTTATTCATAAATCTAGCTCCTTACCTGATAGTTTTTTCACTTTGCAAGACATTCAATTTTATTTTTCGTTCATACTAGGTCTATTCAGAACCAAATCTGAGAATTGGACCGAATTTACAGTTTTTGATCCCTTCATACTCCGCACCACTACCCATCCACCTTCATCCAACGTTTGTCTTCCTCCACCACCTCCACCAATCATGGAAGCCAAATATGCTCCATTGGTGCTACCAGTCCCATTACCCCCTATGCCCCAAGAATAGCAGTCCAAGATTCCCCAGTTTGATAGCAATGGTCCTTCAATAGCCCAATAACACATTGATAAGATGAATGACTATTTAAGCTTGCAAGAAATTGATTATGAAAATTTCCAGTTAATAATGTTTTCCCAGAGTTTAGGGGGTGAGGTCAGGAAATGGTTTAAGGAACTAAATGCTAATAATATCCATGATCTTCCTGATTTCCACCAATTATTTATCAGTAGGTGGGAATTCAAGAAAAAACCACTGCAGATCCTATCGGAGTATGAGACTATCAAAATATCCCCTGAAGAGAGTGTGCAAGACTATTGTACTAGGTTCAACAACTTATACAATGCACTCCCTGCTAAAATGAGACTACCCCAAGGGACAGTGCTGTTGAAATTCCTTGATGGATTTGACCCAGACATGGCCTATTAGCTTAGGGAAAGAGACTCATCAACCTTAAAGGAAATGCAAAAGAATGTTGTGAGTGTAGAGGGTAACTTGTTAGCTAAAAGGGCCATGATAAGGACTGAGAGGAGAGTCACCATAAGAGAAGAGCTTATAGCTTCCACATCTGATACCAAGATTGATAAGTTAGTAAGGAATATGGAAAGGATGGTGGAGAGGATGAGTTTGAATAAAAGAAAAATACCTAGAGACAACCAACCGGCACCCCAAAACAGAAATCAAAACCTGATAAGAAACCCTCCACAAATTAGGTAGAGAGAGTAGAGGGGTCCTAATCAGAAAATCAGACCTCCCTTTCAAGAAAATCATGCTGATGATAACGCAGGGATAGTGGAGGAAGAGGAGGAAAATCATATAAATCAGATGGGAATATATGAAGATGATTCTGTCTTCCTCACTGAGGAAGAGCAGGACTTGTTCTCACTAGCCCAAGCTGACCTCAGACCCAAAGAATCGGATGACTACAAAATGGGTTTTGAGGATTCCATTTTGGAAGTCCACAGACAGTACAACTTAAGGATCAAAAGGAATTTGGGAAAATCAAATAAAGGGAATTCAAAGAACTCTACCAAGAAAGCTTCTAAATCCGAAGCTAAGAAAAAAACTGAAACACTAAGAAAAAATTAAATAATTCAGAAAATATAAACATAGAGAATAGTTCCAAGAAACCAGTAGTTTTTCCTACCAAAAACCCTCAGGAGAACATCCCCAGTACAAGCAAACAGAAAAAATTTACCTAGATAATAGAGGTTGAAAGGATTGATATGTCAAACCCATTGATAAATCAAACTCCCTTCAGTATTGAGAGCGAACTTGTGAAGGTAAAGATTCTATCCCTCTCACTAAACTGTTCAACAAAAATTTCTACAGATCTCAGCTCCTAAAAGTGTTAAATATAGGGGAGATTACATACATTATCAATTTGAGTGATGACCAACCTCAACTCTTGTTTGGGCCAGAGGTTGATGGCAGACCACAAGAAGGAGGGGCTCCCCCTTTTTATGTCAGTTTAAATGTTCATGATAAAATACTTCATAAAACCATGTTAGATTCTTGTGCTTCACACATCCTAATGCCCCAGGCATTCATGGAGAAAATTGGCCTCAAAATCACTAGACCCTACATGGATTTATACTCTCTTGATTCTAGAAAAGTTAAGTTCCTAGGCCTGATCAAGGACCTCTGTGTCACTCTAGCTCAAGTACTTGCGAAGAGTTTAGTGATGGATATCATTGTGGCAGACATTCCCCCAAAATATGGAATGTTTTTATCTCGCTCATGGGGGGAAAACTTACAAGGAAATATGCAACTAGACATGACTTATGCTACCATTCCAGTGTTTGGTCAATCAAGGAAGCTTTATAGAGAAACATTGATGAAGTACATGGTAAGTACCCAAGAAAAGCCTCACAACTACCCTCTGTAGTCTATTCACACTGACATGTATTCTTTCATTTTTTATAACGATAGAATCACTGATTCACAGATTTCCCAAGTAGAAAATGATCCCATAGAAAACACTGATAGTCAAACCCAAACAGAGCAACTAGACCATGCCCATAAACCTCTTTGGAACATGAGTTTTGATGGCTCATGTGGCCAAGCTGGCTCTAGGGCAGGAATCTGGGTGTATAACACAGGAGACAATAGTGCATAGGGTCATTCATACAAATTAAACCTCCAGTGCACAAACAACATTGCTGAATATGAAGCCTTGATTTTGGGATTACAAATGTTGAAAATATTAGGAGCAAGGAGGATCTCTATGCAGGGTGATTACGAGCTAGTTATTAAATAGGTTAAAGGGCTATATGCAACCAATCACCCTAGACTAAGATCTTATAGAAATTTTGTCCTTGATTTCTTGAGGACCTTCAAGCAATATGATTTGGCAGTCATCCCTGGAAACCAAAATGTCCTAGCCAATGGCCTCTCTATTTCAACAAGCACCTGTAAACTACCTCACCCAAACAAGAAACATACAATTGAGGTCAAACAAAGTCCTGCAGTACCAGACAACGTGAGATACTGGCAAGTTTTTGGTAGTGATAAACAAATTGAGAGCTTCCTGCAATCTAGAGATGAATTTGAAAACAGTAATGTGGATATGGATTATGAGGAAGACAATCTTATCAAGGTACAAAATATTGAGGAAACACAAGCCACTGTTCTAGAAAATGTTGTTCTAGATGTAAATGCTACTATAAATATTTCATCTCACAACACTGTATATAATACCGATAAACAACAAGACCTAGAAATATAGGAATTTGAAATTTTCCAGCTTAAAGACAATAATCTGCCTAGGGAGATAGTCCCTTTAGAAGAGTTATTTGACTTTAATGATGTGGCCAAAAAACCCAAAATAGAGCCAACTGAAACATACATTGAGGAATGTAATATAGGCATATAGCAGAACCCCAAAATCATCAAACTATCTAAATCTATGCCTACTATTACAAAGAAAAAATATATAGCTTTATTCAAAGAATTTATCAATGTGTTTGCATGGATTTATGAGGATTTTAAATCATATGATACCAACATAATTCCACACAAGATTCCAATTAAAGAAAATAAAAAACCATTCAGGCAGAAATTACGAAGAATAAATCTTGTTTTAATGCCTTTAGTTGAGAAAGAGATTAAAAATATGTATGAAGAAAAAATAATAGTGCCACTCAGGTACTCCCAATGGGTTTCCAATATTGTCCCAACTAGGAAGAAACCAAGCGATATTAGACTCTGCATTGACTTCACAAACCTTAATAAGGTCTCTCTTAAGGATAACTACCCTATACCTAAGATGGATCACATATTACAAAGGGTAGTGGGTTCCAATAGGATATCTTTGTTAGATGGTTTCTCTGGTTACAGTCAAGTGTTAGTACACCCTGATGACCAAGATAAGAAAAATTTTACAACTCCTTGGGGGACTTTCATGTATGTGAAAATTCCCTTTGGACTAATGAATGCTGGAGCTACCTTTCAAAGGGCCATGGACATTGAATTTATTAATGACATTAGCCACTTTTTTGTGATTTATTTGGATGAAATCACTATGTTTTCTAAAACCGATGAAGAACATTTAGCACACTTGAGAAGGGTTTTCGAAAAATGCTGAAATTTGGACTCTCCCTGAATCCGAAGAAGACATTGTTTGGCCTAGAAGAAGGAAAATTGTTGGGCCATATTATCTCTATGGATGGAATCAAAATTGACCCTAACATAACTGAAGGAATATTGAAAATTATCCATCCCAAAAATTTGAAATAACTCCAATCCTTCATTGGTAAAATCAACTTCCTAAGGAGATTTATACCTAACTTGGTAGAACTTTTAAGGAACATCGCTAACATGCTAAAGAAGGGATCATAAATAAAGTGGACCATAGAAGTGAAATAGCCTTTTGACTTGGTCAAGCTAACATTGAAAAAGGCCCCAGTACTAATTAGTTCGGATTTCACTAAATATTTCATGATTTTTTCTTTTGCCTCTAAACATATTATTGTTGTTGTTTTGTTATAGAAAAACAGTGAAGAACAATAACAACCAATAACCTTTTTCAGCAAGGCATTAATAGATGCATCTCCGAAATATAATATCATCGAAAAGCAGGATTTTGCATTGGTTAAAGCATTGAAATATTTTAGAGCATATATTTTACATTCACATATCATTGCTTATGTTCCAAAAGCAGTGGTCAAAGACATTCTAACACAAAACAACCCTGATGGAAAAACAGGGAAATGGATTGCAGAGATCCTAGAGCACGATTTGGAAATAAAGCCTACTAAGTTGATCAAAGGCCAAGGATTATCTGAATTGATGGCAGAATCTAATTTACATGCACTAGACATCAACATGGTACACACATTAGATGATCAAGAGGAACGAGAGACTCCACTGATTGATGAAGCATTCCTGAATTCTCCATGGTATGTTGATATTTTGTATGTAATGACTATTCTGAATGCTCCTCCCAGCTTATCTAAAACAAAGGCTAGATTTCTAAAACTCAAATCTGTTAAGTTCGAAATTTTGGAAATTTTTTTGTATTGGAAAGATATTGGAGGTGTTTTTCTTAAATATTTATTAAAGGATGATGCAAATAGAGCAGTGCAAGAGTTCCATGGAGGTGACTGTGGTGGCCATCTCTACTAGAAAACCACTGCTAACAAAATCATGAGAGCTAGTTTTTATTAGCCCACCATTTTTCCTAATGTCCATAAGATGGTTACTTCCTGCCATAAATGTCAAATATTTGAAGGGAAGAGGAAGCTACTGCCCCTACCCCTGAAACCTATTACTGTATAAATCCCTTCCCAGCAGTGGGGATTAAACTTCATAGGATAAATTCACCCTCCATCCTCTGCTCAACACAAATGGATCCTTACTGCTACATAATATTTCACCAAATCGATAGAGGCCACCCCTTCTAGGAATTACACTGAATCTATAAACATAAATTTCCTAGAAACCAACATCCTTTATAGATTTGGTTGTCCTAGGAGAATCATTACAAACAATGCTGCAGCCTTCATATCCAAAAGGATGGTTGATTTCTGTCACAGATATCATATAACATCGGGGCATTCAACAACCTACTACCCTCAAGGTAATGGACTAGCTGAATCTTCAAACAAAATCCTGGTGACCATCATTAAAAATATTTTGGAGGAGAATAAGAAATCATGGCACAATAAGCTGATCAATGCTCTATGGGCTGATAGGCTCACCACAAAGAAATCAATTGGCATGTCTCCATACCAATTGGTTTATGGAATGGGTGCAATATTTCCTTCTTCCTTGGGAGTTCCAGTAATGAAGATAATCCAAGAGATCCAATATGAACCAAATGACATTCAAAGAAGGATTAATGTCACTATTCAGCTGCAGCATTCCAGAGAAGAAGTTTACAACAGATACCAAGTAATGCAAGAGAATATCAAAAAGATCTTTGACAAGAGAACCAAGGCAAATGGTTTTAGTTTAGGTGATGAGGTTCTGAAATCCAGGAGAGAGGATAAAGGCAAACATGGGAAGTTTGATAATATTTCGCAAGGACCATACAATATTCATGCTTTTAGGGGAAATAACACTTATTTTATCAAAGATTTGGATGGTACCAATGTATCTGGAGGTCCTGTCAATGGCATGACACTAAATCATTATTTCTTCTAAACTCAGGTTAAATTTTCATCGTTGTAAATACTACAGTATTGTAATTTTCAATAATTCATTGGACGAGGTTGAAGCCTAGAGTGAAGGCCCTAAGCCTAGTTCGATGAGAAGATATTAAAACAGAAAGGAAATCAATTGAAAAAGAAATGAAATTAGTTAAAGACATGTAGAAAAAGGAGCATCCAAGGTTACTGGTCTCAAGTTCTTGACACTTCTTTTCAAGAAGCACCATCCCCAGTTGGAGCCACTATTAGTACCCTATAAATTATAGGATCTCAAGGTGACTAGATACTTCATATTCGTGCAAGGTTTTCATTATTGAAAGTCTTTTCAAAATTCAAATGATTTCAAATAAAAATGAAAAAAAAATAGAAAGAAAGAAAAGAGGGTATACAAATAGAGAAAAGAAAAGAGAAAAGAGAAAAAAAGAAATGAAAAAAGAAAGAAGAACCCCAAAAAAGAAATAAAACTGAAAGTGCTGCAAGTTCAAATGCCGCTACTCTTTATATAGGTCTATCTAGTCATATAGTTTAATCATGATTGGACAATTTTCAATTTCTGTTGATAGGTTAGAAAAAAAGATTTTCTAAACTGTTTAATCTTGGATTATCAGTAGGTAGAAAATGAGATTGGTTCAAAAGCTTAATCTGGACCAATAGGAGAAATAAGGAATAGAGGTTAGGTTAGAATTTTAAAATAAAATGTTCAGGGTCTGCAAATTTAGATGCACCCTACAAAGGAAGAAAAAATGTTAGATGAGTAGTTCGGGTAGGTAGATATGCAAAGGAGGAAGAAACAAAAGGAAAAAATGAAATAGTGACTTAAAAATCCTTTGAGGGGAAGTCTATTTCATCCGAAATGCTGTGCAAGTCTCGCCAAGTACCAAATCTCACTTCTTAAGTTCAAAAGGATAGCGCTAAATAAAATGTTAAAATATGCGATCTGCGGGCTGCGGGCAATCCCACCATCCCTACCATGTCACTTTCCCCCCGAAAAATATCACTTCGCAAGTGTAAAAGGATAGAGCTAAAGAAAATGTTAAAGCCTGCAATCTGCGGGTTGCAAACGGTCCCACCTTCCCTGCCGTGTCACTTCCCCCATCATCTGTCACAAGATCACAACCTTACCTGTTTAACCACCATTTTGCATTGCAAATATTTTAACTTACCATTTGAAGCACCCGTAATGTATCTTGTTTAACTTGCGATGCGATTGGCCCAACCACAGAAACTCCACCCCCACTTCTAGCCACTTGCAATACATAGCATATAATATGAAACCTCATGCACTTATTGTGAACCATTTTCCTCTTTATAACTCCGTCGATGTGGTGGGCTCCATCTTGCCACATCACCCTCCAATCAACGAACATCACACTTCACAGATTTTAGCACTTACCTTATTTTCCCAAATTCTAAACTTTGTGATGCGCGATGCGGGTGGGTCCCTCTCCCAGCACTTCGCACTTCATGTATTTTGGAGTTTACCTTCACTTCTTAATGGTAAGATATGCGATTTATGATGGTCAGTGGGTCCCACCTTCCCTGTTGTGTCACCCACTCTCCTCGCACTTCGCACTTCACAGGATTTAAGATTTACCTCTATGGCTCATAACCAAACCTTCCGATTTGCGATTGCGATGCAATTAGGACCCACCTATGTACCATGTCACACATCTCCCCCTGACGCTCATCCCTAGACCCGGGTGCACTGTCCCATCACCTCATCGCATCAATGCTAAACATCCCCCACCTTCCCCTCCATCTACACCCATCACCTCACCATCAACGACCCTCAATTCATTTTGACCCCCCTTCAGCTGCTGGACATTACCAAAGGAGGGTGGCCTGAAATGGGCGGTATCCATTACTGCCCCCTCCTCCACGTGTCACACTCCCATAATTTTTCACTCCCCTTCCCTATTAGTGCTTACCATCTGATCCCCCCTCCGAAAAGTTGTTTCTGCTAGCCCCCAAACAGTTGCCGCCATGTGACCGTTGCCAATGCCGCCGCACCACATCCTCCATCACCTGTCCACTCCACCCCGTCACATCCCCTCCCACCAATAGCACCATGAATGGTCAGGTCATTATCCAACGGACCTGTGCCAACTCAACGGTTACCCTCCAGCCACATGTTAAAACTCGAACTCACCGCGGCACCAAATTTTATGTTGTTGTCACTATTGAATTGCCACAGGTTGTGAGATTTACAGAAAACCGCAGAGGAGATCATGACCAGCCTTGGCCGAAGGGTAAATTTACTTTCAAAGAAGGAACAACCAGCACTCTGTGAGCCTAGTTACAGTCTCGTTTCAGCTATTTCATTTCCGATCTCGATCCCCTTCGGTCTGAAAATTAAGCACCTACATTGGGTGGGGCCCACAAGATATTTTTATGTGTATCTATATTTTTAGAATGTTGAGAAAATTCTATTTATAGCGGGAGTCTATTTTTAGAATGGTAAGAAAATTCTATTCATAGATGAGTTTCTATTTTTAGATGAATGTGCGAAGTCTATTTATAGATCGCATGTCTAAAAATAGAATGCATGTCGGTTATTATTATCTCTTAATAATAATTAGACAATAAATATTAATCTATTCTCTTGAAGCACTTGATTTCAGTTAATTGAAGTGGCAAACTAGTTAGCTGAAGGAATTTCGAGTTCTAAGGTTGGTTGGTGGGACATGCAAGTGGACTTAGTTGTAACTGAGTGATTCGAAGTTGTAACAGAGTTGGATGTGTAGTTATGTGAGTTGTAAAGTAGTTTAACTTAGTTAAGTGAGTTAATCTCAGTTGTCCTAGTTGTAACTAAAGATACACTAGTGAGAGATCAGTGAATTAAATATTAAATTAATTCACATAGAGTGATATCACATGCAACTAAAGATTTACTACGGTTAACTACATGCATGTCAGATTCAGTGGAGACCCAGTTGAGAGATAGGTGAAAGGGACAGTTTGACTATAAGTTGTGAGATTAGTGGGTTCACCAAATCAACCACACACACATTGGAGATGCCAATGAGGATTATGCAATAAAGGAAAGGCAACATCTCATTCATTTAGGGATTGTGATTAGTAGGGATTGTGCAGTGGAGGTAGGTTGTCAGGAGGCAATAAATTGGCGCATGTTTTTGCCAATTTTTTGTATGATAGTGTGAGATGATTGTATATTGTACTGAGAGATCTTGGATTAGAGTTTTTTATGAGATTGTTTCATTATCCATGATATATACATAATATATGATAGTGGGGTTTTTAGCTTTATGCTTTCCCGGTAAAAAAATCTGTGTTATGTGTTATTGATCTTTCTTCATGTGTTTGCAATTGGCGATTAAAATTCCGCAAAGATTTTAGTAGAAGGATTCTGTATTTAAAAGTGGAATATAATTTTTAGATTAGGAGAATCCAGGAAATACATACTTGTATTAAAATTTCTACATGGTATCAGAGCAAATAATATTGCAATTTTGAAGCAGTAGTTGAGTTTGCTGGTGGAAACAATTCAAATTTGCTGCAAGAATTTCTTGGTGCGACAGTTGAGTAAACATCGAAATGGATTTCAATGGTTTGCAGCTAGAGTATGCACTCAAGGGAAGCTTGAAATACATTTCCTGGAAGGACAGGATGGAGGCGATGCTTGAAGATAATGGCTTGAAGGAATTCATCGACAGTGATGTTCCTAAGCCCACTTCGATGGATGTTGCATTACTTGACGCATGGAAAAATAAAGTAGTGAAGATGAGAAGGATTTTGTTGGAAGGTGTACGAGACCACATTTTATCAAGCCTTCATGGAAGGCCACTCCATTTGCAATGTGGAAGGCTTTGATGAATATTTTCCAAAGCAACAACTACCATAAGAAATTGGCGCTGAAGGAAAAACTCAGAAAGATCAAGATGGAGAAGGGTGACAATATTCCAAAGTATCTCACAAATTTTGTCCAATGTTAGGATGAACTGGGGGGTGTGGGAATCACGGTTGTTGATGGTGATTTGGTGAGATTGGATCTCTTGGGACTTCCTAAGAGTTGGCACAGTTATCAAGACTTTGTCAATGGAGGGGAAAAACTGCCGGATTGGGAATGACTGTGGTTGGATCTAGTGCAGGAGGAGTTCAAGCAGAACACAAGAGATGGCTCTTCATCAAAGCATGATGATGAAGAGGATTGTGCTTTGGCTACCAAGGCAAGGAAAGCGAATGGGAAGAAATTCCACTCAAATTCAAGTCCAAAGGCAAGAAGCTGGAATTGTCCAAGGTGAAGTGTTTTCACTGTCATGAACATGGGCATCTCGTTACTAACTACCCACAAAAAAAGCATAACAAGAAGGTTGTTGGAGCTATAGCTAGTGAGGCCCTTGCCTCACAATTTTAAGTTTATTTCTCTTTGATTGCATGCTTGGTTTCAAGCGCAATGGGATCAGTGTGGTATCTTGATAGTGGCACTTCCTTCCACATGACGGGAGATAAGGAGATTTTTTAGTGACTTGGAGGAGAAATATCTCTAGATGCATATAGAGATGGGCGACGATGGACGATACAGTGCGACCGACATTGGTACCATTACCTTTGAGAGCGAGTCAAGTAAACCATTTCAATCAAAATAATTTATGCATGTTCCAGTTCTGAAGAAAAACTTGGCCTCAGTCGCGATGTTGGAGAACAGAGGCTATGATGTTGTTTTCAGTGATGGAGAAGCTTTCTTGTGACATAAAATAATGGGTCAAGCCAAGAGGATAGGGATTCGAGTCAAGAATCTATACAATCTAGAGGTAGAAGGCTGCACTGCCATGATGGGCAAGGCGGAAAAAGTGGTGAGCAAGGATGAGGGTGAATTATGGCATATGCGATATGGAAATATTCATCATGGAGCCTTGAAAGTCATGCAACAAATATCTATTGGAATTCCAATGGGAACACTTGCTCAGTTAGATCAGTACAAGTGTTGCACCATGGGGAAGTATGTAAAGTCCACCTTTCATGAGAAGGAGAACCATGCTTCAGGATCCTTGAGAGAGTTCACACAAATGGGTGTTGGCCATTATAAGTTTCTTCAAAAACAAAACATAAGTACTATGTAATATTTGTTGATTACTTTTATCGTAAATTATGGATCTTATTCGTGAAGAAGAAATATCAAACCTTCTCTAAGTTCTTTGAGTTTAAGGCGTTGGTGGAGAAAGAGTCGGGGAAGAAATTGAAGGCTCTTAGGAGCAATAATGGTGGAGAATACATCTAACAAATTCAAGAACTTATGCAGCTAATGAGGTATTATTTGAAGTTATTTCAATTTATTTTTAATATAATGGAAATTATGTGCTTGGTATAAGAAACATGGAAATTATCGGTTGGGTGATTGGAACTGACTACAAGAAATAGTAGCAACAACAAAATGAATTGAAACATGTAATAATATGTTGGTAAAGCAATTCAGGAGCAGGGCCATTGTGGGACACTGGTGCCCAATAGTGTCCATTGATTGCCATGAGCATGCTATGACTGGTATGATGGTTTTCAGGTAGGTATATTCCTTGGTTGTTTGACCTTCCGATGCAAGGAATCATTGCCAAGGGATGGACTACCCGAGATGGGGGTGCCAACAGAACCTGGAAGGTGAGTGACTGCACAGAAGGGGATTTTTAGATTTCGCGAGGGACTGTGTAGTAGATAAGGGAATGTCGGGGATGGATTTGTTTTGGTCATTAGAATTTCCAGATGGAATCATATGCACATTGGTAGTGTGCCCTAAAACAATGAGCTGATAACTATTCACCGAGAGCACAAAAACATTAGAGTGTAGCACTGGACATTGGATGCATCTTTGAATTTGGTAGTGGATTTTGGATTTCCTGGGAAGGAGGTGAATCCTAGTATTACTTTGAGGGTGGAGGTGTGAGCTTCTTGATTCCCTTGTTTCTAATACAGGCATCATATCCTCTCATTTTTTGGTTGAGAAAATGTGTATATGGGTATATGTGTATATTATTGTAAATATTGTATCAAGTTGAATTTATAAAGCTCCATAGACAGTATGATTATTTGTTGGTTGAAGAAAATGTGGTTGTTAATGTAAATATTTTAATGAGTTGTGTTATAAAGCTCTAATAAACTGTATGTTTGTCATGTTTTCAGTAGTGATTATTATAAATACTGCAACGAGCTATGTTTTAAAGCTCCATAGGTAGTATGTTTTGTTTTTAGCGTTTTGTTGGTTTGTAGGTGTCATTAAACACTGAGGACGGTGTTCTCCCAATGGGGAGAGTTCTATAACAACCCTAATAAAAATCCATGTAAAAATATATAATACCACAGTTGATGGAACACGTATTCCAAGCAGAATGGTGGGAAAAACATCCTAGCGGGTGTTCATTGGGTTTATTATGGCTAAGGAAAAATGAAAAGGCAATGGAAAAGGATTTGGAAAGGCACGAGGCATTTATTGGCATTTTATTTATGAAAATAAAGGAAATTAGGAGAAAAGGAAGGTGAAAGGTCACAAGTTTCATGCGAGGAGGAAAATGAAGGAAAATAATGGAAAATGAATAAAATAGAGGCCTCATAAATAAAAATGCTTATGAGGATCAGTTGGTAACCTTTTGCTCACACTTATGGCTCTCATTTTATTCTCTCTTTCTCTCTCTCTCATACTCTTGGATACTTATGTTTTTCTTGGAGCACTCTTGGAGAGTGTGGATACTTGGTGATTTGGAGAAAGAAGTAAAAATAAAAGCAGGAAAGCACAAGTAGACATCGAGATCAATAACTACAACAGGTTTTGAGTGCAGGTACCAAGTTGTATGTAGGTTTTTCTCACTATATTTGGCATGCATGGTGTATTCATGTAGATTTTCCTAGCCTTGCCATTTCCTAGATAACCATGGTGTTGTGGGTTTATTTCCATTCATTTTTTTCTGGTTGGTTCTCATGATTCCTTTAGCTATGGGTTGAGTTATTAATTCCTGGAAGCCTTGGTTGGAAAAACTCTTTGGAAGCTCGACAAAAAAATGTGGGTTGAGTTACTAGTCTTGGAAGCCTTGGTTGGAAAAATTCCTTAGAATCCCTGGTTGGAAAAACACTCTAGAAGCCCTGTAACAGTTGGGGTTGAGTTACTAGTCCTGAAAGCCATGATTGGAACAAACAATCTGGATCCATGGTTTGGTGTTGATTGATTTGTTTGATAAACTCCCACATTCATGCTTGGAATATGGCATGGGGGTGATTAGTTGAAGTGAGACTTAGCTCAGCCAATCTATGGTCGGGTGGAATGTGGAATTCCCATCTCTAGTTGGTTTTCACATTTAGTAATGAATATCTCATTCAAATGTTATTTGTTATGCAAATGTACTAGTTTATGTATGGATTTCATTTTTGTTGTATTTGTTGTATTTCTTTTGTTAATATGATGGTTATAAGCATGTATTTGATCAGTGACGATGTATGGCTCTATCTATGTATTTACCTGTAAATGAATGCACAATGTATCTATGCTCAAATATATTTTATTGTAGCCTATGATGTAGGGGATCAATACTTCTTAGCCATTATCATATAAGTAAGAGACCCCCATGTTTAGATATGTTGTTTATACATGTATATGGAATGTTTGTGACACGTTTGATGAAATTCATATCATGGTTGGGAGGGGTACAGATGAGTTCCTGATGATGTGATTGCTTCCATACCTTTGTTTTAATGTTATTTATCCTCTCCTAAAGTTTCATGAATTTTTGGGCAGTGACATGGGCTTTGGGGCTGAAAATGTGGCACAAATCCCGGAGTTGCAGGCACAAAACTGACTTTTTAGGGCCCTGGCCGCAACCTTGCCTTGGCATGCCTATGGCTATGGGCTTTTAATTGCTCCCTTTCCCTTAAATTCCCATGTATAAGGCTCAAATGGGTCAAAAATCAGTTCCCCCTCAGGGTTCATGGGTCTGGGAGGTTGGGTGACCTCCTTGAGGTGTTGTTGATGTTGTGTAATGAATGTTTATTAGGTTTCCATCAATTCCACTTCCTTAAGGTCATCTAGGATGTTTAATCTCGTATTAGTAGCCTCTCGTCACATGTTTACCCCAGTTGTCCAGTTAATTAGGTAGATGTGGGAAGATGGTGTTACAATTGTGACCATGTGAGTCCACAAATTTTCACTAAATATTAGTCTCCACCCACATTTTGTTGTTAATGCCTTCAAAAAATGAATTTTTTTTTTGAGCCCCTAGCCTCTTATATATTTTGAGAGCACTATCTTCTTCCATCTAACTCAGGTTGAAACATATTTATCTTTATTTCCAATCCACAGGAAAGAGAAATAGATTCTTTTGGCATTTCCAAGGACTCCCTTTGGGATTCAGGCTAGGGACATCCAGTAGATTGGGTTGGCCTCCATGAATGATTTTACGAGAACTAGTTTGTCTTCCCTTGATAGCCATTTGAAACTCCAACCTTTGAGTCTCTTTTCAATATTTTCTAACAATTAAACCCATTCACTACTTTAATAATGCTATTACACAAGGAAATTGGTTGAAATTCATCAAAGTAATGAGGATTCTCTCCTTTTAGAATGAGAGCGATAAATGTAGATTTGAAAGCATCTAAAACCTTACCTTGACGTTTGGACTCATTTTCTATCTTCAGCAGATCTTAACCGACCACCTCAAACAAGGTTTGAGAATGATTCTAATACCCACCTATATAACCCTGCTCTTTTTTCCTAAAATATTTCTAGAACCTCCTTGAGCTCTTTTAGAGTTACTTCATCTTGTAGATCTTCAATATCTTCCTCCCTTACATAACTTGGAAAGATTTGAGCCACTTGAAGTATCTCTACTATAGAGTTTTGGGAATATTCTTTGAATAGAGACCGAAAGTGTGACTTTCCCATCTCAGCCAACCCTTCAAAGGGTGATACTTCTCTATGTTCCAGTTCCTTCATACTCCAAGTGGTATTTTGTAGCTTATGCCATTTTACATACGCTTGAAATAACTTTGTGTTTTTGTCCTCACATTAAAGCTAAACATATCTGCTCTTAAGATTCCATGAATATTCTCTTAAGGCTAGTATTTCCCTTTTCTATTTTCCATGGATTGAAGGGATCCCTTATAGGTTGAGCTTGAAAATCCTTCCTCTCCTATCTCATCTATTACCTTCAACTCCTAGTCTATCTCCAATAGGTCAACTTCTTCTTTCACTCGTTTTTTCTTTTCCTAGTCCTTTATGTGAACTTTTAGATTTTTAAGGAGCATGGGAAGAATCACTGTTGGAATGAATAGGATCATCACTATCTAACATAGTCTTGTTATTATCCCTTTGCAAATTTTTATTCTGGACCTTATTCTTATTCTTTTTGTTAAAAGGTAGCTTACGAAAATTGAGTGTGTGGCCATATTGATGATAACTACAAAATTTAAAAGGCACCCATTTGTAATCTAGAGGTTGAATGGTACCTTGATCATCCCCCATGTCCAAAATCTTATGATAAACCCTCTCTTAAGTTGATGTTTACCAATATCCTATCCATCGACTTGTATTTTGTTTGAATAAAAGAGTAGTATGCATCTAAGATGGACCCCAAGCTATCACCCATGTCCTTGAATATTTCCTCCTTCCATAACTCTTACGGAAAACTAGGGAGCCACACCCAAACTATAGATACATCTAATATTTCCTTATTTGCATTAAAGAGAGGTTTCTAGAATTTTATTAGTAAATGGGTCAAGTCTATAATTCAAACCTTCTGAGACATAGTTAGGGATTCTTCATGAAATTTGCAGTCAATTTGAATCCACCCTTTGGCTAGAAGAAAAACCTCATGAGGATTAGCTACATTTTCAATTACCTCTGCTACTACCCATTCCTCCAATGTTTTTATGCTAAACTTCTAACCATGTGTTATGCCAACTAGAGATATGTATGTGGTCAGAACCACTTCTTGCATGTGAAAGTTTATCCCTAGACTCAAATTGAACTTCGAATGGGTTTTCTTCCTTTTGATGAACTTTTCTAGATCTCCCCTTGCGACCTGGATGGAAGTCCCAAAATGATTCTAGGGAGCTTCAATATTATGACCTTCCTATTTTCCTCCCTGAGATTTGATGCCCCCTCTTGTATTAGTTGGTGCAGATGGGTTTAGTGGAGGGGTTTGGTCCCTGCTCGATATAGGGTTTTTACCTTCAACACATGTAACCTTGAGAGGGTTTTTTGAGAAAAAAATTGCATAGGGTGAAGAAAATCCCACAAGTATCCAATTCTTTCATAACCCTATGATGCAGTACCAAAGAGTGAGCTTACCACATTTTCCTTAGCTAAGCCCCCACACCTAGTGTTAGGTCCCTATATTACTAGTATAGTCCCTTATTTTTGTTAATGTAACCCCCTTATTGTTATTATTGTACCCTTGTAACCCCCATATTGTTATTATTGTGCCCTTAAATTAATATTGTTAGGTCGGCTAGGATTACATTGTGGCCCCACTAGGATTACATTGTGGCCCCATGGACTCCTATATATAGAAAGGAGGTTTTGTAACTTGTATCATCCAAGAATTGTTCATTCATGTAATGCATTGGAGGTTGCCCCCTCGAAGTGGCTTATTTCTAAGGCATTGATATCTCTTTTCTTCTATTTTTGGAGCTGGTTTCACAACATTTTTTATCATAGCTTATTACCTTTCTCGGCTTCCCTGCAATACCCCGTAATTCGACTTCCTTTCCTTCTGAAAAAAATTTCAAGAAAATTTCTTGAAAATTAAAAGCTACTGTCCCCAAAGATTGTAACTATCACTTGAAATTCGAAGGTTCAAGAAGTGGAAGATCACATCGAGCATCAACAAGAAGTTCTCCAACTCTTAAAGGACAACCTGAATTTGTCATAAAATCGAATGAAACAACAGGAAAATCAACATTGCAGAGAGAGAAGTTTTGATGTAGGAGACTAGGTATTTTTACGGCTACAACCATAAAAAAAAATGTCCCTCAATCAAGCTAAGAAGGATAATAAATCATTGCCAAAGTACTATGGTCCTTACAAGGTGTTGCAAAATATTGGTACTATGGCATACAAATTGGAGCTTCCTACTTCTTCACGAATGCATCCAATTTTCCATGTTTCATGCTTAAATAAGGTTATAGGTGAAAATATTCCAGTTCAAACAATATTTCCAAAACTTGATGAGGAAGTAAAAATCATATTGGAACCTGAAGCGGTCACGAAAACCAGAACCTGACAGCTATGGAATCGATAAATTTCAGAGTATCTCATCAAGTGGAAGAACTTACCCACTGAAGATTCTACATGGTAGGATGAGAATTTTATATAGAAGCACCCAGAGCTACTCAAGCGTTGAGGATAACACTTTTTTGAAGGAGAGGGGCATGTTAGGTCCTTATATTACTAGTATAGTCCCTTATTTTTGTTAGTGTAACCCCCTTATTGTTATTATTGTACCCTTGTAACCCCCATATTGTTATTATTGTGCCCTTAAATTATTATTTTTAGGTCAGCTAGGATTACATTGTGTCCCATGGAATTCTATATATAGAAAGGAGGTTTTGTAATTTGTATCATCCAAGAATTTTTCATTCATGTAATGTATTGGAGTTTACCCCCTCAAATTGGCTTATTTCTAAGGTGTTGATATCTCTTTTCTTCTATTTTTGGAGCTGGTTTCACAACACCTTGCCTGCTTCTGATGTCAAAGGTCCAAATAAGAGTGTGGAAACCATGACATATCCCTTGAAACCTTCCAACAATGGTTCCACCTTTGAGAAAACTGGTGAAGTAATTTCTTGTTGTCTGCTGCTAGTGATTGGATGAGAGGGAAACCCTATAGATCGCAATCTCTATCCCTTGGCCTCTATTGGAGTTGAAACCATGGGTAAAATAGGTTTGAGAATATATCCTTATGTTTTCTAACACCTAGCATGCCAGGTGGTTATTATCTCCTTCAATTTTTTGAAAACAAGGCTTCCATCTATGCTCACAATTTCATAATCCACTACGTACTGCATGGCATAATTGGAGCCTGCTCAAGAGTGCTAGATAAAAAAGTGTCAGACCCAATAGAACAAATAAGTGCCTAAAATAACAACACCCAAGATTCTTACCTATGCAGAAACTGTTGAGCCCAAAAGATGTCCTTTCCCTTTACCAAATTTCACTTCATTTCCTTTGTCCCTTATCAATTACAGGCTTAAATGGTCAATAGGATTGATTAAAATCACTTTAGGAATGTATACAATGACTGACTTGCTATATTTTCATGGTTTTGTTGTTGTAGTAATTTTTGACTAGACTCAGCTACAGAATCCAACCATTATGTAGCCAGTCGCCTATTCCACAGCTATCTTCATGTTCTCAGAGGTTACAGGTGTCAATTCAAGGAAAAAAGCATATAGTTGAATTCCAAAACACTCCCACGTCATTTATTTCTCTCTACGAAGTCTGAGAAAGATTTTACACGTGGTTATGCACGTGGAAGAGGTCAAAGTTAAGAAGCAGATTCCTACCAGGACAGGGACTCTACAAATGTCTCCAACAGAATACGAGGCTTCCACAAGAGTTCTAATTTGATTTTGATTGAAAAAGACACTTGTTCCTATTTATTCTCAAGGGTAGTTATGTATTTATTTTATAAGAATGACTCAGGAGACCGAGGGACAACTAGCTAGATTGACGTTTTGTTGCTAGATCTCAAAAGACCGTAATACTCTGTTTTTGAAATACTTTTCCTTTAATGAAAGAAGTACCACTTTATTGCAAGATCTAAGGCAATCTTGAGGATATTTGTATGCTAATCCAGTGGTAGAGGGCCCCTACTTCTCGAGAAGATCTATGCACATTGTTTAGATAAGTAACTGTAGCCTTGTTGCATCCCTAGCTTAAGAAATTTTCTGAACTTTGTGTTTTATACTCATTTGCTTTGGATGCTATAGTTAGTCTTATTCTTACAAGTTGTTCCAAAATATCACTAACAGTGAATGAGAGATAAGTGTAGTATTTTAGGAGTTAGTTGCATTTCTCTGAACTTTATGTTTTTATGCTCAATTACATCAATTGTTACAGCTAGTCTTGTTCTTAAGAACTCTTCCAAAATATCACTAACACTAGATGAGACATAGCTATGGTGTTTTAGAGCTTAGTTGCATTTTTTTGAACTTTATGCTTTTATGCTCATTTACATCACATGTTACATCTAGTCCTGTTCTATGAATTATTCCAAAATACCACTAACCTCGAATGAGACATAGCTGAAATATTTCAGTGATTAGTTGCATTTTTAGTTTAGTTGTAATACTCCGAAGGTTAATGGCACCCTATTTCAGTTTCTGTTCACTATGTTTCAAGTTAGTTTAATTGCATTCTAGTTCAGTTATAGTCACTGTATTTCAAGTTTGATTAGCTAGTTGAATTAGACTTCACGGCCTTCATTATTTACAAACTACTCTTGTATTAATCTCTTCCAAACACATCATCATATGGACAAGAATTAGTGATATCAATTCAAGGCCTTGACTGCTCTACAACTTCTTATAATTTCACAAACTGCCTCGTTTCCAAAGCTATTGCAAAATATTTCTAATTCTTGAAAGAGGCTTAACAGTGATATTTTGAGTTGTAGAATGGATTAATTTCGGTGTCATAGGTTAATTTAGAGTAGAATTCTTCACTAGGTTGCAGACTATCTTAGAAGAGCCTCATTGTATTAAAACTTATCCTTTTCTCAAAATTATTCCAACATATTCCTAATGAATGAATTGGACTGAGTTCATGTTATGAGTTATTGAATTCATGTTATGAGTTATTTAGTTCTTGCTATGAGTTATTTTTCTTGTTAAGAGTTTTGCATTTTCCAGTTCTCAAGTGCCATACATAGTTTAGAATAGGTTTTGCTATGTTTTAGTGTGTCCAACAACTTCTTTTTACTAACACTTAGTTATTTTTTTTTCCTTCCTTAGAATAAAAATACAAAACCAAAAACATTTGGAAAACACTAAACACAACATAGTGAGAAAGAGATACCTAGGCACATATAGTGCACTTCACTTCAACAGTTTACTAGCCCTGGTTGACAATTTATGACATCAATTTAGGAACACTAAGTTGAGCAGACATTTTGGCGCCGTTGCCGGGGAAGTGTAACTAGGTAGCCTTTGTTTCTTACCTCCCAAAAACAATGATATGCATAGAGAAAGAGACTCAAGGGGTAGATTCATAAGAAGCAGAAGCTTGATTCCTAGAACGCCACTTGTTTCACCAAGACCAAGAGCCAGCACACCTCCAAATCAAACCCACATTCCATCCTTTACTGATCCTAGACTTCCAGAGGACTTAAGATCAGATATTCCGTTAGAAATACCTTCCACTTTACCCACTGAACCTATCTTAGAAGAAGATTCAGGAACCCCTGCTAGGGACATAAACTTTTCAACTTCCACAGAAGAATCAACTATGGCAGAAGAAGGGGGAGAAGGAGTTTTTAATGGAGAACACACACTATTTAGAGGGGGTAGAGGTAGAGGTAGAGGAGAAGGAGGTAGAGGTGCAGAAGGAGAAGGAGGCAGAGGAAGAGGTATAAGGGAAATGGGAAGCTAAGTTTGGGTTTCCTATAGTAGATGAAGAAACCAATGCAACTATGAAAACAATTTCACCCTCTGTCCTTCCTGTTAGAGTCAGCCTTTGCAGCCTTCCTTCAGTGATCAAACATGCTCTTACAAAGTGATTTTAAGGTGTCAAGGTCAAATTTTGTCATTTCAAAGAGTCTTCAAGCAAAATTTGATCACTAGGCATTAGGTCTAGGGTTGGTTTTCACTCTTTTCAAATTTTTCCAAATGTCAGTCCATGTCACCATTCAGCTGAGTGTACCATCATGCAGAGGGTTTTCATCATCATGTAAAGTTCCATTGAGTCATTTTACATCTCGTTCATGCTTCAGTTGTGCCTAGGTAAGGTCCATTTCCCTCTCCTAGGGTTTTGGAGGTAATTTCTCTTGGATGGTCAAATCATCGAAAAACTTGTATCCTGATGTTCATACACCTTCCCCTATCATTAATTCACCTAATTAAACACTTCCCATCACTGAGATCCCCCAAATTCCTTATTTTTGCACAAACCCTAGTTTCTAGCCAAAACTTGGCAATTTCCTAGGCTAGGCCTGTGTTTTGCCCTTTTGGACCCCTTCCCCTCACTCAATCTCTGTGATTCCACTTCCCCCTGCTTCCTAACATCCCTCCCTACTTCCCAAAATTTCCCCAAGAATTTAGAAACCCTCTATCCCCTTCATTTCGCTTCATTTCGACAAAATTCCTTGTTTCACACATCGGGATAAGTTTCACTCAAAAGAGGTTTCAGAGCAATCAAAGATGAATTTTGGAAAAATGAGAGAGGTTTTTGTTCACAACATGCCAAGGAAGAAAAAAATCATTCAATTTTTATACAGGTATCATGGTTTTAGAGAAATGTCAAAAATATCGTTGCCTCAGGAGAATTGAATGCACCTCTGAAGTGACCTTGGGAAAATCAATTTTTCTCCTAGCATGTTTGGCCAAATGACTTTCTTGATGAGTCAAATGATAACTAGACAGAAAGACCTTTCCAATGAGCTATCATGAGCTCAATTTTGAGTTGAGGAAGACCTTCAAAAGTTGATTGCAACAGCGCTCTGCCTTGAGGCAGCCTCATTCTGCTCATTTTGACTAGTGTTGGGAGATTTGATTTTTGACAGGGTAAATGGAATCCAAATTGAATAATTCCACTTGTGTTGGAAAGTAGACTCCAATATCTTTCCAACGAGCCATCACACGCCCGATTTGGACACCGGGAAGGCCTCGAAAAGCTTCTCGAAAAATTCACTATGTGGCAAGAGGGTGAGCGACCCACGTTGAGGGAGAGCGACCCACCTGGGCTGCGCGACCCACGCAGAGTCAGTTCAGCAGTGTAGGTTTGCAGGTGCGTGACCCACCTGGGCAGAGCGACCCACGCGCACTCACTTGTGCCGCTCAGCGCAGTAAGTTTTGTAAGTGGTTGACCCACTGGGTCGAAATGACTCATCACAGTAGGTCACACAAATTGCATCAACAAGAGGTCCCATCTTTCATTTTATTTCGCCATTTTGGATTGCCTCCAACGGCCTTCAAACATGTTTTTAACAATTGCTCAATGGTTTTTAATGTGTTGGGGGCATCATTGATGATTTCAAAACATTTGAAATGGAAGAGTAAACCCTACAGTCATGGCAGCTTTGTTTCTTCAGGGTTTAAAATGTATATGGATTGTTTTATGAGCATTTTACCACCTTGTATCATTGATATATATCCACCTTGGCATATGTGTTAAAACCCCACTGTTTTCATACCCATTATACCATCGTGGCCATCGTTATTTCTTTACCATTGTCAAGGCTTGTGTTCCATGGTGATTATGGTCGTGTTGTGTCTCACTGCCCAATGATTAAAACATTCTCATAACTCTGTTTTCACTGCCCATTTACACTTATAACTCTGTTGTTATGGCCCATTGACAAACACGTTCATATGATGCATTGCTCCCTTTGACAAGATTTGCCCAATATTCTAAAGGCTACCCACTTTCTTTGGTCAAGTTTCACTTGTAATTAAACAGAGATATTATCATTGCTTGTTCCCTTATGATGCTTTGACGGTGGAGAATATTTGTTTGGTGTTTGAAACATACATTATAACTCTGTTTTCACTGCATCTATATCAGTATACATAGTGCCAATATATTGTTCCAGGCCATGTCAGAGACAGAGTCAGTGTAGGAGCAGGAGTCGAACAGTGACTCAATCGTTGAGGTTGATGTACTGAGATGGAGCATAGTAGTGCACCAGTAGTGGTAACATATCAGAGAAGCCACAGAGCTTTGTTTCAACATCACGACGAGTACTATCTTCACCCGGGGTGGAAGGGGTCTCGTTGACTTAATCAGCAACGCGAGTACTATCTCCACATGGCGTGGAAGGGGTCTCGCCTTCTTCATCAGCGCAGGTACATTCACAGGATAATGATGGAGACAAAGACACCAAGGTCCCATTTTTCATTTTTCAACAGGTTGAACATACACATTGCTACATCATGACTGACAACAACACATCATACAACCGAGACAGTGTTTTCATCACAGGAACTGCATGCACCAGGAGAGCACTAAAATGGCGGAAAAGGCCTGATCCACTCCAGATTTTGGCCGAGGATTCATTGACTGGGAAGGACACATGATGGAGGACCTCCGCTCCGAATTTGGGCAAATTCGGAGAAAATTTTGTCATTTTCAAATTTTTGGTCTAAAAAACAGGTTTTGCAGCTACGTGGGTCGCGCGCTCATGCGCTCGCTTTTTTTTGGGACACTTGCTGGAGGAGATTTTTACATTTTTGGATTTTTCATGGTTAAATATGCATCCTCTGAAGTCAACTTAGCATTTTAACAAAATCTGGATGGTCAAACAGCTCAAAAACACCATGAAAATCACCTTGCTGCCACCTTTTGCACCAGCAGGAAGTACCTCTAGGAGAATGAGGTTTTGGAGGGTCAAATCAACTCCAAATTCAGAAATTCTACTTGGGTTGGAAAGTAGACATCCAGGGCTTTCCAACGAGATATCATGAGCTCAATTTGGATGCTGGGAGCTACCTCAAAATCAGCCTGGAACATGAGCGACCCACGCAGTTCAGGAGCGACCCACCTAGAGATTTTTCTGAATTTTCAGCTGCCAGCTCAGTATTTCGCCTATTATGGACCAGTTTTGCTTATGGATAGAATTCTTGGGTTTTTATGATGTAAATTTATGTTTGATATGTAACTTTGGCTTGTTTTTATCTCTTCTAGAAGATTCACTCTCAAATGAGTAAAAAATCATGTAATGGATCAGTTTCCACTCTTTTAGAGGCAAGTTGTTAGCCGCCTAGATTGTAGTTCCATGATTAGAATTGGTTGAAACTGATCCCTGAAGAGGGAATTCGACCCCTAGAGGTGGGGAAAGGTGTTAGAGTGATCTATATATTGTAATTTCTCCATCATTTTCAGAGGTTGGAGAGGTTGGACTCTTGGGACACTTTTGATACTATTGTACATACTTTTCATATTTTGGCTAAGGAAAGATCAGGGGTTTTGCGGCACTTGTTGGGATCCTTGTGGTGTTCTGTTCTTGATGATGTTTCTCCTTTGTTTACTGTAAGTTTCTTCATGTTTAATGTTGCCATCTTTTCATTATGCTTCTGAACTAAATTGAATGAGTGAAATAAGGTTGAATCCATTGTTTACAGTGCTTAGCCTTTGAATTCAGTTAGTTCTATATTTTTTCAGCTGTTTGGAGAGGATCCAAGTTCTTCTTTGCCCTCTTCAGCTCCTCGTCGGTCTAATCTATCCATAATCCACTTACGATCTAACGATCATCACCTACTCGCCCTGCCTTGAATCATAGTTGTCCGACCTATCCCACTCCAAAATCTGTTTTCCCATTACTCCAGCGAAAACCCAAAAAACCAAAAATCAAACAAACCTATCTCTTTACTAGCCTAAAATCAGTTCTTATTGTAAGTCATCTCGCATCCTATTGCTCATTTTCTCGAGATTGACGGAGAGAGCCCTCTCCTGTCCTCGTAGGGCTAGCTACGAGGCTGAGCGTGGTTTGACGTAGCCTTGAGTTTTACTTCATTTCAGCCTGAGGTAGATTTGAGTGCTAACATAGTGAAGCACTACGGGCTCTGGAAGAAAATGGTTTACGAAATACCTGCTCATTTGCTATGACTCGAGTCCCGAAGTCACGCCGGTAGCCTTCGAACCCATACTGTTTCACGATATGCACTGGTAGATATGCTCAAGCCCTACCGATCTCATTAGCTTGTGAATGGGTCCCTGATTTGTAAACGTCTCCAAGACGTGTATTTCCAAGGTTCATCTGATGGTTGATGGTGGACAGCGATCAGACATAAGAAGGCTGAAATCTTTCACCTGGTGACTCCAATTCAAAGTCCGGAGGACTGACTCCTTCTCTGAGAAAATGGAAGGATCTTACACAAAGTTCAGGTATCTAAAGTGGAATGGTATTCAGGATCTAATCTTCTTTCTTGTAAATTACTTCTTTGCTGGTCTTGAAGCTATCCTGAAAGTTTTTCAAAGTTTGTTGTATGAGAAAGGTCATCAAAATCTTCACTCGACCTATTCAAAAAGTGTAAATGTTGAGTTTCCCTTTGATCCCGGTCTCCTTACTTTTCCCACATCTTATGATGACTCTCTACAGAGTGATGAGCCAGAAAACAAAACTAATCCCACAGCTCTTGTACATGCCCCTACACCTTGTAAAATTCCAGATCGGTACAAACCTCTTGTTTTACCTTCTGTTCTTCATGCTTTCCCTACAAATTATGACCTATATCTACC
The DNA here is from genome assembly GCA_034641835.2 of Pinus albicaulis. Classification (NCBI taxonomy): domain Eukaryota; kingdom Viridiplantae; phylum Streptophyta; class Pinopsida; order Pinales; family Pinaceae; genus Pinus; species Pinus albicaulis. Next base: position 933,345,190 of record CM076570.1, on the reverse strand, counting down.
AAGATTTGACGGTGAATGTAACAATGTCAACGCTGAGCAACATGTGCAGAATGTTGAGACTTTTCTGGATTTTTTTGAAGTTGATGATGAAGATGTTAGTATTAGGCTTTTTGCTCTTTCTTTGCAAGGCCAAGTGAAGAGTTGGTTCAAAGCCCTGCCTGATGCGAGCATCACAGATTTTCAGCAGTTTGTCAAAGTTTTCCTTGACAGGTGGATGATCGGACAAAACTTTTTGTTGATTATAGAGGAGTATAACCAGTTGAAAAGAATGCCAGGTGAGACAGTACAACAATTTTCTGCTAGATTTAACCAAGTTTATTATTCGATGCCAGTTGATATAAGACCTTCTCCTAGATCTTCTCTCTTGCACTACCCGGGTGCCTTTGATCCGGAAATGGAGTTTCAGTTGAGAGAAAAGAATATTGCAACACTTCACGAGATGCAGAACAAGGCAGTGAATGTAGAGGCTCATTTGCTGATCTTGAGGGCAAGGTTGAAGGAAGAAGAAAAGAAGAATGTTTCAGAGCAGCTGATACTTTCAGAGGAAAATCTTGATCTTTTCGTAAACACAATAGAAGAGATGGTGCGGAAAATGACTGCAAAAAATGAAAATGACATTCAAGAACAAGGTGCTGACCCAAAACATTTTGTTTCTGATCCCAGTAGTCATAGTGATTGTTTTGTAGATCAGTGTGAAGAAGAGAGAGCTGTTGATATGATGTGTATGTTTGATGATGAATTGCCTCAATTTGATCAGTATGATGATGATTATGTTCTCCAAAAAGAATCTAATCTTGCAGACAAATCAGCAGCTAGTTTGTGCGAGGAGGAAGTTCACTTTCAGCAGCTCGAGTACAGTGATCAACCGATGCATATCAGCTATGGCAATGATGAGTGCAGAAAATTTTGATGTAAGTGAAGGATCTTTGCCTTTGTGTTTTGATTCGTTTCAGTTCATTAGAGATAACTTCCATGCAATCAGAAATCAAACGTCAACAAGTCTTGATCTGGATCGTCTTGAGGGCAGCGAAAACTTCTCATATTCCGATTTTCAGCCCTCGAAAGTCATTGATTGTCAAGTTGCAGCTGAAGACTTGGAAGTGGGCACACATGATTTAATGATTCAAGGTGACTCTGTACCATTTTGTTTTGAATCATTTCAGTTTTTGAGAGAAAAATTGCATAGTAAATCTTCAAATGAGCAGCCCATAGGAAATCAGCAATCTCTCAGTGTTAATGTTGAGGATGAGACAGATAACGAGATTTTTGAGCAGCTTGTAGCATCAGATTTGCAGCCATCTAATGCAATTGAAGGTCAGATTACAGATGAAGTTGTGGAAGATGAAATACATAATTTGATGATGCAAGAAGATTCTATACCCTTTTGTTTTGAAGCATTTCAGTTTATAAGGCAGAATCTTCATAATATATCTCAAGGAAAAGATGAACAGCCAGAAGGAGGTCATACAGTTTCAATGGATACATTACAGCACTCTTCTCAAGTTTTTGATGATCCCATTTCTCGTGTGTTGGATGATGTTTGTTATAAAAATTCTGCTCCATTAGCTAACCATGTGCCCGAAAAGAATGTTGATGATAATCTTATTCAAAGATCACCTTCATTGTCTTGTTTAACAGATTTTTCATTGCATAGCACATGTCAAGATTTCCATTCATATGAGGAGATTGATAAAGGAGGCTTTTATTCAGTTTGGAATCAGCAACAGAGTTTGGTTTTTCATGAATTTCAGGATCCTTTTGACATCTTGCTGCAATCACCAAAGAAAAGCACCGCAGATGTGAGGAAAAGTTTAAGATCAAGGTATGGAGATTATCTGGACCAGAGCTATGTTTATGAAGATCCATTCGCAGTATTCTTGTAGTCATCCAGTCAATTTATGCTTTGTAAGTTTATCAGCAGTCCACTTGGTTCAAAGTTTCCATGGGAGTTTCCTTTCAGTAGTTATTTCTCGTTGTTCATAAGCAAGCATTTGGGAAGAAATCAAACAGCAGCCAGCATGCTTACATGGTTGCATTGGCTGTTCCATTTCACTTGATCGGGTGGTGAAAAGTACAATTAGAGTAGGTTGTATTGAATAAGCTCTACTTTGAGCATATTTCCAGTTTGTCGGTTGTGTTTAAGTATCGAGTTAGTTTTTAGTTGAGTGAGAGTCAATTTGTGTCGTCAAGTCATCAGTTTTCAGTCATGCATTTCAGTTTGAGTTTTTGATTCCATGGCCCAATGGATAAAGCATTGGTCTGCTCTCCCAAAGATCTGCCGTTCTTGGCACCTCCAAGGAGCTACCATCCCCATTGGAGCCAATGTTAGAGTCAGCCTTTGCAGCCTTCCTTCAGTGATCAAACATGCTCTTACAAAGTGATTTTAAGGTGTCAAGGTCAAATTTTGTCATTTCAAAGAGTCTTCAAGCAAAATTTGATCACTAGGCATTAGGTCTAGGGTTGGTTTTCACTCTTTTCAAATTTTTCCAAATGTCAGTCCATGTCACCATTCAGCTGAGTGTACCATCATGCAGAGGGTTGTCATCATCATGTAAAGTTCCATTGAGTCATTTTACATCTCGTTCATGCTTCAGTTGTGCCTAGGTAAGGTCCATTTCCCTCTCCTAGGGTTTTGGAGGTAATTTCTCTTGGATGGTCAAATCATCAAAAAACTTGTATCCTGATGTTCATACACCTTCCCCTATCATTAATTCACCTAATTAAACACTTCCCATCACTGAGATCCCCCAAATTCCTCATTTTTGCACAAACCCTAGTTTCTTGCCAAAACTTGGCAATTTCCTAGGCTAGGCCTGTGTTTTGCCCTTTTGGACCCCTTCCCCTCACTCAATCTCTGTGATTCCACTTCCCCCTGCTTCCTAACATCCCTCCCTACTTCCCAAAATTTCCCCAAGAATTTAGAAACCCTCTATCCCCTTCATTTCGCTTCATTTCGACAAAATTCCTTGTTTCACACATCGGGATAAGTTTCACTCAAAAGAGGTTTCAGAGAAATAAAAGATGAATTTTGGAAAACTGAGAGAGGTTTTTGTTCACAACATGCCAAGGAAGAAAAACCTCATTCACTTTTTATACAGGTATCATGGTTTTAGAGAAATGTCAAAAATATCGTTGCCTCAGGAGAATTGAATGCACCTCTGAAGTGACCTTGGGAAAATCAATTTTTCTCCTACATGTTTGGCCAAATGACTTTCTTGATGAGTCAAATGATAACTAGACAGAAAGAACTTTCCAATGAGCTATCATGAGCTCAATTTGGAGTTGAGGAAGACCTTCAAAAGTTGATTGCAACAGCGCTCTGCCTTGAGGCAGCCTCATTCTGCTCATTTTGACTAGTTTTGGGAGATTTGATTTTTGACAGGGTAAATGGAATCCAAATTGCATAATTCCACTTGTGTTGGAAAGTAGACTCCAATAGCTTTCCAACGAGCCATTACACGCCCGATTTGGACACCGGGAAGGCCTCGAAAAGCTTCTCGAAAAATTCACTATGTGGCAAGAGGGTGAGCGACCCACGTTGAGGGAGAGCGACCCACCTGGGCTGCGCGACCCACGCAGAGTCAGTTCAGCAGTGTAGGTTTGCAGGTGCGCGACCCACCTGGGCAGAGCAACCCACGCAGGTCAGTTCAGCAGTGTAAGTTTGCAAGGGGCGCGACCCACCTGGGCTGAGCGACCCACGCAGAGGCTGCGCGACCCACGCATCAACAGAGGTCCGAAATTTCATTTTGAGCGCCCAGTTTCATTTTGGATTGCCTCCAACGGCCTTCAAACAGGTTTTTAACAATTTCTCAATGGTTTTTAATGTGTTGGGGGCATCATTGATGATTTCAAAACATTTGAAATGGAAGAGTAAACCCTACAGTCATGGCAGCTTTGTTTCTTCAGGGTTTAAAATGTATATGGATGGTTTTATGAGCATTTTACCACCTTGTATCATTGATATATATCCACCTTGGCATATGTGTTAAAACCCCACTGTTTTCATACCCATTATACCATCGTGGCCATCGTTATTGCTTTACCATTGTCAAGGCGTGTGTTCCATGGTGATTATGGTCGTGTTGTGTCTCACTGCCCAATGATTAAAACATTCTCATAACTCTGTTTTCACTGCCCATTTACACTTATAACTCTGTTGTTATGGCCCATTGACAAACACGTTCATATGATGCATTGCTTCCTTTGACAAGATTTTCCCAATATTCTAAAGGCTGCCCACTTCCTTTGGTCAAGTTTCACTTGTAATTAAACAGAGATATTATCATTGCTTGTTTCCTTATGATGCTTTGACGGTGGAGAATATTTGTTGGGTGTTAAAACGCACATCATAACTTTGTTTTCACTGCATTTATATCAGTATACATAGTGCCAATAGCTTGTTCAGAGCCATGTCAGAGACAGAGTCAGTGTAGGAGCAGGAGTCGAACAGTGACCTAATCGTTGAGGTTGATGCACTGAGATGGAGCATACCAGTGCACCAGTAGTGGTAACATATCAGAGAAGCCACAGAGCTTTGTTTCAACATCACGACGAGTACTATCTTCACCCGGGGTGGAAGGGGTCTCGTTGACTTCATCAGCAGCGCGAGTACTATCTCCACATGGCGTGGAAGGGGTCTCGCCTTCTTCATCAGCACAGGTACATTCACAGGATAATGATGGAGACAAAGACACCAAGGTCCCATTTTTCATTTTCAACAGGTTGAACATACACATTGCTACATCATGACTGACAACAACACATCATACAACCGAGACAGTGTTTTCATCACAGGAACTGCATGCACCAGGAGAGCACTAAATGGCGGAAAAGGCCTGATCCACTCCGGATTTTGGCCGAGGCTTCATTGACTGAGCAAGATACATGATGGAGGGTCTTCGCTCCGAATTTGAGCAAATTCGGAGAAAATTTTGTCATTTTGAAATTTTTTGGTCTAAAAACAGGTTTTGCAGCTACGTGGGTCGCGCGCTCATGCGCTCGCTTTTTTTTGAGACACTTGCTGGAGGAGATTTTTACATTTTTGGATTTTTCATGGTTAATTATGCATCCTCTAAAGTAAACTTAGCATTTCAACAAAATCTGGATGGTCAAACAGCTCAAAAACACCATGAAAACCACCTTGCTGCCACCTTTTGCACCAGCAGGAAGTACCTCTGGGCGAATGCGGTTTTGGAGGGTCAAATCAACTCCAAATTCAGAAATTCCACTTGGGTTGGAAATTAGACATCCAGGGCTTTCTAACGAGCTATCATGAGCTCAATTTGGATGTCGGGAGCTACCTCAAAATCAGCCTGGAACATGAGCGACCCACGCAGTTCAGGAGCGACCCACCTAGAGATTTTTTTTGAGTTTTCAGCTGCCAGCTCAGTATTTCGCCTATTATGGACCAGTTTTGCTTATGGATAGAATTTTTGGGTTTTTATGATGTAAATTCATGTTTGATATGTAACTTTGGCTTGTTTTTATCTCTTCTAGAAGATTCACTCTCAAATGAGTAAAAAATCATGTAATGGATCAGTTTCCACTCTTTTAGAGGCAAGTTGTTATCTGCCTAGATTGTAGTTCCATGATTAGAATTGGTTGAAACTGATCCCTGAAGAGGGAATTCGACCCCTAGAGGTGGGGAAAGGTGTTAGAGTGATCTATATATTGTAATTTCTCAATCATTTTCAGAGGTTGGAGAGGTTGGACTTTTGGGATACTTTTGATATCATTGTACATACTTTTCATATTTTGGCTAAGGAAAGATCAGGGGTTTTGCGGCACTTGTTGGGATCCTTGTGGTGTTCTGTTCTTGATGATGTTTCTCCTTTGTTTACTGTAAGTTTCTCCATGTTTAATGTTGCCATCCTTTCATTATGCTTCTGAACTAAGTTGAATGAGTGAAATAAGGTTGAATCCATTGTTTACAGTGCTTGGCCTTTGAATTCAGTTAGTTCTATATGTTTTCAGCTGTTTGGAGAGGATCCAAGTTCTTCTTTGCCCTCTTCAGCTCCTCGTCGGTCTAATCTATTCATAAATCCAATTTAAAGCATCAAGATCATCACCTACCTCGCCCCAGCTTGAACTCTGCAAAGGTCTGACCTTATCCCCGGACCCAAAATTTGTTTTCCCATTACTCCAGCGAAAAACCCAAAAAACCAAAAAACAAACATACCTATCTCTTTACTAGCCTAAAATCAGTTCTTATTGTAAGTCATCTCGCATTCTATTGCTTATTTTCTCGAGATTGACGGAGAGAGCCCTCTCCTGTCCTCGTAGGGCTAGCTACGAGGCTGAGCGTGGTTTGATGTAGCCTTGAGTTTTACTTCATTTCAGCCTGAGGTAGATTTGAGTGCTAACACTTCCAAAATTTTATGGACTTAAAATTGAAGATCCTGAAAGCTTCCTATTTGAATTTGAAGTCCTATGTGGAACCTATGATTATTTGCAAGATGCCCAAAAACTTAAACTGTTCCCTTCAACATTGAAAGGAGCAACACTAAAATGGTTTATGAGTTTGATCAACAGTTCTATTAGGACATGGGAAGACATGAAACATGCATTTCTAGAGAGGTATTTGGATTATTGTATTCTAGTCAACCATAAGGAGGAAGTGTTTAAAATGTTGCAAAAAGAGGATGAAAATCTGGAAGATTTGTTGGAGAGATTTAACTACAACATCAAAAGAGCAAAAATGGAAAACTTAGATCAAGACACTTTGAAAGCTCTCTTGTTGAAGGCAATTAGGGATGAATGGTTAGATATCCTTAACATGATGGGAAAAGGGGATATATCTCAACTCACACTACCTGAAATAGCTAAATTATGTATAAACCTTCTAGGAGGGTAATCTAAAACTGTAAAAGGACCAAGAGACCCTACTCTTGCAAGGGCAAGTAAGTCTGCTTCTGGGACAGTAAGTAGGGCAGAAATAGAACATATTCTTGATGAATTCAAATATGATATTTTAGGGAGTCTTAGTGAACATATAGACACCCTTAAGTTACAAAACAAGCAAAAAGCTGAATCTGATGCCTTAGCAATTTTTTGTCCCAAATGTAGAAAGAAGCATGCCTTGAGAGAGTGCCATTTGGATGCAAAAATAATAGAGACCTGTGTAATTTGTTCAGAAAAACATGAGACCAAGAGATGTCCTTCACTTCCTGGCCTTAAAGTTGTCTTTCAAGAAGAAACTCCTACAAATTCCACATAATCTCTCAATTTTGTCTTTAGGAGGCCTTGGCAAGGACCTCAAACACAAGGATTCCATGACCAAATGTATAATCAACCTCCACCAAATTGGAATGCTTGGCAGCAACCTTGGCCCCAATTTCAAAATCAATCTCAAAATTGGGCACAAGGAGCACAAAATCCCTATGAAAGATACTCTCAGTACTATCAATATCCACCATCCTATCCACCATATCCACATTTTCCTCCTCAAAAAAATTCTCAATAGAATCATCAAAATTCACAACATCAAAATCAACCACTTCCATTACCATTTCCTTAGAAAAAAAATCACTAACCTGCCCAACCCATACCAAACCCTAACAATAAAAATCCTCAAAGCACATACATGAGAGAAGGCCAACAGTTTCCAACTTATTTTATTACTCCTTTAGACCTTAGTGATGTTCAACTTAGGTCTGGAAGAATACTTGAAAAGAGGAAACCTTCAGTAATCATACAAGAGCAAAATAACTCTGAGGAAGATTCTCTACTGGCGAATAAAAGTCTTGAAAAGAACACACCTTTCCAAGAACCAAACATTGAAAAATCAAAACAAAAAGAACCAATCATTTCAACTCCTATATTAGAGCAGCCATCAACATCTACCTCTACACCTCCCTTTCCAAAAAGATTATAAATTGATAAAGGTGTAGAAAAACAAATTATGGTGCCTAATTATGATTTCCTAGATGAGCTGAGAAATGTTTGTATTAAGATCCCATTATTGCAAGCTATCAAATAAATTCCAATCTTAGCAAAGACAATAAAAGAGTTGAGTATGAAGAAAACAGGAAAAAGAATAAGAGAGACAAAGAAAATTCAACTGGCAGGAAAAATAACAAATATCATGATGGGTAAGATTGCCATTCCAAAGTATCTAGACCCAGGAAATCCAGTTGTTAAAATACACATCAATGGAATTGAGATCCAAAACAAACTTATTGATTTAGGAATAGCAATCAATATCACGAGTAGAAAAATCATGGATAAACTAAAACTTCCTAATCTTCTTTTTACACCCACATTATTACAATTAGTAGATAGATCTGTGATCAAACCTGATGGGGGTAATAGAAGACATTCCAGTGTCCCTAGATTCTTGGGAGTATCCTGTGGATTTTATGATCCTAACTCCTAAGAATAATCGAGGAGGACATCCTATTATACTAGGAAGACCTTGGTTAGCTATAGCTGATGCTTTCATTAGTTGTAGATCCGGTGATATGTACATCTCTGATGGTAGTTAAACCAAGAAATTTACCTTGTATCCTCCAGCAAGAACAATTACAGAATTAGATGATACTCAATGGATAGAGGATGAAGAAGACTTACAACCTCTCTTCACAATTTCAGAAATTAGTGAAGATAGCCAGATTCTGAATACCTTAGAAAACTTTGAATCCTCTTCGGAATACAAACATGAAAAATTTCAAGAAGAATCCAACATTGAGTTTTTATCATCAAGACAGATGTCTCTTTATTCCATGGATAAATTTGGCAGTTCTACAATTGAGATATTTCCAGGCAAAACTTTAAACATAAACAAGAACCTAGAGAAATCTCAACAAGAAGAGCTAGTCAAGATATTACAGAGACATTCTTCTGCCTATGCATGGGAATACACTGATATGAAAGGGATAAGCGCTAAGACTTGCACTCATCACATCTACATAGAGGAAAATTGTAAACCAATCAGACAACCTCAGAGACGGATGAATCCAAATCTTAGGGAGATTGTTAAAGAAGAATTACAGAAATTGTTAAATGTCAACTTTATCTATCCCATTTTAGATAGTCAGTGGGTTTCTCCTTTGGTAATTGTGCCAAATAAAAATGGTAAATGGAGGGTATGTATTGACTACCGAGAATTAAACAAAGCTACTCTTAAAGATCATTTTCCCCTACCTTTTATAGATAAGGTGTTAGATACATTAGCTGGAAAAAAGTACTTCTCATTTTTAGATGGGTTTAGTGGTTATAACCAAATCCAAGTGGCACTTGAAGATCAAGACAAAACCACATTTACCTGTCCTTGGGGTACCTATGCTTACCGAGTATTTCCATTTGGACTATGCAATGCACCTGCAACATTTCAAGGGGAAGTACTAGGAATTTTTTCAGATCTAATACATGATTGTGTAGAGGTATATATGGATGATTTCACAGTTTATGGAAACACATTTGAAGAAGCTTTAGAAAACTTGGAATTTTTTTTAAAGAGATGTAAAGAAGCAAATATTTCACTAAGTCATGAGAAGTGTTTTATGATATTTACTGAAGGAATTGTTTTGGGACATCACATTTTAGGGGATGGGATTAGAGTTGATGAGTCAAAGGTTGAAGTCATCTCTAACTTATCTATTCCAAGTTGTCAAAAAGATGTTAGGAGTTTTCTCGGATTTACAGGATATTATCGAAGGTTTATAGAAAACTTCACCAAGATAACATCTCCACTTTTCAAATTACTTACCAAGGACTGTGAATTCAAGTGGAATCATGATTGTCAGTTAGCCTTTGAGACCCTGAAAACAAAAATATCTGAAGCACCTATTTTAAGGGGACCTAACTGGAAGTTACCTTTTCATATTTCAACAAATGCCTTAGATACAGCTTTAGGAGCAGTATTGGGACAAAAATACCTAATTCCTTATGCCATCTATTATACAAGTAAAAATTTTACTCCTTCAGAGTTAAATTATAATGTAATTGAAAAAGAGTTTTTAGTTGTTGTTCATGCTATAAACAAATTCAGACACTATATAACAGGCTATGAAACTTTTGTTCACACAGATCACTCTGCAATTAGATATCTAATGAAAAAATCAATTACTAATGGCAGAGTCATAAGATGGTTATTAATTTTACAGGAATTCAACATTACCATTATAGATAGACTTGAAAAACAAAACACAATAGTTGATTTCCTATCTAGACTCCAAAACATTAAAGATAACACTCCAGTTGAAGATCAATTCCCTGATGAATATCTTTTTGCAATTTATACTCAGACTCCTTGGTTTGCTGACATTGCTAATTATTTAGTTTCAGGGAAATTTCCTTCAATAATGAATGCAAGAAACAAAAGAAAGATCATTTATGACAGTGCAAAATATTCATGGGTTGCTAATGAGTTATACAAAACAGGTCCAGATTTTATCATTAGGAGATGTGTTCAGGAAGATGAGATGCCTGAGATCCTCAAGGCATGTCACGATGAACCTTGTGGCAGACACTTTGCTGATAAGAGGATATCTTATAAGATCCTTCATTTAGGATACTATTGGCCATCCCTTTTTAAAGATGCTAAAGAGTATGCCAAAAGTTGTGACAGTTGCCAAAGGGTAGGGAAACCTTCTCCTTCAGGTGAGATGCCATTGCAGCCTCAGGTACATATTGAAACTTTTGAAAAATGGGCTTTAGATTTTGTAGGACCTATTAATCCTCCATCAAGACAAAATAAATATATATTAGTTTGCACTGATTATGTTATCAAATGGGTAGAGGCCAAGCCATTACTTTCTGCTACTGAAGCATCTGTAGTTAATTTTCTTTTTGAGGATATTTTTACTCATTTTTGTGTCCCAAGGGAAATTGTTATAGATCAAGGAGCTCAATTTACATCAAGGCTAGTGGAACAAATGATGGAGAGGTATAAAATCAGACATAGAAAATCTACTCCCTATCATCCACAAGCAAATGGTCAAGTGGAATCTACCAATAAAGTCATTGAAGGGATCCTAACTAAGACTATTCATTTACATAGAAGAGATTGGGCAGACAGGCTTCATGAAACCTTGTGGGCCTATAGAACTATATGGAGAAGCACAACAGGCCATACTCTCTATGAACTTGTTTATGGAAAACAAGTTTTGTTTCCCATAGAGTTTAAGATTCAAACTTTTAAAATGGCAGTTCAGCTAGGACTTGATCTAACAAAGGCACAAAAGCATAGATTGGAGCAGATTAATGAATTGGATGAGATCAGGCAGGATACAGTCTAGAAAACAAGTATAGTCCAACAGAAAAGGACTAGATGGCATGATAAGTACATCAAGGAAAAGAAGTTCAAAGAAGGTGACTGGGCTCTTTTGTTTGATTCAAAATTCAAAGATTTTCAAGGTAAATTCTAAACACATTGGCTTGGACCATATGAAATTATGAGAATTTTTGACAATGGAGCAATAAAAATCAGGACAATAGATGAAGAGAAGGTCACTTTTCTTGTAAATGGTCATAGATTGAAGCTGTATCATAAGCCACTTTCAAGAGAAGAATTTGTCAAGAGATTCCAGGAAAACAGTAATGTGAAGTTAATGAAGAAGAATTTTTCTTCTTCATCAAATTAGTTGAATTTTCTGAATCCAAAAAATAAAAAGTAAAAATAAAGTATAAACATGAAAACTAATCACTGATTAGCATGTTTATACAGAAAAGATAAAGTGAAAATCAGAATTCTTTTGACACTTTGGATTTTCAAATTTGTTTTTTTGCAAGCAATTATCACAAAATCATAAGTTTCACTCCATCGTGTCTCACTTCATTCATACTTCACTCACTCCATTCATCCATATTTAATTCACTCCATTTCATGGTTCATTTCATTTCCATCCCAGATTTCTAAATTTGATCTCTTTCTGCAGATTGAGTGTTACAAATCATGAATTGCAGACCACTTTTTATGTTTCATTCCACTTCACAATTGTGATTCATTTCATTCCATTACATTTCACTTCACTCCTGATCCATTCCACCATATTTCATGATCCATTTCATACTACACTCCATCCATGTTTCAAATCATTTCATTTCATGTTTCAGAGTTCCTACAGGTACATTCTGCAGCCAGTCAGACATTCTGCAGCCAGTTAGACATTCTGCAGCCAGTTAGACATTCTGTAGCTAGATATCCTGAAGGAAATTATCCACCAACACTTGTTCAGCAGCAATTCGACCCTGCACACCTATGTCAACAAGAAAAATCAAAATAATTATGAAGACTGAAGAATCAATGATTTTCAAAGGAGGAAAAAGCATATCAAAATCACAAAAATTAAAGGAAAGGCAAAGGTAAAGTTGTAAAATTATTATGATGACAGAATATGAAAGTTATAGTGTAGGTAAGTCATGTATGATTCAAAAAGTTGTTTTAATTATTTGTGTTTATCATGCCTATTAAACCTATCATAAAAACTTTGGACAAAATCCCCTCCACTCCGCCATATCAAATCATCATTTAAAACTTAATGGTTAAGTACCGAAGTGACCTAATCAGTCACGTCACTAGGCCGAAGTATTCATTGATGATTTTGAATTGCTCACGAAATATTTCCGCGGTATTTTCTCCCATGATGGTTCTCAAACTCATTAATTCGTGTAAGTCACCCTCACTACCTTTCACTCATTCTATAACCTCTTCATATCACCCTTCCATAGCTAATTCCTACTGCATAAATAGAGAACAACACCTTTGGGGAAAAAACAACTCTTTAACTGCCATTTTCACAGTGGATAGAAGAGCAGTAAATTGAAGGTTGAAAAGAGAAGCTATGGGTCTCATAGTGAGGTCAGAACCGATCGGAACCAAATACTTAGAGGGTTACCCACAAATTAGAGAAATGCTACAGCAGGCTGGGTGGTTACAATTTTTGGAAAAATGTAATGGTTTTCATAAAGAGGTAACTAAAACATTTGCACGGTCCTTCAATGGAGCAGAGGTCGAAATAGGAGATATTAAATTCACTATTATAGAAGCTTTCATTGCAGAAGCAGCGGAATTACCCAGGCAAGGAGAACGATGGTTCAAAAATAGAGAATTTCATAATTTGGCATGGAGGCAAATGCTTAAAACACCAGGTATGGATGTTTCCATTTTTAAGAAGGGTATTCCTAGCTCAGCACTGAAGAATAAATGGCGGAATATGTTGCTCATTTTGCAAAAATTTATAACTTGTGAGGGAAGGTTTGGTACCCTCTATGTTTATCATATTCGGTTAATGATGCATTTCTTAGATGAAAAAATCAATTTACCATTTTTCCTACTTCATAGTCTGAAGAGAATGGCCTCTAATGTTCAAAAAAGGGTTCAATTCCTAGAAACCACTTTGTACCACCACGGCCTAATTAAAATCTTAATTGAACATCATTTAAGAAAAGTGGGAGACAATTGGGATGAGTTTCTAGTGAGGAATCACTTTGAAGAACCCAAGGAATCTCCATTTGAAGGCAGACTTACAAGAAAAAAGAGGAGAGGGAAAATTTCCAAAGCTGTTGAAACTAAAACTAGTAAGTCCATACAAGAGGACAGTGAGGAGATAATTTCCGAGAAATTGACTAAAATTAAGAAACAACTTAAAAAGGAGAAGATGATAAGAAGGTATGCCAAGGAAAGAGGTGAAGGACCATCTCAACCAAGATGGAGCCACAGGCTTAGAGGTATATTGAAGAAAACAGGGGTTAGACAAACGGGAATTATAAACATTGAGGATGAAGAGACACCAACTGCTAGATCACCTGAGTACCAGTACGAGGAGGATCTTGATGAAGGAGCTTCGGAGATAGACCCAGCACAACAACAAAATTATAATTATGTTGAAACATTAGAGAAAAGAGCCTCAGAAAGAAGAGACAGAACTCCTAGCCCACCAAAATCTGCAATTGATATGTTAAGAAGAGATAAATATGAGTTAGAAGTACTCAATAGGCATATCAAGAATGAGAATGAAATTTTAAGGGAGCAGGTTAAGCTAAAAAGTGATATGAATACAACTCTCCCTCTACAAATGGAAAAATTGTACAAAGCTAGTGATAGATTGAAGAAGAAAAACAAAAAGTTGAGCAGGGCACTTATAAATTTGAGATTCAAGTTGGTCATAAGGAAGCCTAGGAGTCCATTGACTATCAGGCAAAGCAGAAGAAGGAGCCTAGATGTCCTAGTATAAGTCTCAGAATATATGAGTTGATTGCATGAGGACATGCAAAAACTTTGCAGTGGGGGTATGTTGAGCCCCAAAGATGTCCTTTCCATTTACCAAATTTCACTTCATTTCCTTTGTCCCTTATCAATTACAGGCTTAAATGGTTGATAGGATTGATTAAAATCACTTTAGGAATGTATACAATTACTGACTTGCTATATTTTCATGGTTTTGTTGTTGTAGTAATTTTTGACTAGACTCAGCTACATAATGCAGCCATTCTATAGCCAGTCGCCTATTCCACAACTATCTTCATTTTCTCACAGGTTACAGGTGTCAATTCAAGGAAAAACACATATGGTTGAATTCCACAACACTCCCACATCATTTATTGCTCTCTACGAAGTCTGAGAAAGAGTTTACAGGTGGTTATGCACGTGGAAGAGGTCAAAGTTAAGAAGTAGATTCCTACCAAGACAGGGACTCTACAAATGTCTCCAACAGAATACGAGGCTTCCGCAAGAGTTCTAATTTGATTTTGATTAAAAAAGACACTTGTTCCTGTTTCTTCTCAAGGGTAGTTATGTATTTCTTTTATAAGAATGACTCGGGAGACCGAGGGACAACTAGTTAGATTGACGTTTTGTTGCTAGATCTCAAAAGACCGTAATACCCTGTTTTTGAAATAATTTTCCTTTAATGAAAGAAGTACTGCTTTATTGCAAGATCTAAGGCAATATTGAGGATATTTGTATGCTAATCCGGTGGTAGAGGGCCCCTACGGCCCGAGAAGCTCTATGCACATTGTTTAGATAAGTAACTGTAGCCTTGTTGCATTCCTAGCTTAAGCAATTTTCTGAACTTTGTGTTTTATACTCATTGCTTTGGATGCTACAGTCAGTCTTATTCTTACAAGTTGTTCCAATATATCACTAACAGTGAATGAGAGATAATTGTAGTATTTTAGGAGTTAGTTGCATTTCTCTTAACTTTATGTTTGTATTCTCAATTACATCAACTGTTACAGCTAGTCTTGTTCTTACGAACTCTTCCAAAATATCACTAACACTGGATGAGACATAGCTGTGGTGTTTTAGAGCTTATTTGTGTTTTGTTGAACTTTATGTTTTTATGCTCATTCACATCACATGTTACAGCCAATCCTGTTCTATGAATTATTCCAAAATACCACTGACCCCGAATGAGACAGAGATGAAATATTTGAGTGATTAGTTGCATTTTTAGTTTAGTTGTAATACTCCGGAGGTTAATGGCACCCTAGTTATGTTTCAAGTTAGTTTAATTGCATTCTAGTTCAGTTATGGTCACTGTATTTCAAGTTTGATTAGCTAGTTGAATTAGACTTCACGACCTTCATTATTTACAAAGTACTCTTGTATTAATCTCTTCCAAACACATCATCATATGGACAAGAATTAGTGATATCAATTCAAGGCCTTGAATGCTCTGCAACTTCTTATAATTTCACAAACTGCCTCGTTTCCAAAGCTATTCCAAAAGATTTCTAATTCTTGAAAGAGGTTTAACAATGATATTTTGAGTTGTAGAATGGATTAATTTCGGTGTCATAGGTTAATTTAGAGTAGAATTCTTCACTAGGTTGTAGACTATCTTAGAAGAGCCTCATTGCATTAAAAATTATCCTTTTCTCAAAATTATTCCAACATATTCCTAATGAATGAATTGGATTGAGTTCATGTTATGAGTTATTGAATTCATGTTATGAGTTATTTAGTTCTTGCTATGAGTTATTTTTCTTGTTAAGAGTTTTGCATTTTCTGTTCTCAAGTGCCATACATAGTTTAGAATAGGTTTTGCTCTGTTTTAGTGTGTCCAACAACTTCTTTTTACTAACACTTAGTTATTTTTTTTCCTTCCTTAGAATAAAAATACAAAACTAAAAACATTTGGAAAACAATAAACACAACGTAGTGAGAAAGAGATACCTAGGCACATATAGTGCACTTCACTTCAACAGTTTACTAGCCTTGGTTGACAATTTATGACATCAATTTAGGAACACTAATTTGAGCAGACAAAAACCATAAGTAGATAACTTCAAAACCCCATTGATTCCCCTCCGCCTGTAGTCGGTGTGTGCACTCTCTGCCAGGTGAAAAGGTAAAAAATTAGAAGGTTTTTATTAAGGGGAAGGAAATATTCCCCTATGGATTTCTACAATCCCTAGCCCATCATTGGCCTTCTAAAGCCTGCCACCAAAGCTCCCCTTGTATAGAATTATTATTTATTTACTATCCATCTAAATTTTTATATATGAAATTTATTTAAATTATTATATGATATGGTCAAACAATATACTCCCATATTAAAATGTAAAGTGTTTCCTTACTTTCAATTTAATAATCTAAATTAATTTTATTAATTTAATTTGAGATGTTATTACTGTGAATTTTGCTTTTAATAGTTGTACTTTGCTCCTATTTTCATAACAACGTTAACATTTAGAATGCAAAATAAGTTTTTCATTGCTTCTTACTTGTCTTATTTAGAGTTATTTGATTGGTTCTTTTTCTTATTACATTAGTTCTTTTCTTTCATATATATGTTATTTTTACAATTAAAACACATAGTTGGATACTTAATTTGAAACTTTATGGGTATAAAATCTAGCAGAATTGATTTTGTCAAAAAGGGCTAGACATGTAGATTATCATTCGTCAATCTAAAACACGATCTCATGAAAGACGCAACATAAAACACTCATCAAATATTACCCAATAAATTCTAACACTATATAAATGAATGATATTTTAACATCCACGAGACTAAAAATAGTCTATGGGAATACCAACCTCCTTGTTTTTTTTCCTTCTTTAATTCAATCCTTTTCTTACTCAAAGTGATGATGAGCTGACCAAACCTTCTAAAAGTTCCCTCACTGGAAATAAAATGCCACAGAATTGATGCTAACATATTGTGGTAACTATCCATGATGTCTCTGAAAGCATCACATTCCAAAATGAAATGTTTTTCTGATTCCATTGCCCCATAAGTGAAAAAAGTACACACCCTTTCTTCCCAAGCTTCTTTAGGTCTCTTCCACCGTCCCATTTCACACCGAAGTTGATGTGAGTTAGTTCTTAACTGAGCAATAGAAATATTTTCTTTCCACATAATGTTAGCTCCAATGTACTCTTTTTGTTGGAGATCACAAGTGGGATTGAAAACCTGAACATAGTACTTCTTCTTTCTACCCAACTCTTTTCCCCATATACCCTTATAGAATTTCTCCAGCACAAAATTCTTTAACTCCTTGCTATTTGCGGGACATGAATTTGTTGGAAATACTGAGAGGGGGGGTGAATCAGTATTCCTTTCAATTAGAGCATTAGTTAATCTTCAATTATTATCAGTGTTTGTGCCAGTAAAAAAAAGGAACACAAATGCACACAGTTTTTAAGGTGGAAACCCACTCTGAGACAAAAACCACCTAATGCTTTTCTAATAATTCTTTAATATTCAACTCCAATTGAAAATAAAGCTCCAACTTCCTAGAATTTAGAAAATAATTCTTCTCCAGCTCCCATTGGATGGACTCTCCAATGCCCATGATTCTTCAGTAGTCAATTGAACGGATTCCCCAACACCCAATGAGCTACAACTCACCCTAGCACCACCCTACCACCCTATAGAAGAATAAAAGAAGAATGGACTCCAGTACCATGGAAAATGGTCCACTTTACAATGATATAGAATGATGTAGAAGAAGAAGACACACTAGAACATAACCCCAACTATGAAACAACCACCTAATGATGATCCTAGACCACCCGACACTGCTTCTTCAACTCTTGACAGATAGACACTAGTACAATTTGTACAATAATGTATTTACAATGACTTAGTACAATGATTGTATGCAGTGCTACCCACTTGAAGACTTCATGTGATGAACTTATTGCTGCTGTTATGCACCTTGGTTTCTGCTCTTATCATGCTACCCTCTACTGCACCTTGCTTTGCTTTGCTTCCCTAGAAATTTTGGTCCTTTGTAGCCCTTGACAACACATGATCTAGCTTTTTCTTTGCCTTCTAGGAGCTCGATATTGAATCTAGTGTATCTCTATTATTTTAGATCTCCAATATCTAATTTTTGGTCTTGTAGTAGTACTCTAAGTCATATTTCCAATGCCATAGGTTTGACCCAATTTGGATTCTTCAAGAGAGAGTTATACCCATTATCTCACAATGCCCTAATTATGGACTGTTTCAGCAGAGTGAACTTGTATGGTGTGCCACGTGTCACTGTTTCTTCATTTAGCTCTGAAAATGATAGAGATAAAACTATAGCCTATGAAATATCTTCCAATTTTTACGGAATTCCAATCCGATACTTAGAGAGAGAGTTATGATGATTTTACCAAGGTCACTTCTTTGAGATGAATTTCAGGAGCCTGCAAAAATCCTAACTTCCATAGATCATATCTTTGAAAATATTGCGCACCTTGATTTGAAATTTTCACAGAAACTTCCTCAGGATTTCTAATTTTCCTCATAAAAATTTCAGCTTTTGAACCTTCGTAGAAAAAAAGTTAGAGAGAAAATTCCACGATGACATGTTTCAGATGGCGAAATCCCTTGCATAAGGAGGAAATGAGGATCACAATTTATATAAATGCTTAGGTTGAGAGGGGCTTCAACAAGTGAACATGGGAGGGGTTTTAGGAGCTTAAAAAATATTAATTATGACGTTTCAATGACCCATGCCACAACCCTATGGGGTTTTAGCCCACTAACTGGGGGTATAAACTTCAAACATGAATATCTCTCAAACCGTGAAGAATTACGTGGCATGCCATACATCAACGGAAACATCTCGACAAGTAGAAACCATCAAAAGCATTCTTGAACCAGAACAAAGGAATTTTTTAGGTCAAAATTCCCATTCAATATTGGGTTATCCCTTGGCGTTGCTTGGGTTGACATCAATGACAATCATTGATCAACAATTTACCCTTTTGGCATTGATGGCAACAAAAGTACTCCCCCTGCGATCATGACACCTCTTCCTACAACATTCTCTCCCCCTTTGACATCAATGGCAAAGGGTAACTCCCCCTAAAACACAACCATCCTGTGGACCTGTACACACTTCCACTCCCCTTGACACACAACCGTCCTGCAGACCTGTAATATAATGAGAACTTGGGAGAATCCCAAGCTTCTGACGAAGATATTTAAATGCTTCACAAGGTAAAGGTTTAGTGAATATATCAACAATTTGTTCTTTTGTACAAACATACTCAAGTTTGATATTCTTTTCAGCGACTTGTTCTCTAAAAAAATGATATTTGATAGGAATGTGTTTTGTTTTTGAATGCATGACAGGATTCTTAGAGATGCTGGTGGCACTAGTGTTGTCACAAAATATGGGAATAGGCTCACTAAATTTTACTTGAAGATCTTGCAAAGTTTGCTTCATCCAAATGACTTGATTACAACATGATGCTGCTACAATGTATTTTTCTTCCATTGTAGATAACGAGATTGAGGTTTGCTTTTTTCTCAACCATGATACAAGACAACCACCTAGATAGAATACTGCTCCACTAGTACTCTTACGATCATCAACGCTTCCTGCCCAATCTGCATCTGTAAAGGCTTGAATAATGAGACTTTTACCCTTGGGATACCACAAGCCATATTCTTCTGTGCCCAAGCCACTAGCATGCGACTGAGGCCTTCCAATCACTCCCACAACAAGGCATGCCAATGAATGTGGAATTTATCAGGAATTTCTGAGCCAACGACCTCATATTCTAAGCCTCTTTTTCAGGTCGAGGTCTCGGGGCACTGCCCAAAACTTCATGAAACTTACATAAATGATAAATAAAATGATGACAAGGTTACTAATGCAAAACTTGAACAATTACCTAATTCAACAAGGACTAGCCATGACAGACATTTCGTCAAACATATCATAAACATGTAATATACAGGTCATAATGACATATATGAGCATAGGGATCTCATACTTATCTGAGAATAAAAAATGAGGACCAATATCTCCTCCCAATAGGTGCAATTTTATCTATTAGGTCATTCATTCATTAACATTTCGCATACTAACAAAAACATGATGAGGGCCATAAAACCATGCTCATAACCAACATATAACCAACAAAATAAAAATTCTAAAACAACCATCAAGATCACATAATAACAAATACATTTATCCATCAAATATAAGAGGATAATAGCTCTTATTAACATATGCAATATGCAACGAGGTCTGGAACTTCCAAATACCACCTGACCATAGATTGGGCTGAATCAAATCTTTATTTCCACCAATCACCCCTGTGCCATATTCCAACCATTGATGTGGGATCTCATGGAATAAACCAAACAAAAACAAACCATGGCTTCTAGAGGCCAAACCACCTCAACCTTCAACCAGGGATTTCACCTCATGGTCGGACATCACTAACCATCACTAGATCGGTCTCTAC
Source organism: Pinus albicaulis (assembly GCA_034641835.2). Taxonomy (NCBI): domain Eukaryota; kingdom Viridiplantae; phylum Streptophyta; class Pinopsida; order Pinales; family Pinaceae; genus Pinus; species Pinus albicaulis. The sequence continues at coordinate 933,324,546 of CM076570.1, read as the reverse complement.
ACAAGTTGTCTAGGGCTATAAAATGTTTGTTCCAACGAGGGCTTCGAGGAAAAGTAACTCAACCCACAACTATAGTTAGGCTTCCTGAGAATTTGTCCAACCATGTCTTCCAGGGCTAGTAACTCAACTCACCAAGGGCTTCCAAAGAATTTTTCCAACCAAGGATTCTAGGAGTAGTAACTCAGCCCAAACTATTACAGGGCTTCCATAGCATTTTTCTAACCAAGGCTTCTAGGATCTAGTAACTCAACCCACAACCATAAGGAACATGAGCATCAATAAAAAAAACAAAGGTAAATCCACAACACCTTGGCTATCCAGGAAATGGAAAGTCTAGGAAAAACCATTGTCAGTCTAGGAAATCCTCCATGTCAATGACATATCATAACCAAGAAACCACATGCATGTGCCATATGTTGTGGATCATCTGAATATCCTTTTATTTTTCAAATATTTGAAAATATAAAAATAAGAAATTGTTGGAAAATATGTTAAAGTGTCAAAATCTTATACTTTAGCATGAAAAAATATATATGTTTGCCAAAATATGAGTTAAATTTTAAAAATTTAAACTTTATAATAGTGGATTTGGTATTTGATGTTAAACATTGATTGATTTGACTGGCGGAAGGCGTTGATAATTAAAGTCCTTGTCAAAAGGCCCAACCCGCGGGCACAACTAGTGCACTGGATACCATGATGAGTGCCTCCGCAATTGATCAGGTTGACTGTAGGGACAACAGAGATGAACGATGAAGATTGAGTGTGGGGGTACCAGTCGAATTTTTCCTTCGTACCCCGAGAGCCCCCGTAGTGACGTAAGACGCTAAGTTGGTCACAACTATCTTCCATGTTGGGCAGAGTTAACGGCTTACTGTCGCGTCTTGTGAGCATTAAATTTAAAACCTATGCCACCTATTTAAAGAAGATTTTTATTTTTTTTTCAAAATTACTTGTGATTTGTTGCGCTGCACCCTGTTTTAGTTTTTCGTCACCTACAAATTTGACCACCTTGCAAGCTGTTCTCACGTAAGTTTTCAACCATGGCTAAAAGGTCATCCCTATCAGGTTCAGCTAGCCATATCCCTCTCATGGATACTGAGAGGGATATTCAAGATACCCTGTGTTCTATAATTCATCTCCCTTTCTACCAGCAAGTTATTTTGAATGATAATGCTTCCCCTGCTGGAGTTGCCAATAGGGCTGGCCCCTAGAGGGAAACCATGGCCCGGAAGAGGTTGGGCAGAGGTATGTGACAGGGCTCCAATGATATCGTCGGCAGAGTGAGATGCCCCCGAGGCATTAGGGCCACTGGGCTTAGGAAGGTCAGGAAGGATGGTATAAACATAACCAGATTGGGCGTAGATAAGGTCATATTTCAAGGCTATTTGGAGGGCAGCTTCTTTGGTTTGGGGAAAATGGGATGCGACATCTTTGCCAATGGGAGGTAAGAGAGAGCGAAGGAACTAGTCCATGTAAACCCGATCTTCAAAGGGGGGAGCGCGACACAAGTTCCGTCTTCATCGCCATTCCTAGACATGAGCAGAAAGGCGGGTCGAAGAGGATTGATGGAAAGAAGTTAAGAGTTCAGTGCCAGTGTTGTATCGGAGAGGGAGCTGGAAATAGGATAAAAAGGCTTGGGCAATGGTCACAAAGGTGGTATGGGAAGAGGTGGCTTGATCAACATACCATATGGAAGCTTTGTCGGTAAGCGTGCATTGGAACAAACGAAGACGGATGGATTCATCGATGATGGAATTAGAGGAACACCACATGTGGAAATATCGGATATGGTTAGAGGGATCTTCACTAGCAAGGCCTTCAAACATGGGAATGTCGGAGGGGAGCTTGGTTGGCATAGCAGGCCAACTAACATCTTGGCGAATAGGATCATTAATCAGCTGATTGAAATCGGGGAGATTGAGGCCGACCATATAAGGGAGTAATGGGGCAGTCGAGAGAGGTCCCGTAGTGGTTCCACTGGAAATGGACCCAGCGGTAGAACTGGGGTTAGGGCTAGGTCCTGAACTAGACATGGTGAAGGTAAAAGAGGGAGAACCAGAAGTAGGGGGAGAACCCGAACAATTAGAGGAAGAGTCGGAGTGCAGACTTAGGGGAGGACTTACTCGAGGACGATGGGAAGGAGGAAGTCGACCGATCGAAAACTGAGGGTGAAGGCCAAGAATTCTCCGGGAGAAGCGCCTTGGGGGTGCAATGAGGACGGAAAGAAGAAAAACTGACAAGGCTAGGGAGGGACAAAATCAAGTGAGGTCAAGGGCGGAGAGGTGCAGTGACAATTGATTTTAAAGTCTTTTCCAGGCAGTGTTAGCCAGGCTCTTCTTCACTTAGGGTCAGTGTGTGGAGTGTGTTAATTTTAATTGTTTAAACCCAGATTTTTTGAGAGTAAAAGAAAAAGTGTGTTGTGTAACTGAAAATAAATCTGCAGTAAATAAAACGAAAAGAACAGAAAATTAACAGCTACTAAGGCATTAATTTAACCCAAGAAGGCAGGTCTCTCAAAACTAGTCTATAAGAGGGAAAAAACTAAGCCAAGCACGCAAAAGGAGGCCAATAGATCTAATGTCCAGAGGGACTGGGATCTAAAGGAGAAATCTGCTGAAAAGTGTTGCAGAGAACAACAAATAGGCAGAGGCAAGGTTGCTGCTAAAAAGGAGGAGATCAACTAAAAATAGAAGAGACAAGGCGGTGGCCGTGGAAATGAACCCAAGAAAAATGATATGAGGTGATTTGAGAGGGAGAAGAGCTGATCTAAAGGGATCTGAAAAGGTGGTATCAGATCTGAGAAAAATAAGGCTGAAACTCTGAAAATCAGACTTCTAAAACAACAAAGACTCTCCCACAAAAAATGGAGGGTACTAGAGCCCTAAGGGGCAAGATTCCCTCTTAGTTGAGTGAAGCAGATAGAAACAAGTAGAAACGGGTAGAGACGGAGGCTGGAAAACCCCGACAGAAGCTTCAGACAAACCCAGAAAAAGTGCTGAAAAATTTGTAGAAAAGGTGCAGGTCGCAGGTTCTGACCTGTTTTTAGTCTAGGTAGCAGGTTTGGGGTAGAAAAGTGCGTCCTCAAGCTTAGGTCTCACTTTTTGGGCTGATAAGTGCGACCTACAGATCTGGCTCTTTCGGCGATAGATTTCAGAAAAAATTGTCGTCTCAGCTGTGGTTGATGTCTGTCACCTACGCAATAAGGCCAGAAATGCATGGAAGTGAAAATTTTGACTATTTGAGGGTTTTGGAGGTGAAAAGCACCATAAAAATAGGAAAAACAGGAAACTGAAGAGAAACCCTAGGGTCTAAAACAGCTGGATATGCAGGAATAGATAAAACGATAGTGGTCGTAAAATAAAACCCGTGTGGAGTCGCCAATTGTTAGTATGAATCTTTCATCGCAAAAGATCACTTTAGCTACGCATAACAAATAGCCCTAACATCGATTATGGCTGCAAAATATCTTTAAGTCTGCTGCAGAAATTCAGATCTAAGCACAAAAGAAATTAAGCAGATAAAATATAATATGGCTCCATGCATCCAATAGACAAGACAAGAACAAAGTGTTTAAAAGAATGATTTGTATTATATTAAAGAATGGGGCACCTGAGAGGAAAACAAGAAAGGTGTTTTCCAGTTCTCCTCAATGGGATGGGTTGTTGAAAGTCCTCAGTGTTTCAGATTTAAAATTCCCCTCTCTTATTGTGGTAGAAAACCCTGACAAACATTGAACTCAATGGGATTTCACAAAGCAAAAATGGAAAATGGTGACCAAGAATAGATCCAGTGTGATCTAATGCAATGAAGGTGACTAATGAATGGGGAAAACCCTCCTATTTATAACAAAATATTGGGGCGGCCTAGAACTCGGTGCGTGAATAAAATATTATTAATCGAATTCTAGAAGCATCCTTTAGGAATATTTTACTATATTTGTTGGAGGAAAAAGGATTCTTGACTTGGGTCAATTCATTTATTTATAAATAGTAAATAAATAAATGATTTATTTATCATTTTAGGGAAATGATGGGAATATAATTAAATAAATAATGATTTATTTAATTATTTACAAATGATTTAGTCAAATTTAACTAGGAATATTATTAAATAATGATTTGAATAACTTATTCCTAGGAAATAATTAAATAAATAATGATTTATTTAATCAATTTCCTTGTTTTGGGTTAAATATGACTAGGAAATATGGACAAATGTTATTTTATATGGTGAAAGCAATTTTACTTAGGGTAAAATTGGTCTTACATGGTGTTCTTGGGTTCATCTAATGATAATGGGTTAGATGACCAAAAAAATGGTGTAACACCTGCGTATTCTGCAATGGTCAAGTCTGGAGTTTTGTCTGCATGCATTTCAAAAACCCATCTTTTCCCTAAATTTATCTATTGGTTTGTATCTGTCATGTATCCAGGGAAGTGTTTTGTCATGAATTCCCAAGGAGAGAATGTTTTGCAGATGTCTACCTTGTTAATTCGCCAAGCCCTTTGCTATCCTGAGTCAGAGTTAGCCATCCAATTTTCTGACGAGTCGCTGGTACAATATTATGATAATATTGCAGGAGAAGAATTCAATCAGTTCATGTTTTATTTGAAGCCTGACATGAAGCAGTTTCAGCCAAATTGCAAAGAGTTTTCTATGGGGGTTTTTGATGCTGAGACTCATCCAGTATTGAGTAATATTGCAAAAATTATGGGTAAAGATGATGATAATGTAGTGGATAAATCAGTCCTAGGGATGTTTTCCATGATGATGAAGCCAGGAATGGTGTTGGATATTCCATCATATTGGTAGGAAACAGTTAATTCACAGCTGATGAGCCTTTCATTAAGAGGTTCTTTCAAATTTCCTTCATTGATTGTATATTTGTTCTTATATCAGAATGTGGAACAATTCATGAATTTAGGTCTAAATATTATGGATGTAAATAAAAGAAGGCAATCAGTGATATTTTGGACAGATGTAGTTAGAAGGGAGAAAAATGAGGCTAGGTTGTTTGATTTTTCTAGATATTACATGCCAACCACATATAAAATATTGAATGGAAGTCCTCCTCCCTGTTTCTTACCTAAAGCTTAGGAGTTTCTGCATTTAGGAAACAATTGTAAGTATGGATATTGGTTTGTCTTTTTAGGAATATTATGAAATAAGGTTATATGAAGCAAGTGTTGAGCCTTACAGACTCTCAACTTTTGTACCAATGAGGCTTTTTTCTTTAGAGTTCATTAGACAGAGTCTAAATGTTGATCAGGTTCATTTCATGCCTATGAATAAAGGAAACATGTATAAATTACCCATGGTTGTAGGCCCTTTCATAGTAAATATGAGGCATGCATTTGATGAAGTAAAAAAAATATTAGATGACATGCATATGCTAATAGGAGAAAGTTGGGCTTATGACCCATATAGTGTGATTTAAAATAGAAGATTTGAGAATGGGTACTCTGATTTTATTCATGAAAGTATGCTAGAACAAGAAAAGATAGCATGTAAAGGTGTGATGAGTTCAGTAGATGCAAAAATTCAAACTCCCATCATAGCAGAGAAAACAACTAAAAGAACCAAGGGAGTAGTTAGTGATCTAGATGATGAGGAGCAACGAGCCAAGAAGAGAAAAAAACTTACTGAAGAGCCTACATCTTATTCACCTAGTTTTTCATTACATTTAGGAGAAGAGAAAAATGCTCCTGCTTCATCCAGGAATCATGAAGTGTCTCATGAACAGGTGCCCTTGATCAAACAACTATTTTCACAAATTGAAGAAAGAAATCAGAGGATGAAGGCTAGCATGGAGGTCCAAGCTGAACATCAAGTTGTTGCTGATCAAACAAGATTGTTGACTATAATGGATCTTGAGAAAGATCAATTTAGAGTTGCCCTGTCACTTCCTACAGATATGTCAATTGGTTCTTCCAGCAATCTCAACACTATCAATGTGACTGTGGATGTAAAGAAAATTCCACTGATGGATAAAATGAATTTGCATATGCAAATAGGTCAATTGATTGTAAATAACATCACAAATACTAATGCAATGGAAATAAAGGTAGAGAATATGTTGGCTAAAGTAATTAAACAATTGAAGTTAGAGAATTCTAAATCAAGAGCCTTAACAGTTCAGAATGAGGAATTGAAGAAAATTATTATAAAAATTGGAGTAGACCCCAGTGATAAGACTGTTGTGCAGAAATTCATGCAAAGTGCTAAGGTAGAAAAATCCACATTAAGGAAGAAGTTAAAGTTACCTACTGGAGAAAATTCAATGGCCACAGAAGTTGCAGAGGTAGAGAAGGAAAAGGAAAAGCTTCTGCAACAACTCACGCAAAAAGATGAAGAACTCTCCAAAATAAAGCATACTGTAATTTCATTGCAAAATCATATTGATAATCATAATTGTAATTTATTTTTCCTATAGGTGATGAAGACCCTCAAGCACGAATTTTTCAATTAAATATTGAGTTGCAGATGGCTGAAAGAGATTGAAAGAAGGCTCAAACAAATCTGGAGACTGCAACAAAATTGATGAAAGTTATAGAAAATGAAGCTGATAAGTACAAAATGGATTTCCGAAATGCTGAAGCTGAGATTAAAAATCTCAAAGAAAGATTGAAATGAAATCTCTCATTGATATAAGCTAAATATATCATTTGGACTGATATCATCTCAGAAATGAAATCTAATTGGTGTTTCTTGATGATAATTGCAAAAGAGAAAAGCCTTATTTTAGAATGTGAAGAACCAATCATGTTTGATAAGCAAAAAAGAATTAATAGAGCCATTTGGGCCAGAAGATTTATTGATTTTATTAATTCCAAATTAGATTAGGAATTAGAGGAGAATGATATGCAGGACAGAATGTTGTATGCAGTAGAAATTAATAAAATGATTGTCAGAAATGATCTCAAAAAGGCTGCAGAAAAGAAGCTAATGGAAATCAAGGAAGCAGTAAGTTAGTTTGATAAGTCTTTTGATAAAATGACAAGAGTAGGCTTGCCATCATGTTGGGGAGCTGAAGGAAATCTTTTGCCATGGAGCTCTTATGAGAACTTACTAGTGATGACAAAAAGAAAAGTTGATAACAGGAATGAAAAGACTCAGGTGCTTAAAGGAGAGACAATGGTCAACTTCTTGTAGAGACATTTGCAACTCTTATGGATGGTAAAGACTCTTTTCACAGAAAGGCCTTCTTATGATCGAATTACTGCATTCATATTGGAATATCACAATCTGACACATTCATCCAGGATGAAGGTAGAAATATGGAAAAAGTGCAAATCATGGACAATAGACCTGCCAAAAGGATCAACAGCAAAGAAAGACAAATCAGTTGACCAAGGAATAGAAGCCACATCATCAGCAATTCCTATAGATTAGGATATTTATTTATGTTATTTTCTAAAGACAATTTAAATGTAACAAGACATTTTCAAGGCATGTAATAGACAAACTTTTAAAGTAGTTTTGGTAGTTAGGATTGGTTACAGTAGTTCCAAACTTCTTTTTACTGTATTTAATGTAATTTTCAAGGGAAGGAAAGTTTCCGAGTTTTGGACCTTCAGACAATTATTTTTGTACTAAGAGATTCAAAGATTAATGAATGAGTAAGAAATTTTCTAGCATTCTGTTTATGTTGAAATGTATTCCAGTTTACATTATGTGTTTCTATCTATGAATAAAAAAAAGTTATGAGCAACAGGTCTCTTTTTATTTCTGTATATAAGAGTTAAAAACCTTAATTGGCGCTCCTTTATTTTAACTATTTATTTCATATATTTTTTCTAGGGTTGGAAATGATATTTTTTGTATAAAACAACATATCAGTTTGGACTTCTTCTTTCATATTCTTCTAGTCACTTCACTCAACATTAACAAATGGTAGCATTGTGAAGCATTCATCATATTTGACATTTAAGGGTTTAATCATAAATACTTGAGGGTTAATAAAACAGAGACATATATATTTGTGACATAATCATATAAATGTCTTAAGCAATGATTCCTTATCACAGCTAAGGGATTGTCTCTTAAGGTACAACATTAATTGGCATCGTTGCCGGGAGCAAAGATTCGAAGGTTTTCCCTGGGTTTTGTTCATATTTCCTCTGGTTGTTCAGAGAGGAGGAAATACTAAGCTGTGCTTTATTTTAAATAATTATGGCTCCTTAGAGGCCTCACACGAGGTCAGATACCTCTCAGCAAAAAGTTCCTATTCTATCAGTTCCACAAAAGTTAGTTTCAAAGAAGGGCAAGAAAACAAAAATATTTTCTACACCTGATGCCACACTGCTTACACCAGGTAGCAGTTCTCATATCTTGCCATCCAAGGAAATTTCCCGGAAACTCATTTTCTCGAAAAAAGAATCCTTATCCTCACCCATTCATTTCCAAGAACCAACATTAGAAGAAATATCTTTTGAGTTTGTATCGTTTTCATTCACAGAATCTCAACCTAATTCAGTTTCCGGTTCTTCTACTATTTTTCATATACCCCTTCCCATATCAGTTGTTCTACCCCTTTTATCCCCACCTACAACTGGTATTCATTTTACCCCCGCTCAAGGAGCAGTCAATCAGGGCATCAAAATGGCAGCCCCTGATTTCTTGATGAATAGATATGCACCATTAAATCTACCCCAACCAATGAATGCAATGCTTCAGGAGTACCTTAAGTTGCTTCCTAGATTTAATGGTGAAGATGAAATAACTGCAGATTAAAACTTGCCTTTGTTTTGAACTTTTGCTGAAAACTTTAATGTAGAACATCTTGATGTTGTAATGAGACTTTTTGTGCAGTCTCTAAGTGGAGAGGAAAGAAAATGGTTCAAAGGATTACCAAATGGTTCAATCAATGATTGGGATGAATTAGAAAGACAATTCATCCAGAGATGGGGTGAAAAAAGAGACCATGGTTATTCTTTAACAGATTTTAATGCTCTAAAGAAAAAATCAAATGAAAGCATGAGTGATTTTATTAAAATATTTAATAAGCTGTACAATAGTTTTCCTGTGGAAATGAAACCTCCTCCTATTGGAGCAAGGGTTGTTTTTGCTGGGGCATTTGTATCAGATTTCAGTTTTACCTTGAGAGAAATAAGAGCCTCCACTCTTGAACAGATTCAAACCGATGCCTTAGAGATTGAAGAAAACATGGCTACTGCTGGAAAGGTTCAAGACGAAGGAAAACATAAAGAAGAAGATTCATCACAAGATCAAAGGATAGATGACATGACTAAGGTCATTAAAATTTTGTCAAACAAATTAGTAAAGATGGAATTAGATAACAAGAAACCTGCACAATAAAACAGAGGGGTTTTCAATCCCCAATTCAAAAAACAACCCTTACAGATTCTACAGAGAGAAAGAAAATATCAAGATCAAGTCCAACCACCTTTATATACAGAGGAAGCACCATCACATTCTGTTGATAATGATCAGAAAGAAGATGAAGATCAAATTTATGCTGTGTATATGGAAGATGGTGAGACAGAAGAAGAGAGTGAGAAAGAATATGCAGGGGAATGTAAAGAAGCTCATGTCTCATTTGATTAGGAAGAAATGGATGATTATTGCAAACAATTTACTAATTTTATGCAAGTAAAGTTGCATAAAAAATATGATTTGAGGTCAAAAGAGAGGTTGAGAACTCAGGATGATGAAGAAGAGGAATCAATACCTACTCCAATGGCGACTCCACCACAGAAGAATTCAATCAAAAAATCAGATAAGGGGAAGCAGCCCATGAATCAAGAAAAAGAAAAAGAGAAGCAACAAGCTGAGGCTTCCCAAGAAAAGCCTAATGACCCTAATGTGTTGGAGAAAATTGTTATTGTTCCTGATCAACACACAAATTCAAACAAAAACCAAGAAGAACTTGAAAATTTAATAAAACAAAATCAAAACTTCAGTTTGTCTAAAGAATTAGAAAAAGTAAAGATTCAAGCACCACTTCTTGAGTTGGTTAAAACACCTGGTTATAAGAAATAAATTGCAGAGTTTATTAATTTATCTTAGTCTGATGAGGTGGGTGATATAGTGAATCTGCAAGAAGAGAAACCAGTGGTTACTTTTGGACCTCATGTTGAAGAGGTAGATTATTATGTTCCACCTTTTTATATATTAGTTCTATTACATGATTTTATTTTACATAATTGTATGCTATATTCTAGTGCATCACATAATCTAATGCCCCTGTCTGTGATGAAAGAGTTAAATTTACAAATCACCAAACCATATAGAGACCTTTATTCCTTTGATTCAAAAAGGGTGAAGTGTGTAGGTCTTATCAAAGATATGGTTGTTTCCTTAGCTCAAATTCCAGCTAAGAGTATTATGATGGATGTGGTAGTAGCAAATATTCCAGCCAGATTTGGTATGTTGTTGTCTAGATCTTGGGGGGGAAATCTTGGAGGAGTTTTGAAATTGGATTTCACATATGCTATTATTCCTGTTTTTAATGGGGAGGAAAGGAGGTTATACAGAGAAACTAGATTTTTGAAAACTACTACCAAGAAAGATGCAAGTAATTCCCCCATTTATGGTCAAGAGAAGGAGGATCTCTCTTGTTTCATGCTGCATGAAGATACATAATTTGCTGAAGATTCACAAAAGAAACTCTCTTCAACCAATGTACATAAAGAGCTGTGTTCAAATAAAATTTGGAAGTGTTATTTTGATGGTGCATTCTCTAAGGAGGGCACTGGAGCTGGATTCATATTTATATCTCCTGAAGGTAACTTTTTACCTTTTTCCTTCAAATTGGAATTTGAATCTAATAATAATGTAGTTGAATATGAAGCATTGATTCTAAGTCTACAAACAGGTAAACAGATGGGAATTAAGTATATATATGTTTTTGGTGACTTTGAATTAATCATAAGACAAATTAAGAATTGGTGCCAGAATAAACATCCCAAATTGAGGTCTTACAGAAATGAGGTGTGGGATTTAGTTGAAAATGATTTTGAAGCTTTTAATTTACAATTTATTCCAAGAGAAGAGAACAGAATGGCAGATTCATTGGCAGTTTCAACTAGCACATTTAAGCCACCAATTAATCCAAGATTGAGATATGAAATTGAACTGAGATACAAGCCTTCAATCCCTGATAATGTAAAAAATTGGCAAGTTTTTGAGGATGGTGAGAAAATTAATCAGTTTTTAACAATGATTGGAAATTTTGAAGACAGTCAAATTGATTTAGAAGTTGATGAAAGTGGTCAAAGTGATATGTCTAAAAATCTGAAACATTCAATTGGTGATCATAGGATAATTCAGTTGAAGGATAATATTTTTCCCAGAGGTTTAGTACATCTCGAGAGATTTTTTAATGCTAATGATGTGGAAATGAATCATAAAAAAGTATCCCAAGATGGAGAAATGGAAGACTGTAATTTAGGAACTCAACATGAGCCTAAAATAGTCAAATTGTTTAGAGAGTTCCTAAGGAGTACAAAGGAAGGTATGTAATTCTTTTTAAACAATTCATGGATGTATTTGCATGGTCATATGAAGATTTAAAAAATTATGATCTAGATATTATTCAGCATAAAATACCATTGAAAGATGGGGTTAAGCCACACAAGCAGAAGCTCAAACAAATTAACCACTATTGCTGTCTCCAATTGAAAAAGAGGTGAAGAAACCGTTGCAAGAAAAAATTATAGTTCCACTAAGATATTCAGATTGGGTTTCCAATCTGGTACCAGTCAAGAAGAAAAATGGAGAGATAAGATTATGTGTGGATTTCAACAATTTGAACAGAGCTTACCTAAAAGATAAGTATCCTTTACCAAATATGGATTTTGTTCTGTAGAAAGTAACTGGAGCATTCAGGTTATCCATGATTGATGGTTTTTCTAGGTATAATCAGGTGGCTGTGGAGAAGGAAGATCAAAAGAAAATTGCTTTCACCACACCTTGGGGAACATTCATGTATGCCAGGATGCCATTTGGCCTCATGAATTCAGGAGCTATTTTCCAAAGGGCAATGGATATTGCTTTTGTGGGTGATAAATTTGTAGTCATTTATCTTGATGATGTTACTATTTTTTCAGGTTCTAATGCTGAGCACTTAGAACACTTGAGGAAAGCCTTCTTGAAATGCATAAAATTTGGATTATCATTAAATCCAAAGAAATATTTGTTTGCTTTAGAGGAAGGTAAGTTGTTGGGTCACATAGTTTCAAAACATGGAGTGAATATTGACCCAACAAGGGTTGAAGCTATACAAACAATTCCACTGCCTAGAAGTAAAAATGATATCCAAAGGTTTTTGGGAAAAATCAATTTTCTGAGAAGATTTGTTCCAAATTATGCTGAGATTATCAGGATAATAACAGATATGCTAAAAAATAATGCTGAAGTAAAATGGGAAAAAGATGCAAGAGAATCATTTGGCATAATTAAAGAAGCTCTCCAAGAAGCTCATGTTCTGATCAGTGCAGATTACTTAAAGCCTTTTCAAATCTTCTCATTTTCATCATCTTCTACTATTGCTATTGTGTTATTACAAAAAAAATGAAGAAGGAAGTGAACAACTTGTAGCCTTTTTCAGCAAAGTCATTAGAGATGCAGAGCTGAAGTATAATATCCTAGAGAAGTAGGTATATGCTTTAGTTAAATCATTAAAGGCTTTCAGAACTTATGTACTTCATTCTCAAATAATAGCATATGTGCCTAATTCTGATGTAAAGGATGTGCTAGTACAGAGTGATGTGGAAGGAAAAAGAGGAAAATGGATTGCCAAAATCTAAGAATATGACTTGGATATCAAACCAACAAAGTTATTCAAAGGACAGGGACTGGCCAAATTGCTGACATAATCTAATTTCCAAGCTTTGGGATTTAGCTTACTTGCACCTGTAGATGAAGTGACTGAAGAAACAGATCATATTAAGACAAAGTCGGCAATTAAATATAAATTTCTCTGTTTAGACTAGTATAAAGATATAATTCATTATCTTAGTTTCTTTTCTTGTCCTCCTTCAATAAACAGAGCTAAGTACAGAGCTCTGAAATTGAAAGCTCGACCTTATGTTATAATTGAAGCTAAGTTGTATTGGAAAGATCCTGCTGGTGTATTGCTGTTCTGTTTGACAGAAGAGGAAACCATGGAGGTGATTAAAGAATATCATGAATGCTTGTGTGGAGGTCATTACAACTGGAAAGTAACTGCTCATAAGATTCTTAAATCAGGTTTTTATTGGCCCTCTTTATTTGCTGATGTACACAAAACTGTTATAAGTTTCCAAAAATGCCAATTGTTTCAGAAAAGAAAAGGTTAGCTCCTTTACCTCTCCTTCCTGTGTTTATTGAAGAACCTTTTAGACAATGGGGATTGGATTTCATTAGAGAGATTAATCCATCATCAAGTGGGCAGTTTAAATGGATTCTAGCTGCTACTGATTATTTTACAAAATGGGTAGAGGTAATTCCTACTAGAAAATAAAATGATTTGGTTGTGATGAAGTTTTTAGAAGAGAATATTTTTAGCATATTTGGATGTCCAGTAAAGATTGTAATAGAAAATGCTCAAGTTTTCAACTCATTCAAGTTCATAAATTTGCGTCAGACTTATAATGTAATATTATCTCACTCTATAGCAGATCATCCTCAAGGAAATGGATTAGCAGAATCATCTAATAAAACATTGCTAAAAATCTTGAAGAAAACAATCAATGAGAACCAGAAGGATTGGGATTCAAAGCTGATTTTTTCTTTATGGGCAGTGAGAATGACTACTAAAATATCCACTAGTAAGTCTCCTTATGAATTGGTATATGGTGCTCAGGCTTTGTTTCCCACTCAGCTAGCAAGACTAGTAATTTCTTTTCTTCAAGACTCTCAAGAGGAACCTAATGCCTTGATCAGAAGACTAAACAAGGTGATAGAATTGAGTGAAAGAAGAAATAAATTCAAAGACAATTTGGTCACTTATCAAGAGAAAATGAAGTCTATTTTTGACAGAAAGGAAAGAGAAATCATGTTTCAGGTTGGATATTTGGTATTAAGATGGGATAACAGAAGGGAAGAGAAAGGGAAACATGGTAAATTTGATCCTTTATGGTATGGTCCTTACAAAATCTCTGAATCCAGATCAAATAATACTTTCATGTTGGAAGATCCTGGTGGAGAAGCAGTAGAACTGCCTGTAAATCGACAGTATCTGAAACATTATTTCCAACACTAAATGCAATTAATTCACTATTGTACATATTCAGTTTTCTCTCACTTTATATTTCTCGTCAAGCAATTTTTGACTCCATGCCCGAAGTGAAGGCACTATTCTGCAGGTTCTTAGTGTTTCGTGGCAAAAAACACTATCCCCAGGTGGAGCCAGATGTTGTGGATCATCTGCATATCCTTTTATTTTTCAAATATAAAAATAAGAAATTGTTAGAAAATATGTTAAAGTATCAAAATATTATACTTTAGCATGAAAAAATATGAATGTTTGCCAAAATATGAGTTAAAGTTTAAACATTTAAACTTTATAATAGTGGGTTCGGTAATTGATGTTAAACATTGATTGATTTGATTGGCAGAAGGCGTTGATAATTAAATTCCTTATTAAAAGGCCCAACCCGTGGGCACAAATAGTGCACTGGATACCATGATGAGTGCCTCTACAGTTGACCGGGTTGACTATAGGGACAACAGAGATGAACGGTGGAGATTGAGTGCGAGGGCACCAGTCGAAGTTTTCCTCTGTACCCCGAGAGCCCCCGCAGTGATGTAAGACGCTGAGTTGGTCACAACTGTCTTCCACGTCGGGCAGAGTTAACAGCTTGTTGGCATGTGTTGTCAGCATTAAATTTAAAACTTGCGCCACCTATTTAAAGAAGATTTTAATTTGTTTTTCAAAATTACTTGTGTTTTGTTGCACTGCACCCTGTTTTAGTTTTATGCCACCTGCAAATTTGACCACCCTGTAAACTATTCTCACTTAAGTTTTCAACCATGGATAAAAGGTCATCCCTATCAGGTTCAGCTAGCCATATCCCTCTCATGGATACTGAGAGGGATATTCAAGATACCCTGTGTTCTATAATTCATCTCCCTTTCTACCAACAAGTTATTTTGAATGATAATACTTCCCCTGTGTATTCTGCCATGGTCAAGTCTGGAGTTTTGTCTGCATGCATTCCAAAAACTCATATTTTCCCTAAATTTATCTACTGGTTGGTATCTGTCATGTATCCAGGGAAGTGTTTTGTCATGAATTCCCAAGAAGAGAATGTTCTGCAAGTGTCTACTCTGTTAATTCGCCAAGCCCTTTTCTACCTTGAGTCAGAGTCATCCATCCAATTTTCTAACGAGTCACTGGTACAATATTATGATAATATTGTAGAAGGAGAATTCAATCAATTCATGTTTTATTTGAAGCCTGACATGAAGCAGTTTCAACCAGATTTCAAAGATTTTTCTATGGGGTTTTTGATGCTGAGACTCGTCCAGTATTGAGTAATATTGAAAAAATTATGGGTAAAAATGATGATAATGTAGTGGATAAATCAGTCCTAGGGATGTTTTCCATGATGATGAAGCCAGGAATGGTGCTGGATATTCCATCATATTGGCAGGAAATAGTTAATTCACAGCTGATGAGCCTTTCATTAATAGGTTCTTTCAAATTTCCTTCATTGATTGTATATTTGTTCTTATATCAAAATGTGGAAGAATTCATGCATTTAGGTCTAAATATTATGGATGTAAATAAAAGAAGGCAATTAGTGATATTCTGGATAGATGTAGTTAGAAGGGAGAAAAATGAGGCTAGTTTTTTATATTTTGCTAGCTATTACATGCCAACCACATATAAAATATTGAATGGAAGTCCTCATCCCTATTTCTTACCTAAAGCTCAGGAGTTTCTTAATTTAGGAAACAATTGTAAGAATGGGGATTGGTTTGTTTTTTAGGAATATTATGAAATAATGCTATATGGAGCAAGTGTTAAGCCTTACAGACTCTCAAATTTTGTACCAATGAGGATTTTTGCTTTAGAGTTCATTATACAGAGTCTAAATGTTGATCAGGTTCATTTCGTGCCTATGAAGAAAGGACACATGTATAAATTACCCATGGTTGTAGGCCATTTCATAGTAAATATGAGGCAGGCATTTGATGAAGTAACAAAAATGTTATATGACATGCATATGCTACTACGAGAAAGTTGGGCTTATGACCCATATAGTGTGATTTCAAATAGAATAATTGAGAATGGGTACTCTGCTTTCATTCATGAAAGTAGGCCAGAACAAGAGAAGATAGCATGTAAAGGTGTGATGAGTTCAGTAGATGCAAACATTCAAACTCCCATCATAGCAGAGAAAACAACTAAAAGAACCAAGGAAGTAGTTATTGATCTAGATGATGAGGATCAGGGAGCCAAGAAGAGAACAAAACTTACTGAAGAGCCTACATCTAATTCACTTGGTTTTTCTTTACATTTTGGAGAAGAGAAAAATGCTCCTGCTTCACCCAGGAATCGTGAAGCTTCTCATGAACAGGTGCCCTTGATCAAACAACTGTTTTCACAAATTGAAGAAAGAAATCAAAGGATGAAGGCCAGCATGGAGGCCCAAGCTGAGCATCAAGTTGTTGCTGATCAAACAAGATTGTTGACTGTAATGGATCTTGAGAAAGATCAATTTATAATTTCCCTGTCACATCCTACAGATATGTCAATTGGTTCTTCTAGCAATTTCAACACTGTCAATGTGACTGTGGATGTAAAGAAAATTCCACTGATGGATAAAATGAATTTGCATATGCAAACAGGTCAATTGATTGTAAATGACCTCACAAAGACTAATGTAATGGCAATAAAGGCAGATAATATGTTGGGTAAAGTAATTAAACAATTGAAGTTAGAGAAGGCTAACTCAAGAACCTTAACAGTTCAGAATGAGGAATTGAAGAAAATTATTATAAAAAATGGAGTAGACATCAGTGATAAGACTGCTGTGCAGAAATTCATGCGAAGTGCTGAGGTAGAAATATCCACATTAAGGAAGAAGTTAAATTTACCTACTTGAGAACATTCAATGGCCATAGAAGTTGCAGAGGTAGAGAAGGAAAAGGAAAATTTGTTGCAGCAACTCATGCAGAAAGATGAAGAACTCTCTAAAATAAAGCGGACTGCAATTTCATTGCAAAATCATATTGATTATCATAATTGTACTTTTGTTTTTCCTACAGGTGATGAAGACCCTCAAGCACATTTTTTTCAATTAAATACTCAGTTGCAGATGGCTGAAAGAGATCGAAAGAAGGCTCAAACAGATCTGGATATTGCAACAAAATTGATGAAAGTCATAGAAAATGAACCTGATAAGTACAAAATGGATTTCCGAAATGCTGAAGTTGAGATTAAAAATATCAAAGAAAGACTGAAAGGAAATATCTCACTGATACAAGCTAAATATATCATTTGGACTGATATCATCTCAGAAATGAAATCTAATTGGTGTTTCCTGATGAGAATTGCAAAAGAGAAAAGCCTTATATTAGAATGTGAAGAACCAATCATGTTTGATAAGAAAAAAAGAATTAATAGAGCCATTTGGGCCAGAAGATTTATTGATTTTATTAATTCCAAATCAGATCAGGAATTAGAGGAGAATGATATGCAGGACAATATCTTGTATGCAATAGAAATTAATAAAATTATTTTCAGAAATGATCTTAGAAAGGTTGCAGAAAATAAGCTAATGGAAATCACGGAAGCAGTAAGTCAGTTTGATAAGTCTTTTGATAAAATGACAAGAGTAGGCTTGCCAACATGTTGGGGAGCTGAAGGAAATCTTTTGCCATGGAGCTCTTATGAGAACTTACTATTGATGACAAAAATCAAAGTTGATAACATGCATGAAAAGACTCAGGTGCTTAAAGGAGAGACAATGGTCAACTTCTTGTAGAGACATTTTCAACTCTTGTGGATGGTAAAGACTCTTTTCATAGAAAGGCCTTCTTATGATCGAATTATTGCATTCAGATTGGAATATCACAATCTGACACATTCATCTAGGATGAAGGTAGAAATATGGAAAAAGTGTAGAGCTTGGACAATAGACCTGCAAAAAGGATCAGCAGCAAAGACAGACAAATCAGTTGACCAAGGACAAGAATCCACATCATCAGCAATTCCTATAGATTAAGATATTTATTTTATGTTATTTTCTGAAGACAATGTAATTGTAACAAGACATTTTCAAGGCATGTAATAGACAACCTTCGAAGTCTTAAAGTATTTTTGGTAGTTAGGATTGGTTACAGCAGTTCCAAACTGCTTTTTACTGTATTTAATGTAATTTTCAAGGGAAGGAAAGGTTCCGAGTTTTGGACCTTCAGACAATTATTTTTGTACTCAGAGATTCAAAGATTAATGAATGAGTAAGCAATTTTCTAGCATTCTGTTTATGTTGAAATGTATTCCAGTTTACATTATGTGTTTCTATCTATGAATAAAACAAAGTTATGAGCAGCAGGTCTCTTTCTATTTCTGTATATAAGAGTTAAAAACCTTAATTGGCGCTCCATTCTTTTAACTATTTCTTTCATATATTTCTTCTGGGGTTGGAAACGATATTTTCTGTATAAAACAACATATCAGTTTGGAATTCTTCTTTCATATTCTTCTAGTCACTTCATTCAACATTAACAGATGGTAGCATTTTGAAGCATTCATCATATTTGACATTCAAGGGTTTAATCATAAATACTTGAGGGTTAATAAAACATAGACATATATATATTTGTGGCATAATCATATAAATGTCTTAAGCACTGATTCCTTATCATAGCTAAGGGATTGTCTCTTAAGGTACAACACCATACATGCCAAAACTAGCAAGGAAATCATACATGCAACTCGGTACTTGCAAAGCAATCCAGTTGTATTCATTGATCCACTAGTTCTCTTGCACTTTCCTTCTTTTCTTTTTATTCTTGCTCCAATCCAAAACTATGCCACACTCCTCCAAGATTTCTCCAAGAAAACTCTAAGCACCTAAGAGTATGAGAGAGAGAGAATAGAATGAGAGCTCCAAAACTGAACTCACAAAATTTTGGACTGAAAAAAGCTACCAACTAATCCTCAGAAGCCTTTTTATCATTGAGGCCTTCATTTTATTCATTTTCCATTATTTTCCTTAATTTTCCTTCTCATGCAATTTTGTGACCTTTCATCTCCCTTTTCTCATATTTTCCTTTATTTTCATAAATAAAATGCCAATAAATGCCACTTTGTCTTTCCAAATATTTTTTCATTTATTTTTCCAATTTCCCCTAGCCATAATAAACTCAAGTGACACCCACTAGGATGTTTTTACAACCATTCAACTTGGAATATGTGTCCCATGAACTTGTTCTTACATTTTTACATGAATTTTCAACCTGGGGATGTTACCAACCCCTCCCCCTTGGGGGAACACTGTCCTCAGTGTTCAATGACACCTTTAACCAAAACAATGTTGAAAACAAAACATATTGTCCATGGAAATTTATAATTAATCTCGTTGCAATATTTACAATGACAACCTACTGAAAACATGGCAATCGTACCGTTTACTGGAGATTTATAACACAAATCATTACGATATTTACAATGACAACCACATATGCTCATGCACATTTTATTCAATTAGAAAATAACCATACTTTCTATGGAGCTTTATAGTCACAACACGATCTGAGTATTTACAATAATATATGCATATGAACATATGCACATTTTATCAACCATCAAATAAAAGGATATGATACCTGCATCTGCAATAAGGGAATCTAGAGGCTCACACCTCCACCCTCAAAGTAGTAACAAGATTCACCTCCTTCCCAGGAAGTTCAGAATCCACTTCCAAATTCAAAGTCCACATCCAATGTCCAACGCTACAATCCCGCATTGATGTCCTCTTAGTGAACATTTACTGACTCATTGTTCTAGGGGACACTCCCAATGTGCATCTGATTCCATCTAGAAATGCTAATGACCAAAAAAAATACATCCTCGGCCTTCCCTTCTCTGGTATTGTTGTACGGTACAACAACCCTCTCCATTTCAAAATTTTAGAATAAATTTAATTTAGAAATAGGTCCCCCCCCCCTTTTTTTAAGATAGGAATAAAAGACTTAGAGTAAATCTAATCATTTTGAATAAAACAATAAAAAGTTCATTGTTTAGAAAATCATATATCACATATCGCAAATCACAAGTGCATATAAACAAATGCAACATTGAAAATTTCCGATCCGATGGAATATAAAGTATTTTATCGCATCAACATAATACATAAAAGTATCCATATTGAACAAAGTTCGATGTGATAAAGTAATCGCAATCATAAATCGCAAAGGTTTTAAGTTTTCATATTCCATTTGATAAAATACGATGCGATGCGATTTATCGTAATCACATTTTTGGAGAAGCAATGTTACATGTACTTGTTTTATAAACTCCGATGCGATGAACCCCATCGCAAATAAAAAATCACAAAACGAAAAAGAAAACTCTTTATTTGGTCAATTGAAAAACTCTAATGAGATGCGATTTATCGCAATCGCATTTCGAAGGAACAAACATCATATTCACTCATATTACCAAAATCCTGATACGATGGACCCCATATTAATCGCAATCGCAAATCGGCGAATATCATTTGCAACTTATTTCCTTTAGAAAGAGCTGATGCGATACACCATCATCGCGATCGCAAATCGGCAGAAATGATGAAATGTTATTTGTTGTCCCTTTTGATAAATTCTGATGTGATTGATACTTAATTTTTACATTGCACACATGTTATTTATTCATCGCAATCGCAAAATTCAACAGGAAAGTTTTATATTCGCATTTCAAAATTTCCAATCTCTGATTGTACGTTTATTATTAAATATAAAATAAAATGAATGATGGTGATTGATTCTATTTTGAATGCGTGAGTGTGACTCTTATAGAGGGCATTTAAGTTTAAACACGGAGATAATAAATTGAAATCAATGAATACATCTTTTCATATAGTTGTTCTCCTCATTTCATTTTTTTACCGCGTCTGAAAGCTTTTCTCATTTGTAGAACCATAGAACACCCAATCCTTTCGTTCACCGAGCAAGTGAAACATTACCAGACGATAAAATGTCTAAGAGATCCAAGAAAGAAAAGGCCGTTTCCGCTACAAATTTCATTGCTATTCCCATAGTACTAAAAGAAAAACCAGTGAAAATTTAGCTGGTTACAGACGCATCATGCCAAGGTCTTGGAAAAATCTCTTGGGAATATGTATATAACTTGATTGAAAGAGAAAACCCTAAGGTCATTGAGGTGAAGGCAATAGTTCCTGATGAAGAAGACTCTGATTCTGACTCCGAGACTCTTCTTAAAGCCCTTGCAAATTCATTCCTCCACAGAATTGCAGCTCGAGCAAACATTTTTCCCTATTATGATGTAATTCGGTGGGTGATAGACAATGTCACCATAAAAAATAGGACATTTGTTTCAGCTGTTGGAACAATATTTGGGTCTTTCAGAGCAGAGGATATTTAGGCAATGTACCATCTTCCAGACCCTCAGAAACTCTACAACAAAGCCGTCATTAAGGATTTTTCTGCAAGTAATGAGACTCATTCGGAACCAATTAGAGAATGGAGAAAAGTTCCAGAGAAGCATAAAAATGAATCATCAGGTATGTACTCCGTGGAGTCCCTTTCGACCCCATATTGTTATGTTGCCGCGATGATGTGTAGGCTTTTTGGAAACGATAATTTTTCTAGATTTTCAATCCAGATGGTACCCTTAATCCATTATGCTATGAATTCTGAAATCATGGACTGGCCAGTTATCCTTTCAGATAAGATAGCCAATAGAATCCTAGAGTATAGAAAGGATAAAGACACAGGAAATACAACCTCGTTTTACTTCTGTACCTACATTTTACATGCCCTATGTTTCAATTCTGAATTTCCCATTACAAGTTGGAAATGGACCCCCCAAGATCCTACTCCTATACATATTTATCATAATCTCTTATGGAAGGTTCATTTTAAAAACTATGTATATAGAATTTGCCACGGTTTTCTGATTCCTATCTATCAAACCATTTTTAACCAATTTCCTCCCCGGCTTTCTGAAAAATCTAAGAATGATATATCCCTGATTGGTGACTGGTTTGGAGAAGATAAATTTACCTATGTTAGAGTTTTCGGAAGCATTGTGGAGCCCCATATTTTACCTCTGTATGTTCCTAACAAACTGTTAGCACAATAAATTTCTTACCAGTTAATAGTAGAAGGTATGTCAAAGTGTCTAAATAATAATAAAAAATTGATGTGGCCCACTTTTCCCTTTCACTGTGGGAATTATACTCTTAATGAATTCAGACATGCTGAGAAGGAAGTCATTAAAATAAGGGATCTTAAGCTCGCAACAGTCTCGGGCAGGTAGTATGACCCGAGAAAAGTAGCATTTGATTTCACAACTTCAGTTTCAATCGCTTGGTTTGAGCATGAATCCAATGAGTTTGATGATTTATTTGTTTCTGTTGATAAATTTTCCCATGTCTATAACTTGGCTAAATCCAAGTTTCAAACTGAAGATATGAATAAATTCATGTTGTTTCGAAGTCAGAGACTACTAAAAGCTCCTCTTGACCAATTAAGAATCCATTCGCAAGGAGCTGAAAATATAGAAACAGAGCAGAAGCAAAAAAAAGATACAACTAACAAAGCAGGAAAAGAAGCATCTACCAGCAAGGGTAATGTACAGACTGAGAAGGTAATCACAAGTGGCAAACTTGATGTGAAAATAGAGAATACTGGTAGCAAAATTGATGTACATATTGAGAAAGGAACTGCATTTCAGACATAAAAGGAAAACACAGGTATTAAGACCAATGTACAGACTGAGAAAGAAAACACAAGCGGCAAGGCTAATGTTCAGACAGAAAAATAAAATATTGGTAATAAGCCAAATAATCAACTTGAAAGAGAAAAGACCACGGAGAAAGTGGTGGATTCTGCTGAAGTTATTGTTACTTCCCATTTGCTAAGTCAATATGAACAATTTTCTCAGCAAATAGGATCACAAAGTAATCCTCAAGTTGACATTCTAAAAGATCAAGATATGGAGACTATTCTTGAGCATCCTACAGAAGAAATTGTGTTGGAAGTTGAAGAAATTCCTCCTCTAGATATTTTTTATAGTCCTAAGCATAGGGCTGTTGTCAGGAAGCAGAGGAAGAGAAGGAGAACAGATCAGGAATCAGTTTCAACCTCACAAGTTGAATTTATGAACATTGGCTGGAAAAATACTGAGGTGAATCCTTCAGATGATCTCACGAAATTGTCACAATATGCAGGTGCCTATAGTGCAACCACTATAGAAAAATCTTTTGAAGTCTCCCAAATGATGAAACAAAAGGACTTACAGATAGTTATGCTGGAAGAACAAGCAACAGAAAATTAGCAAAAGATAATGTTGTTGGAACAACAGTTGCAAGGAAAAGAGCTCAGAGCTAAACAGTTGGAAGAGTTATCAAAGATATGCTCAAAATTTGCCACCTCGGCACATTGAATGCAACAGAAAATCAATGAATCTGTTTCATTTTAATATCGCAAGTCTATTTATAGATTTCTTAAACAGAGTTATCATTATTTGATACTGCATATTTCAGTTAAATCATAATACATTTTCATGGTTATTGATTTCATTGAAATAAATCTTTAAGTTGTATTCATATTTAACACCCGGGTTAAAATTTTAGAATTATTTATAAGTTATAGATTAAATTAGATAGACTATTTCAGTCATTTTAGTTCCATTATCCACTCATATAATTATTCCATCACCAACCCATTTAGTTATTAGGAAACTGGTCCTATAAATCCAGTTGGAGCCACCACACCAAATGGAAAAGGAGTTGTCCTAAGGTCCCGACCAGGTGGTTTTCCCCCAATGTTTGAAGTAGAGATTTTCGAGGCTTCAACATTTTTGGCGCTAGAAGGAGGGCCTAAGCTATGAATGGAAATTAAATCTCAATCCACAGGCCATTCTAAGAGAAACTCACCCTCATCACCTTCTTCAACTTCTTCTACATCTCAGATATCTAGGGAAGAAATTGATAGAAATATTCAAACACCCACTACCAAAGTCTCAAATCAATCATACAATCAAACTCCCGAGTCCCCTAAAGTACAAGCTTTAATTCACAAATTACAAGGGTTCTCATTATCTTTAGAAGAGTCTGAATTATCTGAAGGTAGTGTAACTTCACAATTTGTTTCTTCAAAACCTCTTACTAGGTTACAGAGTGAAAAACTTGGTATTCCTCCAAAGGAATTTCCTTTACCTAGTAGAGTTAAAACAAGAAAAACCCCATCAGAATCAGAGAGTGATATTAGTTCTTCATCACAAATTCAATCATTTGTTTCCCAAACTCCAACTCAGAAAAGTGCAGTTGTCTTAACATCGGCCATTCAAATATCAGTTGCCCAAACATCATCTATTCCAATATCATATGTTCCAACAACATATGTCCAAACACCAACTGTCTCTTCTAGTCCTTCAACTGTTATCACAACAATGGCACAAAGACCATGGGCTAGTCTAGGAGCTGTTGCAATGGCTGCAAATTTACATGATTTACCAGATCATCCTGAAAAATGGTTGCCAAAATTTAGTCCTGACCTTAATATACAAGCTGAAGAACATATCAATAAATTTATGCTTGTTGTAAACTTGAATGGAGTTGAACATGAGGATGTTGTAGTTAAGTTATTCCCCTATACTTTGCAAGGGGAAGTAGGATCCTGGTATTTTTCTTTACCTTCAGGATCTATTACAAGTTGGGATATTTTCTCAGATCATTTCTTAACCAAATTTGGAGATGATAGATCAACAACTACCCTAATCAATGATCTATCCAATTTGAAGACAGAACCCAAAGAACCCATCAAAGATTTTAATTCCTAATTCAATAAACTCTTGAATAAGATCCCTACAACATCAAAGCCCAGTGAGCAGGTCCGAAGTGAATGGTATATAACATCTCTGCCTTCAAATATAGCAATTTTTGTTGATAGAGCTTCTAAACCTACTTTAGCTGAAAGCATGAAAGAAGTGATTGCAGTTGAAAGAAGGATTGTTGATTTAGATAAGAAAAATTCTATTGAGGAAAGAAAATCCAAAAAGGTCAGCTTTAAGGATGATTCAAAGAAGAAAACACCGAGAGATCCATATGACATGGAAGGCTTGTAGAAAGTTCTCAAAACCATGTCTAATGAGATGGTTGAGATTAAAAAGCAAGTGGCAGAGACTTCTACTAAAATACCATTCAGGAGCTTTAAGAGAAAACAAGTTGAATCTAAACCTCCCAATTCAATCTCCAATGCAGAATCAAAAGAGGAAGAAGAAGAAGATACCCCTCCAGTATCAAATGAAGAAGAAGAAAAAGAGGAAATAGATAAATTACATGGGATGTGGGATTTCATTCTCCCTAACTCAGACAGTGAACAAGAAGCCATGCCTGTAAGTACAAGGAGTAAATCTACAACGGAACCTGCTCAATCTATTCCTAAGAAGAAAATTACAACTCCAATTACCAAAGAAAAATCCCCTGTAAAGAAAGCTTCTCCCTTACCCACTCAAAATTAGCCATCATCTTCTAATCCTCCTACATCAACATCTAAGACTTTGGTGGTATCAGATCCTATGGATTATAACATTGTTGAAGACATGAAGAAGACTAGAGCAAACATTTCCTTAGATGAACTCAACAAACTTAAACATCAACAAAAGCTGTTATTGAAAGAGTTAAATGCAACACCTATTGCTCCTCTACCAAGCGGTGTAGTTGCCAAAGCAGCTAAAGGAACATGTAAGCCACCAGATAAAGTAGATGCCACTGATACTATTCTTATTGGAGAAAGATCAAATTCTTAGACACCTCCTTTTCTTTTGACTTATGAAATCTACAACAATAATTTGCATAATTGTTTGATAGATTCAGGAGCATCCTCTAATATAATGCCTACTTCAGTCTGTGCAAAATTGAATATTGAACCACAAAAGTCTGCAGTTCACATTGTACAATTGGATCATTCTAATGTCCAAGTGTTAGAAGAAATCAATTTAGTTACTATTCTATTAGCTTCTAATCCTAGAATTTTCCAAAGAATTGATATTCTGATTGTAGATATTCCTGAATTCTATGGACTAGTCTTAAGCAGGGATTGGTCTGCAAAGCTTAATGGTTATATCGCAACTGATTATTCACATCTATGGCTTCCCTACAAAGGGAAACCAAATCAAACCAAAGTTGAGCGAGAAAAACACATGATGAATACTGTAACAGAATTTGAACAAGCAAATGAACCTGTAGCTTTTAATAAAAACATTCTTGGAGGTTATTCTGCTAAATCATTCCTAGGGAATTTCACAACACCAAAATCACCCTTTTCTGTAAATACTTTTATTTCGCAAATTGAAATTTTTTCACAATCTGATTCTTCTAGAATTGTTAACGTTTCTGACCAACCTGTATATAAACCTATAGATAAATCTTTATTTTGGTCATTATATTTCGATGGATCAAAATCGAGTGATGGCACAGGATCAGGATGCATTTTAATTGATCCAGATGGAGAGAAAACTATGCTATCATGTAGACTAGAATTTGAGTGCACAAACAATACTGCAGAATATGAAGCCTTGATCCAAGGGCTTTATAAAGCCATAGGGTTAAATGTAAAATACTTGAAAGTATATGGTGATTCTGAAATTGTCATAAGACAAGTAAGGAATACTATCCATTGTCTTTTAGGGCATCTCAAACATTATCAAACACTTGTGCAAGACCTTACCACTCAATTTTTAGCATTTAATATATCTTCTATTCCTAGAACTCAAAATACATCAGTTGATTTGTTAGCTAATGTTGCATCCAAACTCCTCCCTGCTAAAGATTACAGTCCTGATAGATTTTTAGTCGAATTAATATTTCGACCATCTTTTCCCGATAATATCACAAACTAGAGAGTATTCTATCATGATGAAGATATATTGAATTTCTTGACTTCAGAGAAATCCTATGATGAACAAATTATTGATGAAGATGATCATGATCTTCAAAATACCTCAAAAAGTAATGAAAATCCTATTCTGAAATCTATTGTTAAACTTGAAGACCTATATGATATAAAAGAAAGATTCAAGAAAGTTACTGATGCTGAACTTCAAAGTTCTACTTTGAAGTTTGAATTAGTAAATCTTGGCTCTAAGTCTAAACCTCAAAATGTTAATCTAGGACTCGAGTTAAATCCAGAGGAAAGAACTGCTTTCATCAAGCTCCTGAGTAAGTATAAAAATATCTTGGCTTGGAATTATGAGAACTTAAAAACTTATGATACTTCTGTTATTCAACATACAATTCCAATGCTTTCTGATGTCAAACCTGTTCAGCAGAAGTTAAGAAAAATTCATCCAAATCTTGAAAGTCAAATCAAGGCAGAACTCAATAAAATTTTAAAGGCCAAAATCATTTTTCCTGTTAGGCATTCTAATTGGGTTTCCAACATGGTACCTGTCAGGAAGAAGAATGGAGATATTAGAATCTGCATTGATTTTATAAATTTAAATAAGGCATGTCAAAAGGATAATTTCCCATTACCAACGATGGAACAAATACTTCAAAAAGTAGCTGGTTCTAAACTCATGTCCTTTCTTGATGGTTTTTCAGGCTATAACCAAATATTGGTACATCTAGATGATAGGCTAAAAACCATTTTCAGAACCAAATGGGGAACTTATGCTTATCAGAAAATTCATTTTGGTTTAATAAATGCAGGAGCTACGTTTCAGAGAGCCATGGATATAGCATTTAAGGGTCTGATTAATAGATCATTTGTTATTTATCTTGATGACATAACAATATTTTCAAAGAAAAGAGCCAATCATCTACATGATTTGAAACAGATATTTGAAAGATGTAGAAGGTTTGATATTTCTTTAAATCCAAAAATATTCTTCTTTGCTCTCAATGAAGGAAAATTCTTAGGTTTTGTTGTGTCAAAATATGGTGTATATATTGACCCTAACAGAGTGAAATAAATTTCTGATATTTCTTTACCTCATAACAAAAAATCCATGCAATCATTTCTAGGGCAAATCAATTTTGTAAAAAGATTCATCCTGATTTTTCTCAAATTGTTTTACCTATGCAGAATATGATTAAGAAAAATTCAGTATTTAAATGGGGTTATAAAGAGAAGGAAGCCTTTGATGCAATCAAATAGGCAATCATTAATGCACCTGCATTGAATACTCCTGATTTTTCTAAAAAATTTATTCTGTATACCTTGGCTATTGAAACATCCTATGCTGTTGTTTTAACACAGCTCAATGATCAAGAAATAGAAGCACCAATTTCTTTCTTTAGCTCAAATTTGCAAGGAGCTAAGCTTAATTATTCTGATGTAGAAAAATAAGCCTTCACTATGTTTAAATAAATTAAACATTTTAGACCTTTTCTCCTAAAGACACATACAAAAATTATTGTCACATTCTCTGTAGTGAGACAATTTTTAATTCAAAAAGAAGTAGGAGAAAAGAGAGCTAATTTGGTAACAACTTTGCAAGAGTATGATATTGATATTAAACCAGCCAAGATTGTTAGAGGACAAGTTTTTTGCAGATTGTTAGCAGGAGCTCACAACATACCAGAACATCAAGATCAAGCTAATATCCTCCAAGCAAATCAGATAAGTGTTATAGATTCTGAATCTCAATATGTTGATCTGATCTTTTACTTGAAGAATGGGTATGCTCCTTATAACCTCAGCTATAAGAACAAACGTGCTCTAAGATTAAAAGATAAACATTATGAAATCATTAATGATGTGTTATTCAGAAGAAATTATGATTCAATTCTATTAAGATGTCTTGAAAAGACTAAAGCAAAAAAGGTATTGCACGAATTACATGATGGACCAGCAGGTGGACATTTTGGAGGTGATACCACAGCTCAAAAAATAATCCATGCTGGATATTATTGGCCTACCCTTTTCAAGGATACACATGATTATGTGAGAAAATGCAAAATTTGTCAAACTACTAGTGGAGGACAAAGGAAGCCAGATTTTCCTTTGCAACTAGTAAACATTGAGCAACCATTTGAGCAATGGGGGCTTGATATTATTGGTGAAATAGTACCTCATTCTTCCAAACAACATAGATACATCCTTACAGAAACAAATTACTTCACAAAGTGGGTAGAAGCAATTCCTTTAAAGGTATCCAATTCTGATGCAATTATTGATTTCATCGATCAATTCATCATTACCAGGTTTGGTGTACCTAACGCTCTTGTCTTTGACAATGCATCTTATTTTTCTGGAAATAGTATAATGGAATTTTCAATCAAAAGAGGTTTCAAATTGAAATATTCAGCAAATTATTATCCACAAGGTAATGGTTTAGCTGAATCTACTAACAAAAATCTCATCAAAATCATTAAAAAGACCATTGATCAGAATCAAAAGAATTGGCACAAGTCTTTAATCGTTGCACTATGGGCTAATCGTATTACTCATAAAGCTTCAATAGGAACTTCACCTTTCAATCTAGTTTATGGAAAAGAAGCTGTGATACCATCAAATTTAGTTCTCCCATCATTAGCCCTAGTGCAATTTATTGAAGAGAATGGTTCATCATCTATTCAGTTGAGATTTGATCAAATTCTTAAATTAGAAGAAGATAGAGAAAAAGCAAAAACTATTCATGAAAAACATCAATAGATTGTGAAATATTCTTTTGATTCAAGTTCCACCAGATCCAAAACTTTGCAAATTGGTGATCTTGTTCTGAAATGGGATAAAGCACATGAAGATAAAGGTAAGCATACCAAATTTCAAAAGATGTGGCTTGGACCATTTCAGATTGCTGAAAAAATAGCCTCATATACGTTCTTACTGCAAGACTTAACAGGAAAGAGAGAATCTCTTCCTGTAAATGGGCTTATTTTAAAGAAATTATTTTCTTAAGGAGGTAACCCCTTCTTACATGTACATATTCCTTTCTGCAATTTTTGTTTGTTTTGAAGATAAGGTTGTTAATAGTCTTTAATTGACTTTTTACTATTTGAAAAATATCTTCAAGAAAATATTATAAATACTTATTTTATGTAAATAAGAATTTTTATAGAAATGATTATAGTTTTGGATAGTTTAAAATAAAATGTTAAACTTTGAAAATTTGTTCAAAATATTTGCATGATCTTTTGAAACCTTGAGAAAAATGTAAATCATTATAAGTTTATTAAGTAGAGAAAGGTTATCCATAAAAATTAAAGACTTTCCCAAGCTTTGGCATTCAAAAAACTCTGAAAATTGTCATCCATTGATTCTTAAGGATAAAATCATTTCATCCCATCCATTAAGGTTGTGATTTTTTAGAATACAATTCTAAGAAATTATATGTCAAAATTAAGCAATAAGAGGTCTCATCACGAGCCTGCTTACCATGATCATAAGAAGTAATAAAACTGACATTACCAACACTGCATACCAAAACAGGGTAATGGCTTGTAATTATAAGACAAGGGGTCTCATCACGAGCCAACTTGCTCAGTTTGATTACAACTAGTGAATGGCATTGTTATCAACTGGCTATCAAACCAGAACAATGGCTTTTTAATTAAAAATAAAAAAGAAGAAAAACATAATACAAAATGTCTTATGAATTCATCTTTTAAAGAATTATAATCTTAGTTGGATGGGACAATGAATGGTTAATGGTTAAAAGGTAACCCTGCCGAGACTATGAACGTTTGCAGGCAGTAGAGGCCATGCCCATGACAATAGAGTAAAACACAAAAGCTAAAATTGGAGGAGCCCCCTACTTTATTATTATCAACCAATCAAGGCTTAAGAAAACCCAAAAATGTTTTTATTTTTGAGGAATTAGAAAGAAATTGTAAGTGATTTTTATTCTTTTTCGGAGTTAGATTTTATTTAAAATTTCTCTAAGATAGTTCTCATTATCTTTTAAAACCTTTTACTTACTAGAAATATAATATTCATTTTATTTTTTAGAGATAACTATTTCTTCTAGTGAATTTCCAATTGTTGTACGGTACAACAACCCTCCCCATTTCAAAATTTTAGAATAAATTTTATTTAGAAATAGGTCCCCACCCTTTTTTTTAAGATAGGAATAAAAGACTTAGAGTAAATCCGATCATTTTGAATAAAACAATAAAAATTTCAATGTTTAGAAAATCATATATCACATATCGCAAATCAGAAGTGCATATAAACAAATGCAACATTGAAAATTTCCGATCCAATGGAATATAAAGTCTTTTATCGCATAAACATAATACATAAAAGTATCCATATTGAAAAAAGTTCGATGTGATTAAGTAAATGCAATCGCAAATCGCAAAGGTTTTAAGTTTTCATATTATGTTTGATAAAATTCGATGCGATGCGATTTATCGCAATCGCATTTTCGGAGAAGCAATGTTACATGTTCTTGTTTTATAAACTCTGATGCGATGAACCCCATCGCAAATCGCAAATTGCAAAACAAAAAAGAAAACTCTTTATTTGGTTAATTGAAAAACTCCAAAGCGATGCGATTTATCGCAATCGCATTTTGGAGGAACAAACATCATATTCACTCATATTACCAAAATCTCGATGCGATGGACCCCACAGTAATTTCAATTGCAAATCGG
Organism: Pinus albicaulis; assembly: GCA_034641835.2. Classification (NCBI taxonomy): domain Eukaryota; kingdom Viridiplantae; phylum Streptophyta; class Pinopsida; order Pinales; family Pinaceae; genus Pinus; species Pinus albicaulis. The sequence goes on along the minus strand of CM076570.1, from coordinate 933,292,795 downwards.
TGAATATCATTTCCAACTTATTTCCTTTAGAAATAGCTAATGCGATACACCATCATCGCAATCGCAAATCGGTGGAAATCATGAAATTTTATTTGTTGTCCCTTTTGATAAACTCCGTTGCGATTGATACTTAATTTTTACATTGTGCATATGTTATTTATTCATCACAGTTGCAAAATTCAAAAGGAAAGTTTTATATTCGCATTTCAAAATTGCCGATCTCCGATTGTACATTTATTATTAAATAGAAAATCAAATGAATGATGGTGATTGATTCTATTTTGAATGCGTGAGTGTGACTCTTATAGAGGGCATTTAAGTTTAAACACAGAGATAATAAATTGAAATCAACGAATACATATTTTCATATATTTGTTCTCCTCATTTCATTTTTTTACCGCGTCTGAAAGCTTTTCTCATTTGCAGAACCACAAAACACCCAATCCTTTCATTCGCCGAGCAAGTGAAACATTACCAGACGATAAAATGTCTAAGAGATCTAAGAAAGAAAAGCCCGCTGCCGCTGCAAATTTCGCTACTATTCCCATAGTACCAAAAGAAAAACTAGCGAAAATTAAGCTGGTTACAGACACATCATGCCAGGGTCTTGGAAAAATCTCTTGGGAAGATGTATATAACTTGATTGAAAGAGAAAAACCTAAGGTCACTAGGGTGAAGGCAACAGTTCCTGACGAAGAGGACTCTAATTTTGACTCCGAGACTCCTCTTAAAGCCCTTGCAAATTCATTCCTCCACAAAATTGCAGCTTGGGCAAACATTTTTCCCTATTATGATGTAATTCGGTGGGTGATAGACAATGTCACCATAAAAAAAAGGACATTTGTTTCAACTACTGGAACAATATTTGTGTCTTTCAGAGCAGAGGATATTAAGGCAATGTACCATCTTCCAGACCCTCAGAAAATATACAACAAAGCCTTCATTAAGGATTTTTCTACAAGTAATGAGACTCAGTCGGAACCAATCAGAGAGTGAAGAAAAGTTCCAGAGAAGCATAAAAATTAATCATCAGGTATGTACTCCGTGGAGTCCCTTTCGGCCCCATATTGTTATGCTTCCTCGATGATGTGTAGGCTTTTTGGAAACGATAATTCTACTAGATTTTCAATCCAAATGGTACCCTTAATCCATTCTGCTGTGAATTCTGAAATCATGAATTGGTTAGTTATCCTTTCAGATAATATAGCCAATAGAATCCTAGAGTATAGAAAGGATAAAGACACAGGAAATACAACCCCGTTTTATTTCTGTGCCTACATTTTAGATGCCCTATGTTTCAATTATGAATTTCCCATTCTAGATTGGAAATGGACCCCCAAAGATCCTGCTCCTATACATATTTATCATAATCTCTTGTGGAAGGTTCATTTTAAAAACCATGTATATATAATTTATCACGGTTTTATGATTCCTATCTATCAAACCATTTTCAACCAATTTCCTTCCTGGCTTTTTGAAAAAGCTAAGAATGATATATCCCTGATTGGTGACTAGTTTGGAGAAGAGAAATTTACCTATGTTAGAGTTTTCGGAAGCATTGTGGAGCCCCATATTTTACCTCTGTATGTTCCTGACAAACTGTTAGCACAGGAAATTTCTTATTAGTTAACAGTAGAAGGTATGTCAAGGTGTCTAAAGAATAATAAGAAATTGATGTGGCCCACTTTTCCCTTTCACTGTGGGAATTATTCTCTTAATGACTTCAGACATGCTGAGAAGGAAGTCATTAAAATAAGGGATCTTAAGCTCGCAACAGTCCCGGGTAGGCAGTATGACCCGAGAAAAGTAGCATTTGATTTCACAACTTCAGTTTCAATCGCTCGGTTTGAGCATGAACCCGATGAGTTTGATGATTTATTTGTTTCTATTGATAATTTTTCCCAAGTCTATAACTTGGATAAATCCAAGTTTTAGACTGAAGATATGAATAAATTCATGTTGTTTCGAAGTCAGAGACTACTAAAATCTCCTCTTGACCAATTAAGAATCCATTCGCAAGGAGCTAAAAATATAGAAATAGAGCAGAAGGAAAAATAAGATACAGTTAACAAAGCAGGAAAAGAAGCATCTACCAGCAAGGGTAATGTATAGACTGAGAAGGTAATCACAAGTGGAAAACTTGATGTGAAAATGGAGAATACTGGCAGCAAAACTGATGGACATATTGAGAAACGAACTACAGTTTAGACAGAAAAGGAAAACACAGGTATTAAGACCAATGTGCAGACTTAGAAAGAAAACACATGCAGCAAGGCTAATGTTCAGACAAAAAAATAAAATATTGGTAATAAGCCAGATAATCAACTTGAAAGAGAAAATACCACAAAGAAAGTGGTGGATTCTACTAAAGTTATTGTTACTTCCCATTTGATAAGTCAATATGAACAATTTTCTCAGCAAATGGGATCACAAAGTAATCCTCAAGTTGACATTCTGAAAGATCAAGATATGGAGATTATTCCTGAGAAACCTACAGAAGAAATTGTGTTGAAAGTAGAAGAAATTCCTCCTCTCGATATCTTTTATAGTCCTAAGCGTAGGGCTATTGTCAGGAAGTAGAGGAAGAGATGGAGAACAGATCAGGAATCAGTTTCAACCTCACAAGTTGAATTTATGAACATTGTCTGGAAAAATATTGAGGTGAATCCTTTAGAGGATCACACCAAATTGTCATAATATGTAGGTGCCTATAGTGCAGCCACTATAGACAAAGCTTCTGAAGTCTCCCAAATTATGAAACAAAATGACTTACAAATAGTTATGCTGGAAGAACAAGCAACAAAAAATCAGCAAAAGATAATGCAGTTGAAACAGCAATTGCAATAAAAAGAGCTCAAAGCTAAACAATTGGAAGAGAAACTTGGCATTGAAAAGAAAAATATTGATCAACAAGCTTTGAATAAGCAACAACAATTAAATCAAGAGGTGGCAAAGTTAAAAACCTTACTACAAAATGAGAAAATTGCTAAGGTTGAACAAGAGAAAATATTCCAAGCAAGATTGGACAAATTTAGCGATTATCCTAAATTAAATCAATTTAAAATTGAAGCTCTTGAAATGAACAAACTACTGTCTTAGCAGTTGAATGAAATATGTCAAAAGATGGCACAAACTGAGCCCTTATGTGAAATAACATCATCTCTTATAGATGAAGGAATCAGCCTCAGGCTCGAATTTGATGATGAAAATGAGAAAATTTCTGAATTTCTTTCATCGCAAGACTCAAAGTAGGGAAGGAATGCAAACCTTCCCAGGATTGAAGAAAGACACAAAGAAATTTTGTTTACTGAATGGGAAAAACAGTTGATAAAAGGAGAAAGAGCTACATCAAGAGCCAAAACTATGATGAATAATATAACACAGTTGGTTAATGATAGATTATATGCCACCAATTTAATTTCAGATTGTATCCCAGGTAAATTACCAAAGGTAAAAGAGACTGATTCTAAGTGGAAGAAAGAATTAGTCAATAAGAATTAGCAAATCAGCAAACTTCAAGGAATTTCATGGGATATCATGTGGACATATCTAATCAAGCCACACAGTCAGAAAATGGCAATTAAATGCCTTGCCAATGCCATTAGTTGCATCATTCCAGAGTTTTCTGATGCCACGTATATTGGTCAGTTACATTCGAGGCTAAGTCCTCCAGCAGAGGTCAAAGATATGCTCAAAATTTGCCACCTCGGCACATTGAATGCAACAGAAAATCCATGAATCTGTTTCATTTTAATATCGCATGTCTATTTCTAGATTTCCGATGATAGATTGTAGCAATAGTTTTAGTTATTTTGTTTTATTAATTTCCTATTTAAACCCCTTCCGTGCATTAGAGAAGGGGTCCCGAGTTTGTAATATTTTTGACTTGGATGTTACATTTTTGTACTCCATTGACTATTATATTTTTATAAAGGATCACATCTGGTGGTTTATGGAAAATTACCTCTGAGAATTGCATTTCTATACCTTAGAGTATGTTTTACATTGAAGCACTGGATTTGGATATTGAATTGCATCAGGAAAAGTATCAAGATGAATCTGGTATTTCTATCAATTTATTGTTATTTTTCTTATGTTATGAGATATTCTCTTTAAATTTTCTATCATTTATATGTACTTGCTTTACAAATATTTCTTTATACATATCATTTCTGAGTGTATAGAAATATCTATCTTTCATAGTGTATACAAATGGTATATAAAATGATGAATGCAATGTGTTATTATAACTCTGTTTAATTTCTTAAACAGATTTATCATTATTTGATACTGCATATTTCAGTTAAATTATAATACATTTTCATGGTTATTGATTTGATTGAAACAAATCTTTAATTTGTATTCATATTTAACACCCGGGCTAAATTTTAGAATTATTTATAAGTTATAGATTAAATTAGATAGATTATTTCAGTCATTTTAGTTCCATTATCCACACATATAATTATTCCATCACCAACCCATTTAGTTATTAGGAAACTGTTCCTATAAATCTAATCAGAGCCACCACACCAAATGGAAAAGGAGTTGTCCTAAGGTCCCGACCGGGTGGTTTTTCCCCAATGTTTGAAGCAACGATTTTCGAGGCTTCAATAGGTACACAGTCCCTTTGGAAATCTGGTCATCCCCTTCCATGCAGTCACACATCTTCCAAGTTTCTCGGGCATCCCCTTCTCTTCTACACAGTCCCTCAGGAGACCCTTCCCTTGGAAAGGCTTCCTCCCATTGAGAGGTCCAAAAAACAAGGCATATCCCCACCTCAAAACCATCATACCAATCATAGCATGCTCATGTCAATAAATGGACACTATTGGGTACCAATGTCTCACAATTTCCCTGTTCTTGAATGCTCTACCAATATATTGTTTCCTTTTCCAATTCCTTTCACTGCTGCTACTAATTCTTGCAGTTAGTTCCAACCACCCAACAAGGTATTTTTCATGCTTCCTGTACCAAGCACATAATTGTCATTATATTAAAAAAAAATTGAAACAAATTCACATCATACCTCATTATTGACCCGTCAATAAGGTACACTTTCAATTTTGTTCACTTCCTGTCAGAACAAGTCAAACTAGTTATTTGATCAAATTATCATGTATAAACTTATCACATTCGATTAGCTCAAAACACAACCATCATAATACTAATATTATATTACGTATAACCATCATAAACCATAATCATAGATCACACGCATAATTAAAACTAAAATAAAATACTGATACTTATCCTTCAATCGATCCTTAGCTTCTACCTTTATCCTTTGTCCTTTCTGTACGCACATCGGATCGATTTCCACACCCGAAAACACCCAATGCCTTCTCTTAAACCAAGTTCACATACACATAGTGTGCATCACACACATACAACCACACACGACATACAACACCATATAATACATGTACCTACACCTGACATACAACACATACATCTATACCCAACATACAACACAACACATACACATGCATCCAGTGTATGCCAAAGCACATACACCTACACCTTGTGTACAACACAACATAATACATACACTTACACATGGTGTAAAACACAATACGTATACATACACAAAGTACTACACTATGAATACACATGTTATGGTACCACGACTACACAATGCACATACACATACCACATGCACACAAAACAACATGTACAACATGCGCACAATACCACATGTGCACAATACAACATGTACGACATGTACAACATGTATACAATACCACCTGTACACAACACCACCTGCATAACATGTACACAACACCACTTGCACACGTGTACACAACACCACATGCACGACATGTACACAACACCATATGTACATAGCACCACATGCACGATATGTACACAACACCCCATGTACAACATGTACATGACACCAATGCACACAACACCATATGCACAATCACACACACAACACCACATGTACATAGCACCATATGTACAACATGCATGCCACGTCATATGTACACAACACTGGATATCCAACATTTGCACAACCCCATATGTACACAACACCACATATCCAATGTGTGCACAGCACCATATGTACACAACACCACATATCTAACATGTGCACAACACCATTTGTACACAACACCATATATACATAGCATTGGATAAACAACCTGTACACAACACCCTATATAGACAACACCGCATGCACACAACATCATAGGTGAAACATGTACAACATATATACAATAGTAGTACTACACATCCAAAGACCACACACTGACTCTACCAAGAAACCTTGCTTCCAGTGTCTTTCCACCATCTATGCTTGTCCCAACATGCCATATATCACACTGGTTTCATTCCGCTGATGTATCCCTCAACATTACTTATCCATAACATAAACATAGGCATAATACAATCATATAATATCAATTAATATCCACATAATACTAACCTTGTAGATCTGTCAAGGCTACTCTTCCCACTTGATTCCTCATAAACCAGGAACCTCTTCATTCCATTCACCTACATAAGCAAACATTCCTCCACAAGAATTATTCTTGATGACCTTGTCAGACAATGACATACATACATACATGTATACATATATAAACATCAACATAATCATGATCACAACATAATTACCAGATATTGTAAGGTCTAGGTTAAGAGAACTCAATTTATCCATACAATGCATGCACAACGTTGAGAACAATAGTTCCCCACATGGCCAAGGCATCTATTACCTTAAGCCCATTTACTTTACCTTTCATATTACCTTTCCAATGATTGTTATATCATCGTGTATCTATCCTAATGGACCTAGCGAATCCAACTGGCTGTCATACTCTTGCCTTCAACTGCCCTTTACTCATGCATCGAGCTTCATCCAGGTCTTACATTACTACTTGGGTTTCATCCAGCTCTTCCCAAAATTCATTAACTTTCCTATTTCCAAACCAATTCCTAAGACCCTCAAAACATAAAAGTAAAGTGTTAGTACCCTATAAATTATAGGATCTCAAGGTGACTGGATAATTCATATTTCGAGCAAGGTTTTCATTATTGAAAGTCTTTTCAAAATTCAAATGATTTCAAAGAAAAATGAAAAAAAAAGAGCAAGAAATAAAAAAGGGTATAAAAATAGCGAAAAGAAAAGAGAAAAGAGAAAAAAAAAGGAAAAAAGAAATAAGAACCCCAAAAAGGAAATAAAATTGAAAGTGTTGCAAGTTCAAATGCCATTACTCTTTAGATAGGTCTGTTCAGTCATACAATTTAATCATGATTGGACAATTTTCAATTTCTGTTGATAGGTTAGAAAAAAAATATTTTCCAAACTATTTAATCTTAGCTTATCAGTAGATAGGTAGAAAATGAGATTGGTTCAACAACAACTTAATTTAGACCAATAGGAGAAATAAGGGATAGAGGTTAGGTTAGAATGTTAAAAGAAAATGTTCAGGGTTTGCAAGTCTAAATGCACCCTACAAAGGAAGAAAAAATGTTAGATGAGTAGTTCGGGTATGTAGATATGGAAAGAAGGAAGAAATGAAAGGAAAAAATGAAATGATGACTTCAAAATCCTTTGAGGGGAATTCTATTTCATCTGAAGTGTTATCCAAGTCCCACCAAGCACCAAATCACACTTCGCAATTTCAAAAGGATAGCGCTAAAGAAAATGTCAAAATATGTGATCTGCAAATTGCAGTTGGTCACACCATCCCTACCACGTCACTTCCCCCCCACAAATAGCACTTCTCAAGTATAAAAGGATAGCACCGAAGAAAATGTTAAAGCCTGCGATCTACGGGCTGTGAGCAGTCCGACCTTCCCTGCCATGTCACTTCCCCCACCGTCCGTCACAAGATCGCAACCTTACCTCTTTAACCACCGTTTCACATCAAAAAATATTTTAACTTAGCATTTGAAGCACCCATAATGTATCTTGTTTAACTTACGATGCAATTGGCCCCACCACATCAGCTTCACCCCCACTTCTGGTCGCTTGCAATACATAGCATATAATATGAAACCTCGTGCACTTACTACCAAACCATTTGCCACTTTATAACTTTGCTGACGCGGTGGGCTCAATCTTGCCACATCATCCTCCAATTAGTGCACATCGCACTTCGCGGATTTAGCACTTACCTTATTTTCCCAAATTATAAACTTTTTGATGCGCGATGCGGGTGGGTCCCTCTCCCTGCACTTCACACTTCACATATTTCAGAGTTTACCTTCACTGCTTAATGGTAAGATATGAGATTTGTGATGGTTGGCAGGTCCCACCTTCCCTTCCGCGTCACCCACTCTCCCCGCACTTCGCACTTTGCAGGATTTAAGGTTTACCTCTATGGCTCATAACCAAACCTTCTGATTTGCGATTGTGATGTGGTCTGGTCCCACTTATGTACCACCTCACACATCTCACCCCAGCACTCATCCCCAGACCTGGGCCCATAGTGCCATCACCCCGTTGCATCAACGCTAAACATCCCCCACCTTGCCCTCCATCTACGCCCCTCACCTCACCATCAACGACCCTCAATTCATTTCGGCCCCCCTCCAGCTGCTAGATGTCAAAAACGGGTAAGGGTTTTGAAATGGGCGGTATCCATTACCGCCCCCTCCTCCACATGTCGCACTCTCGCAATTCGCACCCCCTTTCCCTATTACCGCTTACTGTCTAAGCCCCCCTCCGAAAAGCTATTTCCACCGGACCCTAAACCGTTGCCGCCATGTGACCGTTGCCAATGCCGTCGTGCCACATCCTTCATCACCTGTCCACTCCACCCTGTCACATCCTCTCCCACCAATAGAATCGTTGCACCATGAATGGGCAGGCCGTTATCCAACGGAACCGCATCAAATCAACGGTTACCCTCCAGCCACATGTTAAAACCCGAACTCACTGCGACGCCAAATTTTACGTTGTAGTAACTATTGAATTGCCACAGGTTGTGAGATTTACAGACAACCGCAGAGGAGATCACGACCAGCCTTGGACGAAGGGTAAATTTCCCATTAGAGAAGGAACAACCAGTGTTCTGCGAGCCTAGTTACAGTCTCGTTTCAGCTATTTCATTTCTAGTCACGATCCCCTTCGGGCTTACCACTTCCCCAATGTCATTTCATACTGTTTCTCCCTTATCAATTCCCCTTCTCTTGCAACCCATTGTCCATTGCAGGTGAAACAGAGAGAAAAAAAGTGAATCATTCCTCCTAAGGCAGATCAACAGCCTTTCAATCCCATGGTCTACCCCCAGGTAGACTTGGACCATATTCCCCTGGCTGACAATGATTACAAGATCCATGAGAGAGGGTCAGACCTCAACTTGTTCAATGTCTACTGCTGGCTCAAAGATAAACTCCTTGATGAAGAACATGGTATTAGCCTGTGGAAGACCAAGCTTCCATATGACATATTCCCTAGAATGCATAGATGTCCTGAGCTAATTAGGAAAATTTAGTCTTGCTATGACATTAAGCAAAGAGCCATTGTGAACTCTACAGGAGAGATTTTGTTTCATGTAAATTCCCCATCCATTCTAGAGATGTTGCAGGACCCCATTGTTGAGAACATCGTCCCTTTTTCATATGATGCCCTTATTGGACTATACTAGGGGTTATATTTTTCCAGCAGGGCCAAAACCTTGAAGATTTTCATGACTCCCAGTGCACCAATGCCTACCACAAATCCCCCATATCCATTGTCCACCTTCCCAGAAAGGACCCAACACATTGTCACTACCCTGTCTTATTTGTTAGGTTATCATAATGATCAGTGGATAGATGAGGCCATAATTGGTTTCTTGTCTATCCTCTCTGCAGATGCCAAGCCCAATGTTATGTTCGACTATGCTCAGTTCCTTGTTGATGCAATCCATGATCAGTTCTTGAATTTTCAAACAGAAGGGGTATTCAAATACACCTCTGTGTTGGTGTACATGTTTACTTATTTTCAATCCAGCAAGTTCGAATTCGACATGAAAAATCAAGGTGAAGACTCTCAAGCCCAATCTATCATTTTTTGGAAAAATATATTAAGAAAGGAGCAGGAAGGCTATTCATACAAGAGCTTTGTAGACCTATTTTTTCATCCAGCAATCAGTGCACTCAGTAGCACCCCAGAGCCTAGGGTCAGTGAGGAAATCAAGAAAGTGATGCAGTTGACAAATCATATTAGGACAACAGACTGGTATCTCTACCAAAACTACACAAAGATCAGGGTATATGGCAGTGAATTGGCCCCCTATAAAATACCCAAATACCTCTCCATGAGGATATTTTCCCTTGAGTATATCAGGCAAATGATAGATGCCGATGAGGTGCATTTTGTTTCGGCTAAGAAGAAGTCACAATTTAGGATCAAATCCCAAATAGGCCCATTCATCCACAACAAAAGGGTAGCAGGGGGAGAGGCCGATAAAATACTAAAAGAGATGAAATTCACACACAGTTTCACCTGGTCCTATGATCCAATGGGGATCATCTCCAAGAAGAGAGTGGAAAACAAGTCCACACTCTACACCCATACCCACAGAATAGAGATAGAGAAGTACATGAACCAAGAAGAATGGGTGGTAGACACACTCTAGGAGGCTAAAGATCAGTTCATCTCTACTTCAAGAACCCAAACACCAACTCCAAAAAAGAGAAAAGAAACAAGAGTTAAAGATGAAAAAGGAAAGGAATCTGAAAAGGAAATAGGAAGTAAGAGTACCAAGGAATATCCAACAGACATGGATATCGATTCCTCCACTAAGGAGTTCAAAATGAAATATAGGAAGAGAGGCATAATCAACATGGGCCCTAACCAAGGAAATGAGGAAAACCAGCAAACTATCATCATAATTGGGGACTCACCAAGTTCAGCTTCAGCAGGTGGCCACCCGATATTCTCCACATCTTCTGTGACCATGGCATTCCAACAACAGAATGTGAAAACTCCCACATCTACTTCCACTGCAGAATAAGAGGAGGAATACATCTATGACACATTCAGGGAGATCAAGAGAAGGAATGAGGTGCTCAAGACCAACACCTACAACCAATTTTGGAAACAAACAAGCAGCTCCCAGAGTAGACTCCTATCAACCTTTGACTCAAAGAAGGGAAGAATGAAGATGGCATTTTTGGAGGCACAAATTCCTCAGCCTAATGGTGCAACAGACTACAAGAATACATATTTTGAGTTTGATGCAAAGAAAATCCACCCAATAGACCAGATGGAGATGCACAAGCAAAATGGGAAAATTATCTCCTCCACCCTAACTAGCACATCAATGAGCCTCTCAAAACTACAAGTGACTTTTTCCAACGCATAGTCACAATTAAAGTTGGAAAAGGTCTCTGCCATGGCCAAATATTCAAAGATAAAATCTCTGGATGATTTAGTGATACAACTTGGGTACAATCCATCAAACATAGTAGTGGCACAAACCCTGGTGAGGAAGAAGAATGTAGACATAGAAACTTTGAGGAGACAACTTAAGATGCCAGTAAAAGAAGACTCTATGGCCAAGGAGATAGAAGCAACTGAAGCACATAAAGAAGAAATGTTGCAATTAATTGTTGAACAAACAAAACAGATCAAGAAAATGGAGGATGAGATGGGTAAAATGATCAAAGAAAGGCAAAAATCAATAAGGGATGCAATGAAAGGAGCAACAAAATAAGTAGCCAAAGCCATGATCCCCCGTACAAGCGGTTCCTCTCATAGTGATCCCAGCAGCCACAACATCCACAGGAACACTGGGGGAGAGTACTGAGAATCTAGCTAAGGCGATGGAGGACATATCTCTACAGTCAACAGATATTGAAAGGCCGCGAAATCAACTCAATGGCCCGCTAGAGCAACTCAAAGGGAAAGACTCTGCCCATGCCACATAGTTGTAGATTAGCAAGAAGCTAAATGAGAGCTTGCAGAAGTTTCTTCAAGAGTCCTCAATCGGCTACATGATGGGAAGGGTGAAACAAATCATATGGTTGGATATAATTGAGTCTGTAAATGATATATGGCCCTCAATGCAGATAATTGTTGAACAAATGGATATAATTGAGGTAGTGAATATTTCCATTGACAAAACCAATGAGGAACTTGGAGATAAGCCTCAAACTACCAACAAGATCATCATATTTATGAATTCCAATAGTCATGAGTTGGAGCAACTAGAATTGGCTGATAGAACAACCTCAGTTCTTGAAATTAAAAGGGTGTTGAATAAAACAATGTTACCGATGAAATAGGTAACCGCAATGTTACCTACTTTTTTTTGGTAGCATAAAAAGCACCCGATTTTGAAAAGTGGTAATGCAGAATCACCCTTTTTTTTGTGCACATTTTTGACACTCTAATATTTTTATTTATGAAGTATGAATATTCGTTTTAAAATGTTGGTGATTTTCATGCTAATTTTGAAATGTATTGATGCAACATCAACTTTTTTTTTAGAGCAGTGATTTTCATGCTAATTTTAAAACGTATTGATGCAACATCAACCCTTTTTTTTAGAGTGGTGATTTTCATGTTGGTAATAAAACACAAAACTTAGATTAAAAAAATATATATATAAACAATAAAAAAAACCAATAAAAATGTAAAAAAAACAAAATTAGCTCGTAAAAATAAAAAATTTAAACAAAAATAAATTAAAAAAAAAACAAAAAAAAAACAAAAATATTCAAAAATATTCGAAAATTATATCAAAAGAAATGACAAAATTTGAAAAAAAAAACACATAATTTAAAGAAAAAAACAAAATTTGACCAAATTTTTTTTTAAAAAAAAATCAAAAACATTTTTTTCTAGCTTATTAAAAAAACCATATAATAAAAAAATAAATAAATAACTAAAATTACAAAATTAATATTTAGATAAAAAAATAAATTAAATTAAATTTAAAAATTTAAATTAATAATAATAAGAAGAAGAAGAAAAAAAATACAAATTTTAAAATTAACAAAAAAAAACAAACAAAATTTAAAATTGAAAAAAAAAAAAACTATCATTACAAAACAAAAAAATGAAAAAAATCACGTGCAAATAATTAAAAAACAAATATACATAAATTTAGTGTTTTTTTTAAATGAAACAATTTATAGATTTTAAAAATGAAAAACTAAATAAACTAAAAGATTAAACAAAATTAAATTAAATTAAATTAAAATTTTAAAAATTTAATAAATAAATTTTAAATTTTAAATTTTAAAAAATAATTAATCTATCATATCAAATATAATTTTTTTTTTTTTTTTAAATGAAACAAATTAAATTTAAAATAAAAAAAAATTGAATAAAACACTTAGAGGAGAGAAGATGTTAATTTGATATTTGTTAGTGGATTGCATTTATTAAGTATTGAACCAGGATTAAGCCAAGCTAATTTATGATTGAATTTGATTTATAAATTAATAACTCATGGACATGAAGTGTCACGATTATATCTGCATTAATTTGAACAACTTGACTTTAAATTTTTTTCAAACCAGAGTTCAAACCATACCAATAAACGTTGAGAGGGAATAAATATCCCAGAGAAGTAAATAAAATATTAGAAATGGTCCATTGATTACATTGTGGGCAACCGTACGCAACTCAAATAGCAGGTAAAGTAATCCGAGTAATGTTAATTTCACTTAGTTGGTCATACTGCTCTCCTCCACCACTTCCAGTCGGCGTAAACTCAATTACGTCGCGGTCTCAATGGAATATCAATCCAATTACATTGCAAGGTTAATAGAAAACTGGCTAAAACAATACAATACGAACCAAATTCATTGGTCGTGCCCGTTCCCACCCCACAGTTGACAGAAGAAATTTTCAGAAGCCGTCCCTCTTTGCTAAACGAATGATTTTGCAGCAATGTTGTCCCTCTTTGTTGTGCCAGCGGCGGTTCTACTCCATGGCAGCATTGGTTTCCACGACCAATGCAGCCATGTCAGTGGCGGGCAGAGGACGACAGAGTCTGGTTAGAGGAAGTAGAAAATAGAGATGCTCCACTTGTAGTTCCCGATCGGTAGAAAGTGGAGAAACATACTCATCGAATCGGCATCGTAGAAGAAGAGGTTGATTTCGGGAATCGGCCTCTTCCTCTGCGATGTTGATTCGATGAGTATGTTTCTCCACCTTCTGCCGATCACCGCTCAAATTTTTTTTTTTTAATTTCAAAAAATTAAATTTAATTTTTTAATTTATTTTTTATATTTAAAATTTAATTTTTATTTTTGTTTTTATTTTTTTTTTAATTTTATTATTATTTTTGTTTTTATTTATTTATTTTTGTTAATAATTTTGATTAAATTTTGAAATTTTTTTTTTTTATTTAATTGATTTTTTTTTTTAAGTCATAATTTTTCTTTATTATTAAGTTTTATGTTTAGTTTTTTAATTTAATTTTATAAAAGTTAATAATTTATTTATTTATTTATTTATTTATTTTTTTTTTTTTTTTTTTTTAATTTATTTGAATTTAATATTGTTTTTAAATGTTTTATTTTTTATTTTATTTTTTGGGTTAATTACATAAATTTTTTATATTTTTTTATTTCAATTAAAATGGTGTATTTAAAATTAGTTTTTTTTTTCTTTTTTAATTTTTTTTAAATATATATATATATATATATATATATATATATATATATATATATATATATATATATATATATATATATATTCAATTTTCCATTTTTAATTGATTTTTAAAGTTTTTTAACTTCTTATTTTAACAAAAAAAAAAAAAAAAATCTTTTATATTTTGTTTTTTATTTTATTTTTGATTGATTTATTTATTTTTTATTTATTTTTTTAATTCGAAATTTATTTGTTTATTCATTTATTTATTTTTTTAATATATATTGTTTTAAATTTATATTTTTTATTGTATTTTATTTTTCATTTTTTTTTAAATTAATTTTTCATTTTTTTTTAATTAATTTAAATAATGTTTTTTTTTAATTAAATTTATTAAAATCTAATATATTTCTTTAAATTTAATTTTTTTGTTTTAAAATTATTTTTTAATTTAATAATTTTAAAAAAATTATTAAATAGAGAGATCCCTCTCTCTATTTAAACTTAAAAAAATCTAAATCCAATAGAGAGATCCCTCTCTGAGTCTAGGAGGGCTAGATCCTAGGCTTCAAGTAGATTCGATGTTTCACTTTATTTTTTAGTCTTGCCAATCTTCTAAATTATAGAGTGATAACGTATTGGCGACCATACTGGGGAAATAGCTAAAAAAATTTCAATTTCAGTCGAATTCAGAAACCCCAGCTTAAAAAACATTGAATGATACAACTTTCCCTTAAATATTTGTTTCTTCCAATATTCATAATCAGTTGTCTGTGATTTTGAGTTAAGTTCTGGCTCCCAAAATAATATCCACCAGATCCCATCCAGATCCAAACCCTCCTCCTATTGTAGATAATCCTGAGAAAATATTGAGGAAACTTCCCAGAGAGGAAAGTCCAACCAGTAGCAGGGTTATTCATAGATCTAGCTCCTTACCTAATAGCTTTGTCACTTTGAAAGACATTCAATTTGATTTGCAGTTCGAACTAGGTCTATTCAGAACCAAATCTCAGAATTGGACCAACTTTACAGTTTTTGATCCCTCCATACTCCACACCACTACCCATCCACCTTCATCCAATGTTCGTCTTCCTCCACCACCTCCACCAATCATGGAAGCCAAATATGCCCCATTGGTGCTACCAGTCCTGTTACCCCATATGCCCCAAGAATACCAGTCCAAGATTCCCCAGTTTGATAGCAATGGTCCTACAATAGCCCAATAACACATTGATAAGATGAATGACTATTTCAACTTGCAAGAAATTGATTATGACAGTTTCTAGTTAATAATGTTTGCCCAAAGTTTAGGGGGCGAGGTTAGGAAATGGTTTAAGGAACTAACTACTAATAGTATCCATGATCTTCCTGCTTTCCACAAATTATTTATCAGTAGGTGGGAAGCCAAGAAAAACCCACTACAGATCCTATCAGAGTATGAGACTATCAAAATATCCCCTGAAGAGAGTGTGCAAGACTATTGTACTAGGTTCAAAAACTTATACAACGCACTCCCTACTAATATGAGACCACCCCAAGGGATAGTGCTGTTGAAATTCCCTGATGGATTTGACCCAGACATGTCCTATTATCTTAGGGAAAGAGACTCATCAACCTTAGAGGAAATGCAAAAGAATGTTGTGAGTGTAGAGGGTAACTTGTTAGCTAAAAGGGCCATGATAAGGATTGAGAGGAGAGTCACCATAAGAGAAGAGCTTATAGCTTCCACATCTGATACCAAGATTGATAACTTAGTAAGGACTATGGAAAGGATGGTGGAGAGGATGAGTTTGAATAAAATAACAATACCCAGAGACAACCAACCGGCACCCCAAAACAGAAATCAAAACCCGAGAAGAAACCCTCCACAAATTAGGTAGAGAGAGTAGAGGGGTCCTGATCAGCAGATCAAGCCTCCCTTTCAAGAAAATTATGCTGATGATAATGAAGGGATAGTGCAGGAAGAGGAGGAAAATCATATAAATCAGATGGGAATCAATGAATAGGATTCTATCTTCCTCACTAAGGAAGAGCAGGACTTGTTCTCACTAGCCCAAGATGACCTCAGACCCGAAGAATCAGATGACTACAAAATGGGTTTTGAGGATGCCATTTTGGAAGTCCACAAACAGTACAACTTAAGGAGAAAAAGGAATTTGGAAAACTCAAATAAAGGGAATTCAAAGAACTCTACCAAGAAAGCTTCTGAATTCGAAGCTAAGAAAAAAACCAAAACACTAAGAAAAATTTAAATAATTCAGAAATAAAAACATAGAGAAAAGTTCCAAGAAACCAGTAGATGTTCCTACCAAAAACCCTCAGGAGAACATCCCCAGTACAAGCAAACAGACCAAAGTTACCCAAATAATAGAGGTTGAAAGGATTGATATGTCAAACCCACTGATGAATCAAACTCCCTTCAGTATTGAGAGCGAACTTGTGAAGGTAAAGATTCTATCCCTCTCACTGAACTGTTCAACAAAAATGTCTACAAATATCAGGTCCTAAAAGTGTTAAATATAGGGGAGATTACAGACACTGTCAATTTGAGTGATGACCAACCTCAACTCTTGTTTGGGCCAGATGTTGATGGAAGACCACAAGAAGGAGGGGTTCCCCCTTTTTATGTCAGTTTAAATTTTCATGATAAAACACTTCATAACACCATGTTAGATTCTTGTGCCTCACACATCCTAATGCCCCAGGCAGTCATGGAGAAACTTGGCCTCAAAATCACTAGACCCTACATGGATTTATTCTCTTTTGATTCTAGAAAAGTTAAGTTCCTAGGCCTGATCAAGGACCTCTATGTCACTCTAGCTCAAATTCCTGCGAAGAGTTTAGTGATGAATATCGTTGTGGCAGAAATTCCCCCAAAATATGGAATGTTGTTATCTCGGTCATGGGGGGAAAACTTACAAGGAAATATGCAACTAGACATGACTTATGCTACCATTCTGGTGTTTGATAAATCGAGGAAGCTTTATAGAGAAACATTGATGAAGTACATGGTAATTACCAAGAAAAGACTCACAACTACCCTCTGTACTCTATTCACACTGACCTAGATTCTTTCATTTTTTTATAATGATAAAATCACTGATTCACAGATTTCCCAAGTAGAAAATGATCCCATAGAAAACACTAACAGTCAAACCCAAACAGAGCAACCAGACCGTACCCATGAACCTCTTTGGAACATGAGTTTTGATGGCTCATGTGGCCAAGCTAGCTATAGGGCAGGAATCTGGGTGTATAACACAGGAGACAATAGTGCATAGGGTCATTCATACAAATTAAACTTCCAGTGCACAAAAAACATTTTCTAATATGAAGCCTTGATGTTGGGATTACAAATGTTGAAAATATTAGGAGCAAGGAGGATCTCTATGCAGGGTGATTCCGAGCTAGTTATTAAACAGGTTAAAGGGATATATGCAACCAAACACCCTAGACTAAGAGATTATCGAAATTTTGTCCTTGATTTTTTTAGGACCTTCAAGGAATATGATTTGGTAATCATCCCTAGAAACCAAAATGTCCTAGCCAATGGCCTAGCTATTTCAGCATGCACTTGTAAAATACCTCACCCAAACAAGAAACATACAATTGAGGTCAAACAAAGTCCTGCAGTACTAGACAACATGAGATACTGGCAAGTTTTTGGCAGTGATAAACAAATTGAGAGCTTTCTACAATCTAGAGATGAATTTGAAAACAGTAATGTGGATATGGATTGTGAGGAAGACAATCTTATCAAGGTACAAAATATTGAGGAAACATAAGCCGGTGTTCTGGAAAACGTTGTTCTAGATGTAAATACTACTGTAAATATTTCATCTCACAAATTGCATATAATACCGATAAACAACAAGACCTAGAAAAAGAGGAATTCGAAATTTTCCAGCTTAAAGACAATAATCTGCCTAGGGGGCTAGTCCCTTTAGAAGAGTTATTTGACTTTAATGATGTGACCAAAAAACCCAAAATAGATCCAACTGAAAAATACATTGAGGAATGTAATATAGGTATAGAGCAGAACCCCAAAATCATCAAACTATCTAAATCTATGCCTACTATTACAAAGAAAAAATATATAACTTTATTCAAAGAATTTATCAATGTGTTTGCATGGAGTTATGAAGATTTTAAATCCTATGACACCAACATCATTCCGCACAAGATTCCAATTAAAGAAAATAAAAAATCATTCAGGCAAAAATTACGAAGAATAAATCATGTTTTAATGCCTTTAGTTGAGAAAGAGATCAAAAATATGTATGAAGCAAAAATAATAGTGCCACTCAGGTACTCCCAATGGGTTTCCAATATTATCCCAACTAGGAAGAAAACGGGCGAGAGTAGACTCTGCATTGACTTCATAAACCTTAATAAGGTATCTCTTAAGGATAACAACCCTATACCTAAGATGGATCACATATTACAAAGGGTAGTGGGTTCCAGTAGGATATCTTTGTTAGATGGTTTCTCTGGTTACAATCAAGTGTTATTACACCCTGATGACTAAGATAAGAAAACTTTTACAACTCCTTGGGGGACTTTCATGTATGTGGAAATTCCCTTTGGACTAATGAATGCTGGAGCTACCTTTCAAAGTGCCATGGACATTGAATTTTTTGATGACATTAGCCACTTTATTGTGATTTATTTGGATGACATCAGTGTGTTTTCTAAAACCGATGAAGAACATTTAGCACACTTGAGAAGGGTTTTCGAAAAATGTTGAAAATTTGGACTCTCCCTGAATCCAAAGAAGACATTTTTTGGCCTAGAAGAAGGAAAATTGTTGGGCCATATTATCTCTAAGGATGGAATCAAAATTGACCCTATCAGAATTGAAGGAATATTGAAAATTAGCCATCCAAAAAATTTGAAATAACTCCAATCCTTCATTGGTAAAATCAACTTCCTAAGGAGATTTATACCTAACTTGGCAGAACTTTTAAGGAACATCACTAACATGCTAAAGAAGGGATCATAAATAAAGTGGACCATAGAAGTGAAACAACGTTTTGACTTGGTCAAGATAACATTGAAAAAGGCCCCAGTACTAATCAGTCTAGATTTCACTAAATATTTCATGATTTTTACTTTTGCCTCTGAACATATTACTGTTGTTGTTTTGTTACAAAAAACAGTGAAGGACAAGAACAACCAATAACCTTTTTCAGCAAGGCATTAAGAGATGCATCTCTAAAATATAATATCATGGAAAAATAAGATTTTGCATTGGTTAAAGCATTGAAATATTTTAGAGTATATATTTTACATTCACATATCATTGCTTATGTTCCAAATGCAGTGGTCAAAGACATTCTAACACAAAACGACCCTGATGGAAAAAGAGGGAAATGGATTGCAGTGATCCTAGAGCACAATTTGGAAATCAAGCCTACCAAGTTGATCAAAGGCCAAGGACTATCTGAATTGATGGCAGAATATAATTTACATGCACTATACATCAACATGGTACACGCATTAGATTATCAAGAGGAACTGGAGACTCCACCGATTGATGAAGCATTCCTGAATTCTCCATGGTATGTTGATATTTTGTATGTATTGACTAATTTGAATGCTCCTCCTAGCTTATCTAAAACAAAGGCTAGATTTCTAAAACTCAAATCTGTTAAGTTCTGCATTTTGGAATTTTTTTTGTATTGGAAAGATATTGGAGGTGTTTTTCTTAAATGTTTATTAAAGGATGATGCAAATAGAGCAATGCAGGAGTTCCACGGAGGTGTCTATGGTGGCCATCTCTACTGGAAAACCATTGTTAACAAAATCATAAGAGTTGGTTTTTATTGGCCCACCATTTTTCCTAATGTCCATAAGATGGTTACTTCCTGCCATAAATGTCAAATATTTGAAGGGAAGAGGAAGCTACTACCCCAACCCCTAAAACCTATTACTGTAGAAAGCCCTTTCCAGTAGTGGGGATTAAACTTCATAGGAGAAATTCACCCTCCATCCTTTGCTCAACACAAATGGATTCTTACTGCTATAGAATATTTCACCAAATCAATAGAGGCCACCCCTTCGAGAAATTCCACTGACTCTATCAACATAAAATTCCTAGAAACCAACATCCTTTCTAGATTTGGTTGTCCTAGAAAAATCATTACAAACAATGCTGCAAATTTCATATCCAAAATGATGGTTTATTTTTGTCACGGATATCATATAACATCGGGGCATTCAACAACCTACTACCCTCAAGGTAATGGACTAGCTGAATCTTCAAACAAAATCCTGGTGACCATCATTAAAAATATTATGGAGGAGAATAAGAAATCATGGCACAATAAGTTGATCAATGCTCTATGGGCTTATACGCTCACCACAAAGAAATCAATTGGCATGTCTCCATACCAATTGGTTTATGGAATGGGTGTAGTATTTCCTTATTCCTTGGGAGTTCCAGTAATGAAGATAATCCAAGAGATCCAAGCTGAACCAAATGACATTCAAAGAAGGATTAATGTCACCATTTAGCTGCAGTAGTCCAGAGAAGAGGTTTACAACAGAACCTAAGTGATGCAAGAGAATATCAAAAAGATCTTTGACAAGAGAACCAAGGTAAATGGTTTCAGTTTAGATGACAAGGTTCTGAAATGGGATTCCAGGAGAGAGGATAAAGGCAAACATGGGAATTTTGATAATATTTGGCAAGGACCATACAATATTCATGCTTTCAGAGGAAATAACGCTTATTTTATCAAAGAGTTGGATGGTATCGAAGTATCTGGAGATCCTATCAATGGCATGACACTAAATCAATATTTCTTCTAAACTCATGTTAAATTGTCATCATTGTAAATACCACAGTCTTGTAATTTTCAATAATTCATTGGACGAGGTTGAAGCCTAGAGTGAAGGCCCTAAGCCTAGTTCGATGAGAAGATATTAAAACAGAAAGGAAATCAATTGAAAAATAAAGGAAATCAGTTAAAGAGGTGCAGAAAAGGAAGCATCCAAGGCTACTGGTCTCAAGTTCTTGACACTTCTTTTCAAGGAGCGCCATCCCCAGTTGGAGCCACTGTTAGTACCCTATAAATTATAGGATCTCAAGGTGACTAGATACTTCATATTCGTGCAAGTTTTCATTATTGAAAGTCTTTTCAAAATTCAAATGATTTCAAATAAAAATGAAAAAAAAAATACAAAGAAAGAAAAGAGGGTATAATAATAGAGAAAAGAAAATAGAAAAGAGAAAAGAATGAAAAGAGAAAAAAGAAAGGAAAAAATAAAGAAGAACCCCAAAAAAGAAATAAAACTAAAAGTTCTGCAAGTTCAAATGCCACTACTCTTTATATAGGTTTGTCTAGTCATACAATTTAATCATGATTGGACAATTTTCAATTTCTGTTGATAGGTTAGAAAATAAAGATTTTCTAAACTGTTTAATCTTGGCTTATCAGTAGATAGGTAGAGAATGAGATTGGTTCAAAATCTAAATCTGGACCAATAGGTGAAATAAGGAATAGAGGTTAGGTTAGAATGTTAAAATAAAATTTTCAGGGTCTGCAACTCTAAATACACCCTACAAAGGAAGAAAAAATGTTAGATGAGTAGTTCGGGTAGGTAGATATGCAAAGGAGGAAGAAATGAAAGGAAAAAATGAAATGGTGACTTAAAAATCCTTTGATAGGAAGTCTATTTCATCCGAAATGTTGTGCAAGTCCTGCCAAGCACCAAATCTCACTTCTTAAGTTCAAAAGGATAGTGCTAATTTTTTTTTTTTAAATATACGATCTGCGAGCTGCGGGCAATCCCACCGTCCCTACCATGTCACTTCCCCCCCGGAAAATAGCACTTCGCAAGTGTAAAAGGATAGCGCGGAAGAAAATGTTAAAGCCTGCGATCTACGGGTTGCAGGCGGTCCCACGTTCCCTACCACGTCACTTCCCCCATCGTTCATCACAAGATCACAACCATACTTGTTTAACCACCGTTTCACATTGCAAATATTTTAACTTACCATTTGAAGCACCCGCAATGTATCTTGTTTAACTTGCGATGCGATTGGCCCCACCACAGCAGCTCTGCCCCCACTTCTGGCCACTTGCAATACATAGCATATAATATGAAACCTCATACACTTACTATGAACCTTCCTCTTTATAACTTCGCCGACGTCGTGGGATCCATCTTGCCACATCATCCTGCAATCAGTGGCCATCGCACTTCGCGGATTTTAGCACTTACCTTATTTTCCCAAATTCTAAACTTTGTGATGTGCGATGCAGGTGGTTCCCTCTCCCCGCACTTCACACTTCATTTCTTTTGGAGTTTACCTTCACTGTTTAATGGTAAGATATGCGATTTGCGATTTTCAGTGGGTCCCACCTTTCCTGTCGTGTCATCCACTCTCCCCGCACTTCGCACTTCACAAGATTTAAGGTTTACCTCTATGGCTCATAACCAAACCTTCCGATTTGTGATTGTGCTGCAGTCAAGACCCACCTATGTACCATGTCACACATCTCCCCTTGATGCTCATCCCCGGACTTGGGCGCACAGTCCCATCACCCCGTCGCATCAACGCTAAACATCCCCCACCTTGCCCTCCATCTACACCCCTCACCTCACCATCAACGACCCTCAATTCATTTCGACCCCCCTTCAGCTGCTGGACATTACCAAAGGAGGGTGGTCTGAAATGGGTGGTATCCATTATTGCTCCCTCCTCCATGTATCACACTCCCGTAATTTTTCACTCCCCTTCCCTATTACCACTTACCATCTGATCCCCCCTTCGAAAATTTGTTTCCGCCAGCCCCCAAACTGTTGCCGCCATGTGATCGTTGCCAATGCCGCCGCGCCATGTCCTCCATCACCTGTCCACTCCACCCCATCACATCCCCTCCCACCAATAACACCATGAATGGTTGGGTCATTATCCAACAGACCCGTGCCAACTCAACGGTTACCCTCCAGCCACATGTTAAAACCTTAACTCACCACGGCACCAAATTTTACGTTGTTGTCACTATTGAATTGCCACAGGTTGTGAGATTTACAGAAAACTACAGAGGAGATCACGACCAGCCTTGGCCAAAGGGTAATTTTCCCTTCAAAGAAGGAACAACCATCACTCTGTGATCCTAGTTAGAGTCTTGTTTCAGCTATTTCATTTCCGATCCCAATCCCCTTCAGTTTTTTGAGATTCAACAAGATGATGATCCTAGTGAAAATCAAGCACCTACACTAGGTGGTTCCCACAGGATATTTTTAGGTGTATTTATATTTTTAGAATTTTAAGAAAATTCTATTTATAGATGAGTTTCTATTTTTAGATGTATGTGTGAAGTCTATTTATAGATCGCATGTCTAAAAATAGAATGCATTTCGGTTATTGTTATCTCTTAATAATAATTGGACAATAAATATTAATCTACTCTCTTGAAGCACTTGATTTCAATTAATTGAAGTGGCAAACCAATTAGCTGAAGGAATTTCGAGTTCTAAGGTTGGTTGGTGGGACATGCAAGTGGACTTAGTTGTAACTGAGTGATTCGCAATTGTAATAGAGTTGGATGTGTAGTTATGTGAGTTGTAAAGTAGTTTAACTTAGTTAAGTGAGTTAATCTCAATTGTGCTAGTTGTAACTAAAGATACACTAGTGAGAGATCAATGAATTAAATATTAAATTAATTCACATGGAGTTATATCACATGCAACTAAAGATTTACTACGGTTAACTACATGCATGTCAAATCCAGTGGAGACCCAGTTGAGAGATAAGTGAAAGGGACAGTTTGACTATCAATTGTGACATTAGTGGGTTCACCAATGAAACCACACACACATTGGAGATGCCAATGAGGATTATGCAGTCAAGGCAAGGCAACATCTCATTCATTTAGGGATTGTGATTAGCAGGGATTGTGCAGTGGAGGCAGGTTGTCAGGAGGCAGTAAATTGGCACATGTATTTGCCAATTTTTTTGTATGATAGTGTGAGATTATTGTATATTGTACTGAGAGATCTTGGATTAGAGTTTTTTATGATATTGTTTCATTATCCATGTTATATACATAATATATGATAGTGGGGTTTTTAGGTTTATGTTTTCCCAGTAAAAACATCTTTGTTATGTGTTATTGATCTTTCTTCATGTGTTTGCAATTGGCAGTTAAAATTCAGCAAATATTTTCGTAGAAGGATTATGTATTTAAAAGTGGCATATAATTGTTAGATCAGGAGAATCCAGGAAATACATAATTGTATTAAAATTTCTACATGGTATCAGAGCAAAGAAGATTGCAATTTTGAGGCAGTAGTTGAGTTTGTTGGTGGAAACAATTCTAATTTGCTGTAAGAGTTTCTTGGTGCGACAGTTGAGTAAACATCGAAATGTCTTTCAATGGTTTGCGGCTAGAGTATGCACTCGAGGAAAGCTCAAACTAAATTTCCTGAAAGGACAGGATGGAGGTGGTGCTTGAAGATAATGGCTTGAAGGAATTCATTGACAGTGATGTTCCTAAGCCCACTTCGACGGATGCTGCATTACTTGACGCATGGAAAAAGAAAGTAGTGAAGTCGAGAAGGATTCTTTTGGAAGGTGTACGAGACCACATTGTCTCAAGACTTCATGGAAATCCACTCCATCTGCAATGTGGAAGGCTTTGATGTATATTTTCCAAAGCAATAACTACCATAGGAAATTGGCGCGGAAGGATAAATTCAGAAAGATAAAGATGGAGAAGGTTGAAAATATTCCAAAGTATCTCACAAATTTTTTCCAATGTCGGGATGAACTGGGGAGTGTGGGAATCACAGTTTCTGATGATTATTTGGTGAGATTGGTTGTCTTGGGACTTCCTAAGAGTTGGCACTGTTATCAAGACTTTGTCAACAGAGGGGAAAAACTGCCAGATTGGGAACAACTGTGGTTGGATCTAGTGTAGGAGGAGTTTAGGCAGAACACCAAAGATGGCTCTTCATCAAAGCATGATGATGAAGAGGATTGTGCTTTGGCTGCCAAGGCAAGGAAAGGGAACGGGAAGAAATTCCACTCAAATTCAAGTCCAAAGTTAAGAAGTTGGAATTGTCCAAGGTGAAGTGTTTTCACTGTCACGAACATGGGCATCTCGCCACTAACTACCCACAGAAAAAACAAAACAAGAAGGTTGTTGGAGCTGTAGATGGTGAGGCCCTTGCCTCACAATTTTAACTTTATTTCTGTTTGATTGCATGCTTGGTTTCAAGCGTAATGGGATCGGTGTGGTATCTTGATAGTGGCACTTCCTTCCACATGATGGGAGATAAGGATATTTTCAGTGACTTGGAGGAGAAAGATCTCCAGATGCATATAGGGATGGGCGAAGATGGAAGATATAGTGTGACCGACATTGGTACCATTACCTTTGAGAGGGAGTCAGGTAAACCATTTCAATTAAAATATTTTATGCATGTTCCAAGTCTGAAGAAAAACTTGGTCTTAGTCGCGATGTTGGAGAACAGAGGCTATGACGTTGTTTTCAGTGATGGAAAAGATTTCTTGCGACATAAAACAATGGGTCAAGCCAAGAGGATAGGGATTCAAGTCAAGAATCTATACAAGCTAGAGGTAGAAGGCTGCACTCCCATGATGGGCAAGGTAGAAAAAGTGGTGAGCAGGGATGAGGGTGAATTATGGCATAGGCAATTGGGCCATATTCATCATGGAGCTTTGAAAGTCATGCAACAAATATCTATTGGACTTCCAATGGGAACACTTGCTCAGTTAGATCAGTGCAAGGGTTGCACCATGGGGAAGTATGTAAATTCCACCTTTCATGAAAAGGAGAACCGTGCTTCGGTGATCCTGGAGAGAGTTCACACAGACGTGTGTGGAACATTCTCGGTTTCTTCAGCAAAAAAACACATGTATTTTTTTATTTTTTTGATGACTTTTATCGTAAATGTTGGATCTTCTTCATGCAGAAGAAGGATCAACCATTCTCAAATTTCTGTGAGTTTAAGGAATTGGTTGAGAAAGATTCGGGGAAGCAAGTGAAGGTTCTGAGGAGCAATAATGGTGGAGAATACATCTCAAACAAATTCAATGATTTCTATAGCAAAGAAGGAATTCGAAGAGAACTCATAATGCCTCATAACCCACAAAAAAATGGGTCAAGAAGAGGAAGAACAGAACGATCATGGGTGCGGCATGAGCGATGTTGCATGATCAGGGCCTACCAATGCATTTGTGGGCAGAAGCATGAAACACTGCAGTTTATGTGAAAAAATATTGTTCTCGTACACCTGAAGAAGATTTTACTGGTAAGAAACCAGATTTTTCTCACTTTAATATTTTTGGCTCATCTGTTTATGTGCATGTGACTAAGAACGATAGGAAGAAGTTGGAGCCCATTGCTGAAGTTGTGGTATTTTTGGGGTACACAGAAACACCCCATAATTATCGTGTGTGTTTGCCAAATAGTCGAATGAATGTGGTGCGACGGGATATAAAATTCAATGAGGAGAAAGCCATGAAGTTGTCACTTGAGAGGGAGCTAGACTTACATGCAGAGGAGGAACCTTTGGTTCCCAAAGATGAGCCTCTAGATGTGGATCAACCATAGGAGGAGGATAATGGAGTGGAGGAATCCACTCACATAGAGCCAAACATCAGAACTGGGAGAAGGCATACCACAAAAGCTGAGAGGCTAAAGCTTGATGCGGCACAGAATGTAGGAGTCCCTACTTCACAGTGATGACAAAGACAATCTCCTAGTCGATTCACTGGATACATGGCTCTCATGAGCAAATGTATTGTGACTAAGCCATCTTCCTTTCAGGAAGCAGTGCAGGAGCCCACATGGGTAGATGCGATGGTGGAGGAGTATGACTCCATTGTCAGAAACAATGCTTGGGAAATTGTTCCAATGCTGGTTGATAAATCAGTGGTAGGTTCAAGATGGATCTACAAGGTAAAGCAAGCTGATGATGGGAGTGTTGAGAAATACAAGGCTAGATTTGTGGCCCGGGGCTCTTACAAATCGAAGGGATTGATTATGAAGAAACCTTTGCACCTGTTGCACGGTATTTTTCCATAAATACCATCCTTTCTCTCTCAGCGCAGATGGGTTGGCACATTCATCAAATGGATGTGAAGACCGCATTCCTTAATGGGATCATTAAGGAATAAGTGTACAGTGAGAAGCCTGAAGGATTTGAGATCTTCAGTAGCGAGTCACATGTGTGCAAACTCAAAAGACCATTGTATGGGCTGAAGCAAGCGCCCCGTGCTTGGTACATTCTGATCGACAACTATTTCATCAGACTTGGCTTCACCAAGAGTGAGGCAGATGCAAACCTATACCAGATTTTGGCAGAGGGTAAGCTTTTAATCAATTTTATTTATGTTGATGATTTAATACTGACTGGTGATGAGCAACTGACACACTCATGCAAGGAGGACCTTGAAAAGGAGTTTGAGATGAAAGATATGTGTCTCCTTCATTATTTCCTTGGATTGGAAATATCACAGTGAGATGGTGAACTTTCTGTGTCTCAAGGCAAGTATGAAAGGGAGATACTAGGTAAGTTTCACATGGAGGGCTAAAAACCCATGGATACTCCTCTTCCATGAAATTGGAGGAAAGAGGACACTACATCTGGAGAGGTAGTGGATGCTACTGTCTATCGACAGTTAGTGGTTTTGCTAATGTATTTAGTAAATACAAGACTGGACATATGCTATGCGGTGAACCAGCTTAGTCAAGCAATGGTTAAGCCTACCAAGCTCTTTTTGAAGGCGGGCAAGCATATCCTAAGATATCTCAGGGGCACATCTGAGTATGGCTTATGGCATAGACAGACGGATGAGGTGAAGTTGCATGGCTTCACGAATGCATATTGGGTAGGTATCCCAACGAACAAAAAGAGCACATCAGGAGGGTTCTTCAGTATCATATCTACAACAGTTCTTGGTAAAGCAAGAAACAGAGATTCGTGGCACTTAGTTCAGTGGAATCAGAATACATGGTAGCAAGTCAAGTTGTATGTGAGGCTATCTGGATGAGAAAGATCCTGGTTGGTTTGTTTGGTTCTCATTTAGATCCTATAGTGATTCATTGTGATAATTAGAGTTGCATTAAAATCTCAATTAATCATGTGTTTCATGATGGATCTAAGCATATAGATATCCGGTATCATCATATCAGATATTGTGTGCAGCGAAAGATCATGTTGCCTTAGTACATTCCTACAGAGGATTAGGATGCAGATATTCTGACGAAGGTGCTCACCAGGAGCAAATTCAAATACCATAGAGATAGGATCGGGGTGAAGGATAATCCATTTCTTGTTGAGAGGGAGTGTTGAGATTCAACAAGATGATGATCGTAGTGAAAATTAAGCACCTACACTAGGTGGGGCCCACAGGCTATTTTTAGGTGTATGTATATTTTTAGAATGTTGAGAAAATTCTATTTATAGCAGGAGTCTATTTTTAGAATGGTGAGAAAATTATATTTATAGATGAGTTTCTATTTTTAGATGTATGTGCAAAGTCTATTTATAGATCACATGTCTAAAAATAGAATGGATGTCGGTTATTATTATCTCTTAATAATAATTAGACAATAAATATTAATCTATTCTCTTAAAGCACTTGATTTTAGTTAATTGAAGTGGAAAACTAGTTAGCTGAAGGAATTTCGAGTTCTAAGGTTGGTTGGTGGGACATGCGAGTGGACTTAGTTGTAACTGAGTGATTCGAAGTTGTAACAGAGTTGGATGTGTAGTTATGTGAGTTATAAAGTAGTTTAACTCAGTTAAGTGAGTTAATCTCAGTTGTGCTAGTTGTAACTAAAGATACACTAGTGAGAGATTAGTGAATTAAATATTAAATTAATTCACATGGAGTGATATCACATGCAACTAAAGATTTACTACGGTTAACTACATGCATGTTAGATCCAGTGGAGACCCAGTTGAGAGATAGTTGAAAGGGACAGTTTGACTATCAGTTGTGACATTAGTGGGTTCACTAATGCAACCACACACACATTGGAGATGCCAATGAGGATTATGCAGTCAAGGCAAGGCAACATCTCATTCATTTAGGGATTGTGATTAGCAGGGATTGTGTAGTGGAGGCAGGCTTTCAGGAGGCAGTAAATTGGCGCATGTATTTGCCAATTTCTTGTATGACAGTGTGAGATGATTGTATATTGTACTGAGAGCTCTTGGATTAGATTTTTTTATGATATTTTTTCATGATCCATTATATATACATAATATATGATAGTGCGGTTTTTAGCTTTATGCTTTCCCAGTAAAAACATCTGTGTTATGTGTGATTGATCTTTCTTCATGTGTTTGCAATTGGCGATTAAAATTCCACAAAGATTTTAGTAGAAGGATTCTATATTTAACAGTGGCATATAATTGTTAGATCAAGAGAATATAGGCAATACATAATTGTATTAAAATTTATACATGGTCTTACCCGTTCCCAAGTGTCATTTGATACCGTTTCTCCCTTCTCAGTTCCCCTTCTCTCGCAACCCATTCTCCATTGTAGGTGAAACAAAGAGCGAAAAAGTGAATCATGCCTCCCAAGGCAGATCAACAACCTTTCAATCTCATGGTCTACCCTCAGGTAGACTTGGACCATATTCCCCTGGCTGACAGTGATTACAAGATCCCCGAGACAGAGTTAGACCTTGCCCGTTTGATGTCTATTGCTGGCTCGAAGATAAACTCCTTGATGAAGCACATGGTATTAGCCTGTGGAAGACCAAGCTTCCACATTACATCTTCCCTAGAACCCATAACTACCCTGAGCTACTTAGGAAAATTCAGTCTTACTATGACATTAAGAAAAGAGCCATATTGAACTCTGCAGGAGAGATTTTGTTTCATGTAAATGCCCCATCCATTCGAAGTGTGTTGCGGGCCCCCATTATTGAGAACACTGTCCCTTTTTCATATGAGGCCCTTATAAGACTATACCGGGGGTTAGATTTTGCTAGCAGGGCCAAAACCTTGAAGCTTTTCATGACTCCCAGTGCACCAATGCCTACCACAAATCCCCCATATCCATCGTCCACCTTCCCAGAAAGGACCCAACACGTTGTCACTAACCTGTATTATTTTTTAGGTTATCATAATGATCAGTGGATAGATGAGGCCATAATTGGTTTCTTGTCTATCCTCTCTGTAGATGCCAAGCCCACTATTATGTTTGACTATGATCAGTTCCTTGCTGATGCAATCCACTATTAGTTCTTGAATTTTCGAATAGAAGGGGTATTCAAATACACCTCTGTGTTGGTGTACATGTTTACTTGTTTTCAATCCAGCAAGTTCAAATTCGACATGACAAAGCAAGGTGAAGACTCTCAAGCCCAATCTGCCATTTATTTGGACAACTCTATTGAGAAAGGAGTAGAAAGACTATTCATACAAGAGCTTTGTAGACCTATTTATTCATCCAGAAATCAATGCACTCAACAACACCACAGAGCCAAGGGTTAGTGAGGAAATCAAGAAAGTGATGCAGTTGACAGAGCATATCAGGACAATAGATTGGTATCTCTACAAGAACTACATGGAGACCAAGGTTTATGGCAGTGATTTGCCCCCCTATAAACTACCCAAATACCTCTCCATGAGGATCTTTTCCCTTGAGTATATCAGGCAAATGATAGATGTCGATGAGGTGCATTTTGTTTCAGGCAAGAATAAGTCACAATTCAGGATCAAATCCCAAATCAGCCCATTCATCTGCAACAACAGGACAACAGGGGGAGAGGCTGATAAAATATTGAAAGAGATGAAATTCACACACAGTTTCACCTGGTCCTATGATCCAATGAGGATCATCTCCAAGAAGAGGGTGGAAAATAAGTCCACACCCTACACCCATACCCACAGACTGGAGATAGAGATGTACATGAACCAAGAAGAATGGGTGGTAGACACACTCCAGGAGGCTAAAGATCAAGTCATCTCTACTTCAGGAACCCAAACACCAATTCCATAAGAGAGAAAAGCAGCAGGAGTTCAAGATGACAAAGGAAAGGAACTTGGAAAGGAAATAAGAAGTAAGAGGACCAGGGAAGATCCAACATACATGGATATCGATTCCTCCACTAAGGAGTTCAAAATGAAATATAGGAAGAGAGTCATGATCATCATTGGCCTTGACCAAGGAGATGAGGAAAACCAAAAAACTATCATCACAATTGGGGACTCACCAAGTTTAGCTTCAACAAGTGGCCACCCGATCTTCTCCACATCTTCTTCCATCGTCCCATTCCAACAACAGAATATACAAACTCCCACATCTACTTCCACTGTAGAAAAATAGGAGGAAGACATCTATGACACATTCAGGGAGATCAAGAGAATGAATGAGGTGCTCAAGGCCAACACCTACAAAAATTTTTGTAAACAAACAAGCATCTCCCAGAGTAGACTCCTATCAGCCTTTGACTGAGAGAAGGGAAGAATGAATATGGCATTCTTGGAGGCACAAATTCCTCAGCCCAAAGGTGCAGTAGACTACAAGAATACATATTTTGAGTTTGATGCAAATAAAATACACCCAATAGACCATATGGAGATGCACAAGAAGACTGGAGAAATTATCTCCTCCACCCTAACTAGCACACCCATGAGCCTCTCAAAACTACAGATGACTTTCTCCAATGCACAGTCACAATGAAAGTTGGAAAAGGTTGCCACCATGGCCAAAGATTCTGTTAGTGTCATTCTAGTCATAATTCCATCAATGATCAAAGTTACTCTTTGCATTTGCATATTAGGAGTCCCATAATAATCAATTTCACCGTTCCGCTAGGTCATGGATTCATTGATGGTAGTAATTCTTCATCAGTTTTCCCTCATGTGAAACTTGTTGATTTTCCTCTCTATGGTCTTCAGTCATTATTCACTTTCATTCTTAAAATCATATCAGTAGGTCATAGGATGGGTCTCATTAGTTTCTAGGGTCTCGCCATGGTCAAATTAATGAGTCAAATGTCAATAAATATCAGCAAGGTCATGAGGAAGCCAATAAGCTCAAAGTCACAGCACCAGGAAGAATCAAAGAGACATTTTATTCAGTTTGATGTAATTTTCACCTCAAAACCATGTTTTGAGGTGAAAACATGATATTTTGCCTTTATTATTATTCATTATGTAATTTTATGTCATCATATGTAATAAGTCACAATTCAGAAACTGCTATCTCCATAAAGTGATGTCCCTGCCTTCAGAAGAGTTTTCTGCAGCATTTTCAACACCAAATCATCCTCCAAGTAGATCCATCACAAAGAGCCCAGAAAGAGCTTTCCAACGGTATACTACACTCTCAAAACTGACTTCTGGATTGAAATTTATGCTTAAGTGAAGTAAAAGTCCCCTATATCCTCAAAAGAAATCCCTTTTCCCATCCTTCCCTTAAATTTTATACTATTAAAGTTTAATATTTTCTTTATAAATCCCTTTTCCCCCCCCTCCGATTATAAAATCGCATTATTATATTAAATCCGATCCCAAACCACTTCCCCTCCATTCCCCATTGAAAACCTTATGATAAACATTTCGAAGGTTCATATATATATAGCCCCCCGCCATTCCCAAACCACTTCCCCACCATACATCATAATATAAAGTTCAAAGGTTTTATTATAAAACCTTGCCGACCATCCCATCGCAAATCGAAATATTTGAAAGATGCTTCCGATTGGCCAATCACAAAAACTCCGATGCGATTGTGACGTTCGATAGCCTACCTCCAATTGCACCGCACCATTTAAATCCCATCACCGATTGAACCCTCCCCACTACAAAACTTTAATGCGATTGATCGCAAGCTGCTCATTTGATCTCCCGATCGCATCGCATGTTTTCGATCACATCCAAATTTTTATATTCAGTGTTTTAAACCGCTCCCCACCTCCGATGCGATTGCGATTGGTTGGCCCCACCACCGTTCCTTCCGCCTTTTCCCAATTAAATGGGTTTTCTCCTTTTTTAATGCAATAAATCGATTTTTCAAAATATTTCAATCACATCGCATTACTTCTTTCTACCACGGCACTTTGCTCCGCTCTCTCCTCAGATTCTGATTTCTATGTGGACCCCATCTCCCTCCCCTTTTCCCATTCAAATTACATTTTTCCTTTCACGTAAGGCATTATTTCATTTCATTTCTGTTTCAACAACATTAATAAAAATTCAGTTTTCTTCAAAATGGAAAATGGAAAGCAAAACGTCAGAGGTTGAGAACCAACATTGTAACAGTCACATCTTCAGTTATGATTCAAAGGATCTACGTTACAGGTTTCGCCTCCTAATTGGTTATCAACAAATTTCAAATGTAACGCAACTCTTCCTTTCGAAAAGATTATTGGCTCTTGTTTTCTATCTTTAGTTTTCAGTTCTTGAGTTGTTATAACAGCTCCTCTTTCTGTCGATCTATATTCCCACAAATCAGTTCTATTTAATGTAATTGTAAATCATTTGTAAGTGGTCCGAAAGTCTGAGGTTTGAAAACTCAGAAGTAGGGGAATAGTGTGGCAGTGAGCTCTGCGCTCTGTTGTACAGTTTGGCAAGGAATTAATAAAGTGATGCAACTCTGATTTGTGGGATTCATGTGGTATGAGTTTTAGCATATGTTCCTCCTTTGTGTTTCATATGTGCATTGTTATGTTTCACCATTCATTCATAAACATTTCCAGTTGAATTTTTTCAAGTTAGAAAGGTAGAATCGATTTTATATGCTCTACCTTGGGGAATCATTCATACTCTGTGTGTTTTCTTCTGTTTGAAAAGGATCCATTTATTGTGCCCTTTTCAGCTCCTCACCAGTCTTTCCATCCCATCCTCATTAAATTTTATTTGCTAAGTTTCCTGCCTATCTTGCCCCATGAAACACCCTGTGTCCTGATTTAATTCCCGATTTCAGCTGTCCCATTTTTGTCCCACACATCCCCAGAAATTCATTTCATTTTATTTAAACCTTTTATCCCTATCATTTTACCTAGCCTAATATCAGATTTCTATTGCACTTTATTGAATATTGTTTTACGGAGAGATCCCTCTCCTGTCCTTGTAGGGCTAGCTACAAGGCTGAGCGTGGTTTAGTTGTTACCCTAATTTTCCTTTTTCAGCTTGGGGTCCAATTCGGGTGCTAACATCTCTGGCGACCATACTGGGGAATATAAATATCATATCTAAATCTCCAGTAAAGAATGAAAAATTATCATATCTGATAGATGATGGTGAAAAAACAATCAGATGCATATAAAAGCTGAATCTTTCACCTGGCGACTCCAACTGAATGTAAAGACTCCAATGGAGGACTGACTCTTTCAGCGGGAAAATGGAAGGACCTTACACAAAATTCAGGTATCCAAAATGGAATGGTATTCAGGATCTAATCTGCTTTCTGGTAAATTACTTCTTTGCTTTTCCTGAAGCTATCCTAAAAGTTTTTCAGAATTTGTTGTATGATAAAGGTGATAAAAATCTTCACTCAACCTGTTCAAAAAGTGTAAATATTGAGTTTTCCTTTGATCTTGGCCTCCATCCTTTTCCCAAATTTTATGATGACCATCTTCGAAATGATCAGCCTAAAGAGACCAAAACTGATCCCGTAGTTCCTGTATATACTCCTAGACCTTCTATAGTCTCGGATAGGTATAAGCCTCTTGTTTTACCTTCTGTACTCCATGATTTCCCTGCAAATTATTACCTATATTTGCCGAGATTTCATGGTGAATGTAACAATGTCAACGCTGAGAAACATGTGCAAAATGTTGAGACTTTCCTAGGCCTTTTTAAGGTTGATGAAGAAGATGTTAGTATTAGGCTTTTTGCTCTTTCTTTGCAAGGAAAAATCAAGAGTTGGTTCAAAACCCTCCCTGATGCGAGCATCTCATAATTCCAACAGTTTGTAAAAGTCTTCCTCGACAGATGGGTGGTCAGACAGAACCCTTTCCTTATTTTAGACGAGTATGCCTAACTAAAAAGAAAGTTAGGGGAGACAGTACAACAGTTTTCCGCCATATTCAATCGAGTCTATTATTCGATACCTGTCAATATAAGACCCCGTCCTGGCTTGGCTCTCTTACATTACTCGGGCGCTTTTGATCCAGAAATGGAGTTTCAGCTGAGAGAAAGGAACATAGCAACACTTGAAGAGATACATAACAGTGCAGTAGATGTAGAAGCTAATCTGTTGATCAGAAGAGCAAAGCTAAAGGAAGAAGAAAAGAAGAATGTTGTAGAGCACCTGACACCTTCAGAGGTAAAGCTTGACCTTTTGGTAAACACAGTGGAAAATATGGTGCGGAAAATCACTACCAGGAATGAAATGGATGTTCAAGAAAAATTGGTTGATCCAAAACATTTTCTTTCTGATCCTAGTTATCATCCATCTAACAATGACTGTGTTATAGAACATTTCGGAGATGAGAAATCTCTTGATATGACTTGTATGCTTGATGATATGTTTTATGTTGATGATTTGCCAAAATTTGATCAATACGATGATGATGATTTTTTCCAAACACAAGCTAGTCTTGCAGCACAATCAACTGCTGATTTATGGGAGGAAGTTCCATTTCAACAACTTGAAAACAGTAATCATCCGATGCATATCATCAAGGACAGTGATGAGGAAAGTCTGGAAAATTGGGAAGTAAGTGAAAGATCTTTGCCTCTTTGTTTCACTTCAATTCAGTTCATCAAAGATAAATTTCATGCAATTAGAAATAAAAAATCTCTCAGTTTTAATGTTGAGGTTGAGACAGATAGTGAAATTCTTGAGCAAGTTGTTTATGAGAAATCTTACCCTGAAACGACTAATGAAATCATCTGCGATATAAAACCCTGCCCAGCTCCAGATTTGCAGCCACCAAATGCAATTGAAGGTTAGATTATAGATGAAGGCTTGGAAGCTAAAACATATGATCTAATGATGCAAGAGGATTCTGTACCCTTATGTTTCGAAGCATTTTAGTTTATATAGAAGAATTTTCATAATATCTCTAAAATAAAAGTTGAGCAGTGTATAGAGTGTCATGCAGATACGTCGCAGCAGTCTTTTCAAGTTTTCTATGATCCTATTTCTCATGTGTTGGATGATGTTTGCTTTAAAAGTCCTTCTCCATTGGCTAACCATGTGCCAGAAAAGAATGTTGACAATAATTTTATTCAAAAGTCGACTTCATTGTCTTGTTCATCATATGTTTCATTACAAAGCCCATATCAAGATTTGCAGTCATATAAGGAGACTAATGAAGAAGATTTTTTTTTTTCCTAATCATCAAGAGGGATTGGTTATTCACGAAGTTCATGATCCTTTTGACAGCCTTCTGTAGTCATCAGAAAGAGACAACTCAGAGGTTAGGAAAAGTCTAAGATCAAGGTATGGAGATTACCTGGACCAAAGCAGTAATGTATTAAGGGAAATCAATAGCTATTCTTATGAATATCCTTTCGTAGTATTCTTGAGGTCATCCGGTCAACTCAGAATTTGCAAATTTATCAAAATTCAACCTGATTCTTAGCTTCCATGGGAGTTTCCTTTTAGCTCTTCTCTCTACTTGCTCATTAGAAAGCACTTGGGGAGAATTCAAATAGCAGCCAAGATGCTTACATGGTTGCATTGGTTGTTCCATTTCACTTGATCAGGTGGTGAATGCAACAATTAGAGTAGGTTTTGATGAATAAGATCAATTATCAACATCTTTCCAGTTTGTCAATTTTGTTTTAGTCATGTCTTAAGTCAGTTTGGTTTTATTATGGTTTTTCAGTCTTAGACTTCAGTTAGAGTCAGTATGCATTTTATCTTGTTTCAGTATTTTTGACTCCATGCCCAATGGATAAGGCTACTTGGTCTACGGTGATCTTGGCACCTCCAAGAAGCTATGATCCCCATTGGAGCCAATGTTAGTGTCAGTCTAGTCATACTGCCATAAGTGATCAAAGTTACTCTTTGCATTTTCATATTAGGATTCCCATAATAATCAATTTCACCGTTCCGCTAGGTCATGGATTCATTGATAGTAGTAATTCTTCATCAGTTTTCCCTCATGTGAAACTTGCTGATTTTCCTCTCTATGGTCTCCAGTAATTATTCACTTTCATTCTTAAAATCATATCAGTAGGTCATAGGATGGGTCTCATTAGTTTCTAGGGTCTCACCATGGTCAAATTAATGAGTCAAATGTCAATAAATATCAGCAAGGTCATGAGGAAGCCAATAAGCTCAAAGTCACAGCACCAGGAAGAATCAGAGAGACATTTTATTTAGTTTGATGTAATTTTCACCTCAAAACCATGTTTTGAGGTGAAAACATGATATTTTTCCTTTATTATTATTCATTATGTAATTTTATATCATCATATGTAATAAGTCACAATTCTGAAACTGTTATCTCCACAAAGTGATGTCCCTGCCTTCAGAAGAGTTTTCTGTAGCATTTTCAATGCCAAATCATCCTCCAAGTAGATCCATCACAAAGAGCCTAGAAAGAGCTTTCCAACGGTATAATACACTCTCAAAACTGACTTCTGGATTGAAATTTATGCTCAAGTGAAGTAAAAGTCCCCTATATCCTCAAAAGAAATCCCTTTTCCCATCCTTCCCTTAAACTTTATATTATTAAAGTTTAATATTTTCTTTATAAATCCCTTTTTCCCCCCCTCCGATTATAAAATTGCATTATTATATTAAATCCGATCCCAAACCACTTCCCCTCCATCCCCCGTTGAAAACCTTATGATAAACATTTTGAAGGTTCATATATATATACCCCCCTGCCATTCCCAAACCACTTCCCCACCATACATCATAATATAAAGTTCAAAGGTTTTATTATAAAACCCCGCCGACCATCCCATCGCAAATCGAAATATTTGAACGATGCTTCTGATTGGCCAATCGCAAAAACTCCAATGTGATTGTGACGTTCGATAGCCTACCTCCGATTGCATCGTACCATTTAAAGCTCGTCGCCGATTGAACCCTCACCAATACAAAACTCCGATGCGATTGATCGCAAGCCACTCCTCTGATCTCCCAATCGCATTGAATGTTTATGATCGCATCACAAATTTTATATTCAGTGTTTTAAACCACTCCCCACCTCCGATGTGATTGCGATTGGTCGGCCCCACGACAGTTCCTTCCGCATTTTCCCAATTAAATGGCTTGTCTCCTTTGTTAATGCAATAAATCAATTTTTCAAAATATTTCAATCGCATCACATTAGTTCTTTCTACCACGACACTTTGCTCCGCTCCCTCCTCAGATTCCGATAGCTATGTGGACCCCATCTCCCTCCCCCTTTCCCATTCAAATTACATTTTTCCCTTCACGTAAGGCATTATTTCATTTCATTTCTGTTTCAAAAACATTAATAAAAAGTCAGTTTTCTTCAGAACGGAAAATGGAAAGCGAAACGTCAGAGGCTAAGAACCAACGTTGTAACAGTCACATCTTCAATAACGATTCAAAGGATCTACGCTACAGGTTTCGCCTCCTCATTGGTTATCAAAAAATTTCAAATGTAACGCAGCTCTTCCTTTCGGAAAGATTATTGTCTCTTGTTTTCTATCTTTAGTTTTCAGTTCTTGAGTTGTTATAACATCTCCTCTTTCTGTCAATCTATATTCCCACAAATGGGTTATATTTAATTTAATTGTAAATCATTTGTAAGCGGTCTGAAAGTCTGAGGTCTGAAAACTCAAAAGTAGGGGAATAGTGTGGCAGTGAGCTCTGTGCTACATTGTACAGTTTGGTAGGGAATTAATAAAGTGATGTAGCTCTGATTTGTGGGATTCATGTGGTATGAGTTTTAGCATATGTCCCTCCTTTGTGTTTCATATGTACATTGTTATGTTTCACCATTCATTCATAAACATTTCCAGTTGAATGTTTTCAAGTTAGAAAGGTAGAATCCATTTTATATGCTTTGCCTTGGGGAATCATTCATACTCTGTGTGTTTTCTTCTGTTTGAAAAGGATCCATTTATTGTGCCCTTTTCAGCTCCTCACTAGTCTTTCCATCCCATCCTCATTAAATTTTATTTGCTAAGTTTCCTGCCTATCTTGCCCCATGAAACACCCTGTGTCCTGATTTAATTCCCGGTTTCAGCTGTCCCATTTTTGTCCCACACATTCCCGAAAATTCATTTCATTTTATTTAAACCTTTTATCCCTATCATTTTACCTACCCTAATATCATATTTCTATTGCACTTTATTGATTATTCTTTTACGGAGAGAGCCCTCTCCTGTCCTTGTAGGGCTAGCTACAAGGCTGAGCGTGGTTTAGTTGTTACCTTGATTTGCCTTTTTCAGCCTAGGGTCCAATTCGGGTGCT
This sequence comes from Pinus albicaulis, assembly GCA_034641835.2. NCBI lineage: Eukaryota > Viridiplantae > Streptophyta > Pinopsida > Pinales > Pinaceae > Pinus > Pinus albicaulis. The sequence goes on along the minus strand of CM076570.1, from coordinate 933,252,878 downwards.
AACAGATTCAAAGATAAAATCTTTGGATGATTTAGTGATACATCTCGGGTACAATCCATCAAACATAGGAGTGGCACAAACCTTGGTGAGGAAGAAGAATGCAGACATAGTTGCTTTGAGGAAACAACTTAATATGTCAGTAACAGAAGACCCTATGGTCAAGGAGATAGAAGCAACTCAAACACAGAAAGCATAAATGCTGCAATTAATTGTTGAACAAATAGAACAGATTAAGAAAATGGAGGATAAGATGGGTAAAATGATCAAATAAAGACAAAAATAAATAATGGTTGCAGTGAAGGGATTAGCAAAATAAGTAGCCAAAGCCACAATCCCCTACAAGAGGTTCCTCTCATAGTGATCCCAGTAGCCACAACATCCACAGGAACACTGGGGGAGAGTACTGAGTAGCTAGCCAAGGTGATGGAGGACATGTCTCTACAGTCAGCAAAGATCAAAAGGCTACGGAATCAACTCAATGGCCTGCTGGAGCAACTCGAAGGGAAAGACTCTACCCATGCCACAGAGATGCAGATTAGAAAGAAGCTAAACGAGAGCTTACAGAAGTCTCTTCAGGAGTCCTAAATCGGTTGCATGATGGGAAGGGTGAAAAAAACCATATGGTTGGATATAATTGAGTCTGTAAATGATATATGGCCCTTAATTCATATAATTGTTGAACAAAGGGATCTAATTTAGGTAGTGAAGATTTCCATTTAGAAAACAAATGAGGAACTTGGAGATAAGCCCCAAACTGCCAACAAGATCATCATATTTCTGAAGTCCAAGAGAAGCCATGAGTTGGAGCAACTAGAAGTGGCTGACAGAACAACCTCAGTTCTTGAAGTTAAAAGGGTGTTGAATAAGAATATTATGGTCACACAGCTAGAAGAAAGATGCCATCAACTGGAGATTTGGGTGAGTAGTTTTTTTAACAGGATTGAGCCATTGAACAAAAGAGGTTTGCCTTCCTTGTTTTTCATCAATGATAAACTAATTCCCATAACTGATTATGTAAAGAGGCTGATAGAGATCTCTGAGGACATATCCAAGCTCACAAATCTGAACAACACCATGATCAGGAAAGAATTATATGAAGCCATCAACAACGATGTCTTCATACAACATGAGGTGAAACACATTTTTCAGTTGAAACCCACATTCGTAAAGTACACCAAGATTGACGAAGTCTACGGAAAGCTGAACATGACCAATATCTCGACTCTAGAGAGTTGGGAAAATCTATGCGGGCTCCAAGAAGGATGACAACTCAGTTCAGTGACGAATTTGGAATCTCAGTGAATTATCAGTGGCAGCGCATCTAGTGTATCAGATCCGCCAGCATAGCAAATCGCCATAGTGTCAGATAACGACTCCATAAGGACATCGAGCACTTGCCAGAGGGCCATTCCAATGAAGGGACACTTCCACTTCTACTTCAGACATCAGTCTAGAAATAGTCACATGTGTCCATGCATGAAACAAATAGATCCATATTCCGTTACTCTTGTGGTAAACGAACCGATTACCCTTTCGATAATGGCAAGCGAATGTAAATATTTTAAATACAAGTTTTCATTCTGTAACAAGGGTTGGACCGTGGTTTTGTAAAAAAATTTCATTGCAAATATTCGTACTGTTCATGCTGGAGCATCAATAAAGAGAACATTCTGGAAGATTCATGTGTTGTGTCCTGGTGATGTTTTTCCTCATTCATGTTAATGTTTTTCCCACTATAATCTCTTCACGTGTTTCATTTATAATTCTATTTGTAAAATAGGAAGGTTAGATTAAGATTTTTTTGTTTCAAAGTACCTTAATTATAACTCTCTTAACAATTTATATGTTTTCTTCTGATGTATGATTTAAGAATTCTTAGTTGCTCTTAAGTCATTAATGAAAGCACTTTTCTTCATCCCATAATTCCATTCAGCTATAAACACCAATATTCACAGTCACCTTGCCTTGCATTCGCTCTGGAATTTGATGTGTACACCCAACCTATTTTGACTCCATAGCACAATGGAAATTGTTTAGGAAAGACCCCTCCTATCCAACCAAGAACAATAAAACAAACAAGTCTTACAATCAATTTAACTAGCCTAATATTCATAAACTTAAACAAATCTAAATCTAATAGAGATATCCCTCTCTGAGTCTAGGAGGGCTAGATCCTAGGCTTCAACTGTTTTTGATGTTGTGCTTTATTGTTTAGTCTTGCCAATCTTATAAATTATAGATTGATAACATAAAGAAAAAAAATAAACAAGAAGAAAAACCATGTAAAATAATAGCAATACAATGCCACAAAAAAAATGGTATGACCATAGACCAGACATAACAAATCCACAATCAAGCACAACAAATCACAAAATACCAAAAGCACAAAACTAGTAACAAACGCCATGACTCAACCCCGTAGTTCCCAATGCTTCCAAGGGAATGCTCAACCTGAGCCTTCTTCAAGACTTCATGGAAATCTCTTTTTCCATGCAATCACCTTCATCATACTTCCAAAAACACATAAATTGTAGTGCATAATTAAATATAACAATATTCTAGTTACCATACCTTGTTTTACTAAGCACGTTGACTTATAACTAAACACATCCATACCATCTCTTTAGGGACTTCAATTCCCTTGACAGATCTAGCTATAACTAGAAGCTATCTAATATACCTATCAAATACATGTTCATGAATATAGCACATATCCACATAATTTTAAACGGAATCAAGGTTAAGAATACTTCTTGTATTCGTGCAAAGAATTCTTCTGTTTGGAATTGCAGTTTCAAAACTTAGCCAAAGGAATTCTCACCCAATTATTTTCTTTTACCTTTTATCATGTTTTAATTGAGTATTATTATCTACTATCACATTACACAATTGTTAGTTATATAGACAAATCAATTATTACCTTGTCATGCTAATACCAAGCATGTTTTCCTATAACTTCTCACACACGTCAATCACACGTTCTAAAGATAAATACATCGTGTCTATTAATTTTAATCATCATTTACCAACTAAAAATAATATCATAATCAACAATCAACTCATAGTCATTAGACATAATGCTACAACTATCACCTACTTACACTCAAGTAAATATCAGTTTACTCAACACATATTGTATTAGTGCAACCATCTCAAAACAAGATTATTCCTTCAAGAAATCTTATAGATACAAACTCATATCATGAAACTAATCAAACATTGAAACAACATATAGATGACATAATATACACCAAACAATCAAACACCAAATACACGACATAACCAAACATTCAAGCACCAAGTATATGACATAAGAAAAATCATTCCTTAATGTATTTCAGGGGAGGCTACCTTGTCTGCACAATAAAATATAAATTAGCACAATATAAATTCAAAACATATCAACTCAAATAGAAATAAGGTCATGTTGTCCATAATAGTAATTAGCTAACATGTTAACATCATAAACTTCGTAATTAATTATCATTCGCCATAACAATCACATATGCACAATCAATCTAGATTAGTACAACACAATATCACAAATATATCAGCTCATACCTGAATATCATAACAATAATAATCTCAACAAGCCAATACATATTAGCACAAACATAATAACATCAATAATGTAACACAATAACCATAGTCATCATGCATATGACCACAATTCATACAACAACAAGTTACTATCATTCATGACTATCCAACACATGTGAATATGACCATGTTGATGAACTAGCATCTATCATGCATGTAACCACAAAATAATAGAATGAAAAACATGTATATAGCCCTAATGCATATAAATAACATACTTGCATGCCAAACATATAAAATTGTATAACAATATGATATTACATTGAATTCTAGTCCTGCAACCTCATTCCCTCACTCTAATGATATGTTTCTCCTGCCATATGCTCTATCTGAACCAACACATCAACATCATAACATACCAACAACATCATGTTGTAAAAAACTACATAATGACCACCACGATGCATGCCTTCCCTACCATGCATCCATAACCATAACCATGACAATGCATTCATAACAACATATGTACAACATGCATGCATAACCAATACATAAAAATGCTGACATGCATTGATGACAAACACATCCAAACATCAACATCATAAAATTCTACATGAAAACACAACTATAACAATGACCATCACCATACATACATTACAAACACATCTACAAATAGCATGCATTCATGACAAACATATCCAAACATCAACATCATCAACTTCTACATGACAACACATCTATAACAATGACATCACCATACATACATTACAAACACATATATGACCTACATGCATGCATGACAAACACATTCATTCCATCCAATCCAAGGGTTGAAACATGCTCTGGTACCACCCTGTGGTATAGGATATTACAAAGAAACCTGCAGCCATGCTCACGTGCCACCACTGTAACACCCTCCTCCCATTTACCCAAGCCACCTAGTCCTTTAGGATGGGTAGGGGAATTTTGAGGTCTAAAATGGGCCTCCTAAGAAAAGTGTACAACCAAAATAAATTTTATAAGAACCAATAGGATTCAAGATGATGATGTCAACCATGGGGGATGATTCACCATTTTTTAAGTAAAAGGGTAAAAATATTAAAAAATAATAAAATAATAAAACTACTTTTTCAACTCGTATTTTCAACTTATCTCCCAAAGTTTTTACTGAAATTTTGAGTGGGAGTACTCGTTAGATGCAAAATTTAATTCCTCATCCAAGGAGTACCCAATTTTCATACTTCTGATGGACCTTGCTACGCGGAAAATGAGAAATACATGAAAAAACGCGATTGCAATCACGTTTTTCATGTATTTCAAATTTTTCGTGTACCAGGGTCCAAAAAAATTATGCAACATGGGTACTTCTTGGATGAGGAATTAAATTTTTCATCCAATGAGTCCTCCCACTCAAAATTTGAGAAAAAACTTTGGTAGATAAGTTGAAAATACAATTTGAAAAAGTAGTTTTTTCTTTTTTCCCTCTAAAATTTGATGATGTCATCAAATCTTGTTTTATTATTTCCACTATTATTTTATAATTTCCTTAGGAGGCCCATTTTAGACCTCAAAATTCCCCTAATGAAACATGTGACAAATAGTTACTATGATATGATTCAACTCCCCAATTATAGTTAAGGAAGTGGAATCAACAAACAAAACCAACCCAACCTTCCTCAAGAGATACAGACCCTTCAGGAGGAAAACAACCTTTATAGGTGCTTAACCCCTAAGAAAACTGATAATTTTACTAATTTGAACCCCTAACCACTCCCATGCCAAGCCATGCATGCGACTAAGGTTTTCCAGTCGCTCCCACAACAAGGCATACCAACGATTGTGGAATTTTCCAGGTAGTTATGAGCCAGCGACCCCAGATTCTGAGCGAGTTTTTCAAAGCTAGGTCTCAGTCCACTGCCCAGAACTTCATGAAACTTTCAGAAATGATAAATAACATGATGACAAGGTTAAAAATAAAAAATTGAACGAGGACCTAATTCGAAAAGGACTAGCCATGAAATAAATTTCGTCAAACATATCATAAAAATGTAATCTACATGTCATAACAATAGATCTGATCACAGGGATCTCATACTTCTCTGAGAATCGATAAGGAGGACCAATATCTCCTCCAAATAGGTGCAATGTTATCTATTAGGTCATTCATTCATTAACATTTCACATACTAACCAAAACATGATGAGAGCCATAAAACCATGCTCATAACCAACATATAACCAACAGAATAAAAATCCTAAAACAACCATCAAGATCACATACTAACAAATACATTTACCCATAAAATAAAAGAGGAAAATAGCTCTTATTAACATATGCAAGATGTAGCTAGGTTTGGGACTTCCACATACCACCCAAACATAGATTGTGTTGAACCAAACATTTCTTTCATCCAATCACCCCCATGCCATATTCCAAGTATGAATGTGGGATCTCATGGAATAAACCAAACAAAACCAAACCATGGCTTCTAGAGGAAAAACCACCTCAACCCTCAACCAGTGATTCCACCTCATGGTAAGACATCACTAACCATCACCAGATCAGTCTCTAACCAAGTTTTCCAGGGCTCTAGAGTGTTTGTTCTAGCTATGGCTTCCAAGACTAGTAGCTTAACCCATAGTCGTTATCGGGATTCTAGATCATTTGTCCAAACAGGGCTTCCAAGACTATTAAGTCAACCCACCAAGGGATTCTGACATGTTTTTCCAACCAAGGCTTCCAGGACTATTAAATCAACCCAAGTTGTTATAGGGCTTCCAGAGCATTTGTCCAACCAAGGCTTCCATGAACTATTAACTCAACCCACAACCATAAGGAATATGAGCACCAATAAAAAACAATGGTAAACCCACAACACCATGGTTATCCTGGAAATGGAATGTCTAGGAAAAATCATTGTCAATCCAGGAAATCCTCCATGCTAGTGACATATTATAACCAATAAACCACATGCATGTTCCATGCATGCTAAAACTAGAAAGGAAATCATACATGCAACTCAACACCTACACATAAATCCAGTTGTATCCATTGATCCACCTATTCTCTTACGCTTTCCTACTTTTATTTTCCTTCTTGCTCCAAACCCCAAGTATGCCACAATCCTCAAAGGGTGCTCCAAGAAAACTCTAAGTGTCCAAGAGTATGAGAGAGAGAGAATAGAATGAGAGATCCAAAAATAAACTCAAAAAAGGTTGAACTAACAAAAGCTACCAACTGTGTTGATCAGTGGTTGTTGTTGATGTCAACCCAAGCAACACCAGGGGCTACCCCGATATTGCATGGTAATTTTTACTCGACAACTTACTCTATTCTGATTCAAGGATGTTTTGGATGGTTTCTACTTATCGAGATGTTTTTGTTGATATATGGCATGCCACATAATTCTTCATGGTTTGAGAGATATTCATGTTTGAAGTTAGTAACCCCAGTTAGTGGGTTAAAACCCCATGGGGTTGCAGCATGAAAATAATCATTAGTTGTGGTCATTGAATAGCCAATAATTAATAAAATTTTAAACTCCTAGAATCCCTCCAGCTTTCACTTGTTGAAGACCCTCTCAACCTAATAATTTATATAAATTGTGATGCTCATATCCTCCTGATGCAAGGATTTCGCTACTTAAAACAAGTCATCGTGGCGTTATTGCTATAATTTTATTTTATTTTTTATTTTATTTTTTATTTTTTATTTTATAATTTATATTTATCATTTTTAATTTTTTTTCTGTGAAGCTCCAGATGCTGAAAAAACCCTTTTGACCTAAAATCCTGATGAATCTTGTGACCAACTTTCATATATTGGTTTACCATATTTTCAGAGATATGATCTGAGGAAGTTAGGGCTTTTTCAGGCTCTCGAATTTCATGTCAAATAGGTGACCTTGGGAAAATCATCATAAATTTCTCTCTGAGCAGTGGATTCATTTTTTTTTAAAGTGACATAAAGAGGATAGACTCTAGTTTGTTGGATATCATTTTCAGGACCGAAGGTTGAAATAGTGACATGTGGCACTTCGTACAAGTTCACTCTACTAAACAAGTCTATAATCAGGTCATCGTAGGAAATTAGACATAACTATTTCTTGAATAATCCAATATTGATCAAACTTGCGGGGTTGCAAGAGGATTCATAGGGATACCATAGGCATAAATTTCAGACCTTGGAGTTCCAAAATTACATAGATACAACATATTCAATATTGAGCTTCTAGAAGGCAAGAAAAATATGCATTCAAGGAACACTGTAGTATGGAAAACACATCAATAGTCAAGGGAAAGTCTGCTACAACAAGGTATGCATGATTAGTGTTTTAATTTTAATTTTAATATCATCTCTGACATGTGTTTTTTTAGGACAGTGTAAGTATTTTGTATGTATGTTTGATTGGGTTTTGTTCATAAAATTTTAACGTATTTACATTTGTATTTTGAATATTTCTCTGATATATGGTTTTCAGGATAGTGTAAGTATTTTGTTTGTATATTGGTTTGGATATTGTTCATTAATGCATGTGCAGGAAGGAGGACACAATATGACAACTCAGACACATACTAGAAGGACAATGCAATGCAAAAGTACCATTACTTGAAACAAGCACAATAATACCTCAGGAGCTACTAGTGTTGAAAGAAGTAGTGTCAAGTCAAGTATCAGGTCATGTCAAAAGACAGTATTGTAAAAATCATCATTGTAAAAGATTCAATCTGCCTAGAGTTGGAGAGGCATTTTTGGGAGGTATAAGTGTCATTGTTGGATAATGTTATGGTTGGGTTGTAGGTCACAATGTGATTGGGTGATTGGTCTAATTCAATAAAATCATTGTGAATAATATTGTATCATGGATCATTGTCCCTGGTATGAGATTCCATACTCTCGTATTATTTATGATCATTATAGGGTGGCAGAGAGGTGCTATGCTGGTGCATGAAGTTACATAAACGTTGAAACCTATGGACACTTCAAGGTGGTAGGTCGGTCTAGGATGTCAGGGAATCCATTCAGTTGACTATTGAAGAAACCAGGGCATTGTGGTGTCCTTCAAGTGGGAGCTAGAGAATAATGATTTTCTATAATTATAGGAATTTATACCTTTCATTTCAGTTGGGGCTAGATATTAAAGAATTTATTAGAAAAGTATTCGATGGTTTTTGATCCGGAGGGGGTTTTCCACCTAAAATTCATGTGCCTATTGTGTTCTATTGTTTACTGTTGTTACTGGATAAACATAAAGAATAATTGAAGATTAAATAATGCTCTAAAAATATTTAGAAGTGATAATTGATAATAAATACTAATCCCCCCCTCTCGGTATTTCCAACAATTGGTATCAGAGCTTGGTTCCTTCAATAGAAGTCTAGCAACTAGAAGGAGATCATGGAGTATACTAAGAACAGAGTTCCTCTATTCAATGGAAATAACTACACACTTTGGAGTGGAAGAATGCAGGTTCATTTGCCGGTGCAAGGATACGAAGTATGGGAAATCACTAAAAAAGGCTTTACAGTGACCCAAGATGAACAAGGCAAGAAAAATAAGGTATATGATGCAAAGACTAAACATCTAATTATCAGTGGGATTATTGAATCTGTCTATCTTAATTTACTGAGTTGCAGAACTGCTAAAGAAGTATGGCTCAAGCTTGAGAATATATATGTAGGTGACTCAAACGTGAAAGAATAAAAGCTTCAAATTTACAGGGAAAAATATGAGAAACTCAAAATGAAGGAAGATGAAAATATTGATGCATACTTACAACGTGTTGATGAAATAAAAAAATGCATTGGAAGGTTTGGGAGAACCTGTCAACATGAAAATTGTTTTCTGAAAGATACTTAGAACCTTGTTAACAAGATTCAACCCAAAGGTATCTGTCTTGGAATATCTAATCAATCTTAGCAAAGATGAATTTCATGGAGATGAAATGAGGATTGAAGAAGAGGATGAAACATTTCACCTAGAAACAACATTCTCCACATCCAAGAAGACTAGTAAGGACAATCATACTCTGAAAGTGAAAACTTGTAGTTGTAAGGAAGTGGAAAAGGAAGAAGACGAAGAATAATTTTCAAATAAATAATTTTCCTACTTCATGTGAAAAATGAGAAGTTACAAGTACGAGGAAATTCAAAGGTTAAATTCCATTTATATGTTTCTATTGTGGTGAGGTTGGGAATTTTTCAGCCAAGTGTCCTCACAAAAATGAGGCTATTACAAAAGGAAATAAAGGTCTGAGGAAGTTCAACAAGTAAGGAAAGAAGAAATGGTTTAACAAGAGTTTCTTCTCCAAAGAAGATAGCTCCTCATCTGATGAAGACGGTGATAACGAAGAAGAAATCAACAAAAGAGTATTTTGTATGGCCAAGCATAATAAGCAAGAAGCATCTGACGAAGAAGGAGATGAAGAAGACTGAGGTTGAATTTCAAAACAAAGTGATCAGGGTTATCAAAGAGTTCAAGGTCAAGAAGAAGCATGTCAACACTCTTGAAGACAAATTAAAGATAGAAAGGAAACATGTCCTAAATCTTAAAATCAAGGTTGAATAATACAAACAAGTTGAAGAATCACTCAGGGAAGAATTAAAGGAAATCAAGAAGGAAAGAGAAGCATTGGAAGCTGAAATAGTTTCTCCACGAAAGCAAGTAAAAAATGGAAAAAATCTTCAAAACTACGCCAACATCTCCAAGGCATTGGAAGAAATCATCAACAATCAGCGATCAAACAGTGACAAGACTGGTCTTGGTTGCATAGAAAAATTTGAAAATGAGCCAAGTACTTCTATGACAACAAAAGAGTATGGATATGAAAAATATAACAAGCACGTAGACCTCCCAACCAAATCAAAGGGATCAGGACTCGCAGGAAGAACCATGGAAGACAATTCCTCGAAGAATATTTTGTCCCAGGTATCAACCTATCTTTTATGGTGATTTTTATTCATGTGGAAGGTTTGGACATAGAGCTATAGAATGTCACATGTATGTTTGGAATAAATACAGTTTCAGAAGATATTTCAGAAATAGATATTTCGAAACTCAGCAGAATATTAAAATATTTTATCAATTGAGAGATGATGTTGAATGTTATAGATGTAACAATTTTGGACAATTGGCTAAGGATTGCAGACTTGGAAGTTCTTCAAAGGAATTCTCACAAAATCATAATGAAAAAATATGGAAAAAGAAGACTGAAAAATGTGCTATCACTCTCAAGGCTCAAAGAAACAGAAATGTTTGGTATGTTGATAGTGCTTGCTCAACTCATATGACTGGATATAGGAATAATTTCATATCCTTAAAGGAAAAGAAGGATGGAACAATGTCTTTTGGAAATGATGGGTCTTAAAATGTCATAGGACTAGGTACAGTTACACTTGGAAGAAAAAATGCATTATCAAAAGATGTGTTGTTGGTTGAAAATATGAATCACAATTTGCTCAGTGTCGAACAAATGTGTGATCAAGGACACAGGATGCTATTTAACTCTAAGAAATGTGAAATCAGGAAAGGAAATTTCAGTAAAATTGTGGCTACAACAAGCAGAGCTCCAAATGACATATATATATTTTGAATGAGACACATAAAGGGTTATTTTTGGCGAAAGAAGACGAAAGTTTGTTATGGCGCAAACGAATGGGACATATAAATTTTGACAATTCGGTCATGATCAACAAGAAGGAAGTAGTAAGATAAATGCCTAAAATTTCAAAACCTACCAATACGATATGTGAATCTTGTCGACACAACAAGCACACAAAAGTTAAGTTCAAGAAAAAAAAACACTTTGCATCACGTCCATTGGAATTAATACATACTGATCTATGTGGCCCCATGAGAACAAAAGGTTTATATGGAGAATTATATTTTATGCTAATGATAGATGATTACACTAGAATGAAAATCGTCAAATTCTTAAAGAAAAAGACTGAGGAATTCGAGTGTTTTAGAATCTACAAGGAATTGGACGAAAATGAAATGGATTTGGAGATCAAATTTCTGAGATCAGATAATGGTGAAGAATTCACTTCCAGGGTATTTCAGTAGTACTGTGATGAAAATGGAATAAAAAGGCAATTCTCAACAACCAGAACACCACAAAAAAATGGAGTTGCTGAAAGAAAAAACATAACCGTACAGGAAATGGAAAAAACAATGTTAAATGACTCAAAATTAGATGATAAATTATGGGTTCAAGAAATCGATACAATTGTATTCATTATAAACATAGGTTTGCTAAGGAAAAATTGTAATGTGACTCCATACGAATTCTGGAAAGGAAGACCGGCTAACGTCAAATAATTCAAAATATTTTGAAGAAAATGCTACATCAAAATATAAGATATGGCAAGTTCGATTCCTGTGTCGATGAAGGTATTTTTGTTGTTTATTCACGCAAAAGGAAGGCTTATAGATGCTACAATCTGAGGCAAAAAAAATAGTGGAAATTATAAATGTTACTTTTGATGAAGATTGTGTTACAAAGGATGACGATGAGTTTGTCCCTTCAAGAAAATCAGAGGGATTTGAGGGAGAATATGTGAAAGATGAAGAAGAAGCTCCAAAACAAGACCAATCAAATAAGGAAACAACAATCAACCAAGAGGAAATAAGAAATTATTAGTAGGATGTATAAGAAAATTCTCCAAAATATTTAAAAGAATGGTGTCAAAAGAATCATCTGTCAAATAAAATGATCAGAAAAATAAATGAAGGAATTGGAACTAGAAGAAGTTGACAGCTTCATTCATCACAACAAGCCCACCTTGATTTTTTAGAAACTTTTGAGCCTAGCAATTTTGAGGAAGCTAATCAAGATGAACATTGGGTAGCAGCTAGGAATGAATAACTGGATTAAATTGATAAGAACGACACTTGGGAAATGGTTCCAAGACAAAATGATAAAAATGTAATTGGAACTAAATGGGTCTTTAGAAACAAATTGAATGAGAATGGACAGGTTACCAGGAATAAGGAAAGATTAGTTTGCAAAGGATATGCACAAGTTGAAGGAATTGATTTTGAAGAAATATTTTCTCCCATTGCCAGAATGGAAACTATTAGAATGTTTCTCATTTATGCATGCTCGAGAAAAATCAAGGTCTTCCAAATGGATGTTAAGTCAACCTTTACAAATGGTGAATTGGAAAAAGAAGTTTACATTGAACAACCTAAAGGTTTTCCGCTCTCTGAAAAGGAAGACTATGTTTGCAGATTAAAGAGGGCACTATATGGTCTCAAGCAAGCTCCTAGAGCTTGGTATGCTCGTCTTGATGGATATCTACATCAAAAAGGATTAAAGAAAGGAAGCACCGACAGAAATCTCTATGTGAGAGTGGATCAAGATAACCTAACAATTATTGAGGTATATGTGGACGATATAATTTTTGGAAGAAGTGATGATAGATTAAGTAAAAACTTTGCCACAAAGATGCAAATTTAATTTTAAATTTCTATACTTGGTGAGTTGACATACTTTTTAGGGCTTCAGATATCTCAACAGGATAAAGGAATATTTATATATCAAACCAATTACATCAAGGAAATTCTCAAGAAATTCAAGATGGAATATTGCAAGCATGTCCTTAACCCAATGGTAACAGGTTGCAAGTTAAGTTTAGAATATTCATCAAGGATGTGGACTAGAGGTTGTATAGATCTATGATTGGCAGTCTTCTATATGTGACAACTTATCGGCTAGACGTAACGCAGGCAGTTGGAAAAGTAGAAAGATTCCAAGAAGCACCAAAAGAATCTCATATTATTTCCATCAAAATAATTCTTTGATATCTTAAGGGCACAACAGAATATGGTTTTGTTATGAAACCAACTCCCAAAATAGAAGAAAAGAGAGATCAACGCCTTAGAAATCCACCACTTTGAGGGGAAAACCTCCTTTACATTACATAAATGAACAATTCTTGGATCACACAAATAAAAAAACCTCCTTTCTATATATAGGAGTCCATGGGGTCACAATATAATCCTATCTGGCCTAACAATAATAATGTAAGGGAACAAAAATAACAATAGTGGGTTATTATGGGGCACAATAATAGAAATATGGGGAATGCATGGGTACAACAATAACAATAAGTGGGTTACACTAACAATAATAATGGATTACATTAGTAATATAGGGCCTTAACATGCCCCTCTCCTTCAAAAAAGTGTTGTCCTCAACGCTTGAGTAGTTATGGATGCGCCTGTATAAAATTCTCATCCTCCCATGTGGAATCTTCAGTGGGTAAGTTCTTCCACTTGATGAGATACTCTGAAATTAATCGATTTCATAGCTATAGAGTTCTTATTTTCGTGATATATTTAGGTTCCAATATGATTTTTCCTTCCTCAAAGTTCTGGAAATATTGTTTGAACTGGAATTTTTTCACCTATAACCTTCTTTAAGCATGAAACATGGAAAACTGTGTGCACTTGGGAAGATGCAGGAAGATCTAATTTGTATGCCATAGTTCCAATATTTTGCCACGCCTTGTAAGGACCATATTACTTTGGTGATAATTTATTATCCTTCTTAGCTTGCTTGAGGGACATTTGTTTGTATGGTTGTAGCTGTAAAAATACCAAGTCACCACACATCAAAATTTCTCTCACTGCGATGTTGATCTGCCTATTGTTTCATTCGATTCTGTGCCAAATTTAGGTTATCCTTTAAGAGTTGGAGAACTTTTTGTTGATTCTTGATGTGATATTCCATTGTTTGAAACTTAGAATTTTATCTTAAAGATTATGTGATGGGAAGTGGATGATATCCACAAAGTGCCATAAATGGGGTTATTTTTGCTACAATGTGGAAGGAAGTGTTATACCACCATTCATTTGGAGGTAATCAATTGACCCATTGTGTTTGTTTATCAGATACAAAGCAACGAAGATATCTCATTTTTTCCATCGGATACGGGATGATAAGATGAGCTATGAGCTAGTTGAGTACCCAAAGAAGAAAATAATTCCATCCAAAAATTTCCAATGAAAATGGCATCTCTATCACTTACAATAATCTTTGGGTTTCCATGTAGCTTTTGAATTGTTTCCATAAATGCAGTAGCAACACTCGCTTTAAATGGATGAGATAATGCTCAAAAGTGTGCATACTTGGTGAGTCTATCAACTACCACCATGATGACACTATTTCCTTCGGACTTAGGTAAATATTTGATAAAATCCATTGAAACCTCCTCCCAACGTTGATTTGGAAAGGATAAAGGTTGTAGCAGACCCAGAGTCTTGATTGTCTCAACTTTATTTTGCTGGAAAACCAAGCATTCCACCACAAAATTTTGAATATCATATTTAAGGCCATCCCAAAAAAAATATTTCTTCACCCTGTGGTAATTTTTTAAAAATCCCGAGTGTCCCCCTAAGGGAGAGGTGTGAAATTCCAAAAGAATTTGTTGTTTTAGTTGGGAATTATTACAAAGATATAAGCGACCTTTGTACCATAAGGAATCATTTTTCCAACTAAATGTACTAGGTGTACTGGGATCTCGCTGCAACTTTTTAATGAGTGTCCATACTTCTTTTTCATTCTTCCATTCCTCCCTTGTGTCGATTATCCAATCAGGTTGGATAATAGAAATGGCACAAATAAATGCTTCCACATCCTCATCCTTTCTTGAGAGTGCATATGCAACAACATTTAGCTTCCCTATTTTGTAGATGATTTCAAATTCATAACCTAACATCTTTGTGACCCATTTTTGCTGCTCTTTTGAAGATAGTCTTTCTTCCAAAAAGTATTTAAGACTATCATGATCATTTTTTACCTTGAAGTGTCTTCCCATTAGGTAAGGTTGCCATTTCTTTAGTGCATGTAGTATTGCCAACATTTCCTTCTCATAAATATAATTCTGTAAATACTTTCCTTTGATTGGAAAACTTTAAAAAACGACGGGTCTTCCTTCTTGCATTAAAACAACACCAAATCCATTTCCCAAGGCATCAAATTCCACAAGAAATGTTTTTGTGAAGTTTAGCGTAGCTAAGAATGGTGCTTGTCACATTGCCTCTTTAATATGTTCAAAGGCCTTAGTTGCTTTAGGAGTCCATGAAAATGCATCTTTCTTCAATAATGTTGTTAGAGGTGTTTCCATTCTCCCATAATTCTTAACAAACTTGTGATAATACCCTGTTAACCTGATAAATCCTCGCAAGTACTTTATGTGTTAGGTCCCTATATTACTAGTATAGTCCCTTATTGTTATTAGTGTAACCCTCTTATTGTTATTATTGTACCCTTGTAACCCCCATTTTTTTATTATTGTGCCCCTAAATTATTATTGTTAGGTCGGCTAGGATTACATTGTGGCCCACTAGGATTACATTATGGCCCATGGACTCTGCTGCTATAGAAAGGAGGTTTGCTACTTGTATCATCTTGGAATTGTTCATTTGTATAATGTATTGGAGGTTCCCCTCAGGTGGCAGATTTCTAGGCATTGATATCTCTTTTCTTCTATTTTTGGGCTTGGTTTACTCAACATTTATAGTATGAAGGTTTGGATTCTAGGGGTCGCTGCACCAACAGTTATCGTGGGATTTGCTTCTCAGCATTTTTCTACGAAGTTTCAAGCTGAAGTTGTTTTTGGGGTGCAAGAAACCGAAATCTGAGGAAGATTGTCTAAAATTTTAGAGCAAGTTCCTGGCTATTTTCGGAGATATCATCTGTGGAAGTTAGGTCTTTTTTGAGGCTCCTAACAGGTCGTAGTGGAATTTGCGCTATAGGTTTTAATAGGTTTTCTCAAAAGGGTTCAAGAATATAAAACACATATGGTGCAGAAGCTGAAATCCTGAGAAAATTTGTCAAAAAATTTCAGAGCTTGGTTCGCAATATTTTTGGAGATATGATCTGTGGAAGGTAGTGCTTTTTCAGGCTCCTGAATTTCATCTCAAAGAGGTGATCGTGGGAAAAGTTCAATAACTCTCTCTCTGGGCATCAGATTGGAGTTCTGCAAAAAGTGGTTGCAAGTAAACAGACTGTAATTTCTTGGCTATCAATTTCAGAGACAAAGGATGAAAAATGACACGTGGCAAGTCGTACAAGTTCGCTCTATTGAACCAGTCCAGAATTAGGTCATTGTGGGAGATTGGACACAACTTTGTCTTGGAGAATCCAAATTAGGTTAGACCTATGCATTCGAACGATAATTCAGAGGGCTACGTTGATACTGAAATTAAAATATTGAAGTGCCTCAATCATATAGATTATCCAATTTCAATATCGAGCTCCTCAAAAGCAAGAAAAAGGTGTGTATATTTTTTTTTCTTTCCAAATTGCATAAGTCTTCTGTGAAGAATCAATTTGAATTGATTCCAAGGGCATATTGTAGAATATATAGTAGTATTGGGTTCTAAAAGATGCCCCGTAAAAATAATTCAACACCCATTAAGCCTTCGGAAGGCTCCACTATGACTCATGAAGATGAAGAATTGCAACATGATCTATCAAAATTAAAAGAGCAAGTGCAACAAATTTCACTCTCGCAAAGAGCAACAAAAAAAGAAATGGAAGTTTTGAAGAAAGGCGTGGAAGTGAAGATGGATGGTTTGAAGAAAGGCATGGAAGCTAAGATGGATGGCGTGGAAGCTAAGATGGATGGCATGGAAGCTGGCATGGAAGCTAAGATGGATGACATGAAAGACAACATGGAAAACATGAAGAATGATCTCAAAGCAAACATCGAAGGTTTGACAAAGTTGATACAAGAAATGTTTCCTAATGGTGAAAAGATAGTAGAAGAACCTCATGATGAGAACAAAATAAATGTTAATCATGATTTCATAAACTCTAATGTTGGCGGGAAGAACCACCATATTACAAAAATGGATATGAGGAAGTTTTATGGAAAGGATCCTGTAACATGGATACTACAGATGGAGCAATATTTTGATCTCCATAATGTGCAAAACACACAAAAGGTATGCATTGCAACTTTACATTTAGAACAAAATACATTTGTATGGTATCAATGGCTTTGCTCCCATAAAAAAATTGTCACTTGGTCAATTTTTACGGAGGAAATGATAGTACATTATGAGGATACAAAGAGCAACACCTTCTTTAGCCAATTGATAAATCTCAAACAAAAGGGTTTAGTGGGGCAGCACATTGAGGACTTCCAAAAATTGAATATAAGGGTAACTGATATTCCAGAGGAACATAGGATTGATCTCGTCATAGGCACTTTAAAGGATAACATCCAACATGAAGTTCGTGTTTTGGAACTGGATTCATTGGAGAAGGCATTCAGGTTGGCAAGAAAAGTTGAATGTAAAATAATGGTGACAAGGAAGCCTACCACTCAATTCTATAAAGAAGGAAGTGTTGCTATGCCTAGATTTCCACAACCTACAAGGTTGACACCACAACAATTAGAAGAAAAAAGAGCAAAAGGGCTTTGCTACAGTTGTGATAGAAAATACACTAAAGGTCATAAGTGTGCTGAAAAGAAATTATTTTACATAGATTGTGAAGAAGAAGAAGAAAATGAAAAAGAAGAGGATATACACCAGGAACCAGCCATAGAAGAGGAAGAAATGAATACGACCATATCATGTAATGCACTGGCCGGAATTACCACTCCTCAAACTCTCAAGATAGTAGGACAGATCAAGAAGAAAAGGGTAATAGTGTTGATTGATTCAGGTAGCACCCATAATTTTATTCATTGTAAGGTAGCCAAGGAATTAAATTGTTTCTTATACCCAGCACCAGAATGTCAAGTGATGGTTGCAAATGGAGGAACTATAAATTGCTCTGGAAAATGCAATAACATCAAGCTAACCATGGGGGAATATGTGATGACTAGTCCAATGCTTTCCATTCCTATGGGAGGTGCTGATGTTGTACTAGGAGTACAATGGTTACAATCTTTGGGGACGGTAGCTTTTAATTTTCAAGAACTTTTCTTGAAATTTTTTTCAGAAGGAAAGGAAGTTGAATTACGAGGTATTGTAGGGAAGCCAGGAAGGATAATAAGCTCTAATGTCATGACAAAGCTTCTAAAGAAAGAACAACGAGGCGTAATTGCACAATTATGCTCATTAGAAGTTCCAACATCAAAATCATCTATTTCTGCAGATCTCCAACAAGTCTTGGACAATCATTCCAAGGTGTTTGAAACTCCCAAAGGACTCCCACCTATTCGTGATCATGATCATGCTTTTCATTTGATTCCAGGAAGTGTTCCTCCAAACATCAGGCCTTATAGATATCCTTATGTCCAAAAGAGCGAAATTGAACGTATGATTGCAGAAATGTTAGAGGTGGGTATAATTCAACCTAGTCAAAGTTCTTTCTCTGCTCATGTAGTATTGGTACAAAAGAAGGATGGATCATGGCGAATGTGTCCAGATTATAGGGAGCTCAATAAGCTCACCATTAAAGATAAATTTCCCATTCCTGTGATTGATGAATTTTTGGATGAATTACATGGAGAAATTTATTTTACCAAGTTGGATCTTTGTTCAGGATATCATCAAATTAGAATGAAGACTGAAGATATTCCAAAAACAAAATTTCGAACTCATGAGGGTCATTATGAATTTTTGGTCATGCCTTTTGGCCTTACCAATGCACATTCTACATTTCAAGGGTTGATGAATTCCATTTTCAAACCCTTCCTTAGAAAATTTGTGCTCGTATTTTTTGATGATATACTAATCTACAGCAGGTCTTGGAAGGATCATGTTGAACATGTTGACAGGGTGCTCAAACTATTGCAGGAGAAACAATTATATGCAAAAAAATCCAAATGTTTCTTTGGAGTACAAGAGGTGGAATATCTGAGTCATATTGTATCTCATGAGGGTGTTAAAGTAGACCCTAACAAAATTAAAGCCATTAAGGAATGGAAAGTTCCCACAACCATAAAGCAGTTGCGAGGATTTCTCGGGTTAACAGGGTATTATCGCAAGTTTGTTTAGAATTATGGGAGAATAGCAGCACCTCTAACAACATTATTGAAGAAAGATGCATTTTCATGGACTCCTGAAGCAACTAAGGCCTTTGAACATCTTAAAGAGGCAATGTGCCTAGCACCAGTCTTAGCTACGCGAGACTTCACAAAAACCTTTATTGTGGAATGTGATGCCTCAGGAAATGGAATTGGTGCAGTTTTAATGCAGGAAGGAAGACCCATTGCTTTTGAAAGTCGTCCAATCAAAGGAAAGTATTTACAGAAACCTATTTATGAGAAGGAAATGTTAACAATATTGCATGCACTAAAGAAATGGCGAACTTACCTAATGGGAAGACACTTCAAGGTAAAAACTGATCATGATAGTCTTAAACACTTTTTGGAACAAAGACTATCTTCAGAAGAGCAGCAAAAATGGGTCACAAAGATGTTGGGTTATGACTTTAAAATAATCTACAAAAAAGGAAAGCTTAATGTTGTTGCAGATGCACTCTCAAGAAAGAATGAAGAGGTGGAAGCATTGCTTTATGCCATTTCTATTATCCAACCAGATTGGATAACCGAAGCAAGAGATGAATGGAAGAAGGACGAAGAAGTGTGGACACTCATTCAAAATTTACAATAATATCCTAGTACATCTGATACATTTAGTTGGAAAAATGATTCCTTATGGTACAAGATCACTTATATCTTTGTAAGAATTCCCAACTAAAACAAAATATTCTTTTGGAATTGCACACTTCTCCTTTAGGAGGACACTCAGGATTTTTAAAAACTTACCACAGGGTGAAGAAAGAATTTTTTTGGGATGGCCTTAAATCTGATATTCAAATTTTGTGGCGGAATGTTTGGTTTACCAGCAGAATAAAGTTGAGACAATTAAGACCACGGGTCTTCTACAAACTTTATCCATTCCAAGTCAATGTTGGGAGGAGATTTCAATGGATTTTATCACAGGTTTACCTAAGTCTGAAGGAAAGAGTGTCATCATGGTGGTAGTTGATAGACTTACCAAGTATGCACACTTTTGTGCATTATCTCATCCATTTAAAGCAAGTACGGTTGCTACTACATTTATGGACATAATTCAAAATCTACATGGAAGCCCAAGGGTTATTGTGAGCGACAGAGATCCCATTTTTACTGGAAATTTTTGGACAGAGTTATTCTCTTGTTTGGATACTCAATTAGCTCATAACTCATCTTATCATCCTCAATCTGATGGTCAAACTGAGATAGTAAATAAATGTTTGGAAGGATATCTTAGTTGCTTTGTATCTGATAAACAAACACAATGGGTCAAGTGGTTACCTCTCGCTGAATGGTGGTATAACACTTCCTTCCATACTGCAGCAAAAATGACCCCATTTATGGCACTTTATGGATATAATCCACCATCCATCACATCATATTTAAGGGAAAATTCGAAGGTTCAAGCAGTGGAAGATCACATCGAGCATCATCAAGAAGTTCTCCAACTCTTAAAGGATAACCTGAATTTGGCACAAAATCGAATGAAACAACAGGCAGATCAACATCGTAGCGAGAGAAGTTTTGATGTAGGATATTGGGTATTTTTATGGCTACAACCATACAAACAAATGTCCCTCAAGCAAGCAAAGAAGGATAATAAATTATCGCCAAAGTACTATGGTCCTTACAAGGTGTTGCAAAAGATTGGTACTATGGCATACAAATTGGAGCTTCCTGCTTCTTCGCAAGTGCATCCAATTTTCCATGTTTCATGCTTAAAGAAGGCTATAGGTGAAAATATTCCAGTTCAAACAATATTGCCAGAACTTGATGAGGAAGGAAAAATCATATTGGAACCTGAAGCGGTCACGGAAACAAGAACTCGACAGCTACGGAATCGATCAATTTCAGAGTATCTCGTCAAGTGGAAGAACTTACCCACTGAAGATTCTACATGGGAGGATGAGAAGTTTATACAGAAGCACCCAGAGCTACTCAAGCATTGAGGACAACACTTTTTTGTAGGAGAGGGGCATGTTAGGTCCCTATATTACTAGTATAGTCCCTTATTGTTATTAGTGTAACCCCCTTATTGTTATTATTGTACCCTTGTAACCCCAATTTTGTTATTATTGTGCCCCTAAATTATTATTGTTAGGTCGGCTAGGATTACATTGTGGCCCACTAGGATTACATTATGGCCACATGGACTCCTATATATAGAAAGAAGGTTTTGTAAATTGTATCATCCAAGAATTGTTCATTTATGTAATGTATTGGAGGTTGTCCCATCGAAGTGGCTTATTTCTAAGGCGTTGATATCTCTTTTCTTCTATTTTTGGAGTTGGTTACTCAACATTATGGTTGTGGGGAATTTCCATTCCTTAATGGATTTAATTTTGTTAGGTTCTACCTTAACACCCTCCTGAGATACAATATGACCCAGATATTCTACCTCTTGTACTCCAAAGAAACATTTGGAGGTTTTTGCATATAATTGTTTCTCCTATAATAGTTTGAGCACCTTGTCAACATGTTGAACATGATCCTTCCAATACCTACTGTAGATTAGTATATCATAAAAAAATACTAACACAAATTTTCTAAGGAACGATTTGAAAATGGAATTCATCAATGCTTTAAATGTAGAAGGTGCATTGGTAAGGCCAAAAGGCATGACCATAAATTCATAATGACCCTCATGAGTTCAAAAGGTTGTTTTCAGAATGTCTTTGGTCTTCATTCTAATTTGATGGTATCCTGAACAAAGATCCAACTTGGTGAAATAAATTGCTCCATGTAATTCATCCAATAATTCATCAATCATAGAAATGGGAAATTTATATTTAATAGTGATCTTATTGAGCTCCCTATAATTTGGACACATGCGCCATGATCCATCCTTCTTGTACACCAATACCATTGGAGTAGAAAAATAACTTTGACTAGGTTGAATTATACCAGCCTATAGCATTTCTATACTCATACATTCAATTTTTCTCTTTTGGACATAAAGATATATGTAAGTCCTGATGTTTGGAGGAACACTTCCAGGAATAAAATGAATAGCATGATCATGATCAAGAATAGGTGGGATTCCTTTGGGAGTTTCAAACACCTTGAAATGATTTTCCAAGACTTTTTGGAGATCTAGATAAATAGATGATATTGATGTTGGAACTTCTAGTGACCATAATTGTGCAATGAAGCCTCGTTGTTATTTCTTAAACAAATTTTTCATGACAATAGAGCTTATTATCTTTCCCAGCTTCCCTGTGATACCCCTTATTCAACTTCCTTTCCTTCCGAAAAAAGTTTCAAGAAATTTTCTTGAAAATTAAAAGCTACTATCCCCAAAGATTGTAACCATTGTACTCCTAGTACAACATCAACACCACCCATTGGAATGGAAATCATTGGACTATTAAATACATATTCCCCCATGGTTAGCTTGATATTATGGAACTTTCCAGAGTAATTTATAGTTCCTCCATTTGCCACCATCACTTGACAATCTTGCACTAGGTATGGGAAGCAATTCAATTCCTCGGCTACCTTACAATGAATAAAATTATGGGTACTACCTGAATCAATAATCACTATTCCATTTTTCTTCTTGATATGTACTTCTATATTGAGAGTTTGAGGAGTTTTAATTCTTTCCAATGCATTACAGGATATGGTCAGATTCATTTCTTCTTCCTCTAGGGTTGGTTCCTAGCGTATATCCTCTTCTTTTGAAGTTTCTTGTTCCTTTTATTCCTCCTCTTCACAATCTATGTAAAATAATTTCTTCTTAGCACACTTATGACCATTAGTGTATTTTCTATCACAACTATAACACATCCATTTTGATTTTTTTTCTTCTGATTTTTGTGGTTTCAATCTTTTAGGTTATGGAATTCTAGGAGTAGCAACACTTCCATATTTATAGTTGTGGGTGGTAGGCTTCCTTGTCACCATAATTTTGCTTTCAATGTTTATTTCCAACCTGAATGCCTTCTCCAATGTATCAGGTTCCCAACGATGAACCTCATGTTGGATGTTATCCTTTAGAGTCCCTATGAAGACATCAATTGTATGTTCCTGAAGAATATTATTTACCCTTATATTCAATTTTTGGAAGTCCTCAATGTGCTCCTACATTGAACCCTTTTGTTTGAGATTTATCAATTGGATAAAGAAGGTGTTTCTCTTTGTATCCTCATAATGGGATATCATTTCCTCCTTAAAAATTGACCAAGTGACTAGTGGTTTACAAGAAAAAATTCATTGATACCATACAAACTGATTTGTTTCTAAATATAAAGTTGCAATGCGCATCTTTTGTGTGTTTTGCATATTATGGAGCTCAAAGTATTGCTCCATTTGCAACATCCAAGTTATCAGATCCCTGCCATCAAACTTCCTCATATCTATATTTAGAATATGGTGGGTCTTAAATCCAACATTAGATTCTATGAAATCATGATTAACATTTATTTTGTTTACATCATGAGTTTCCTCTACTACTTTTTCGCCAATAGGAAGCTTTTCTTGTAGCAACTTTGCCAAACCTTCCTTCAAAACTTCCATGTCTTTCTTCAAATCTTCCATGTTTCCTTCTATACCATCCATCTTAGCTTCCATGCATTCTTCAAACCATCCATCTTAGCTTCCATGTTGCCTTCTGTACCATCCATCTTAGCTTCCATGCCATTCTTCAAGCCATCCATCTTAGCTTCCATGCCATTCTTCAAGCCATCCATCTTATATTCCACAACTTTATTCAAACTATCCATCTTAGCTTCCATGCCTTTCTTCAAACCATCCATCTTAGCTTCCAATTCATTTTTTGTTACTCTTTGCGAGAGAAAAATTTGTTGCACTTGTTCTTGTTATTTTGATATATCATGTTTCACTTATTCCTCTTCATGAGTAATAATAGAGACTTATAATGGATTAATGGGTGTTGAATTATTTTTAGGGGCCATTTTATAACCCAATACTAATATCTTTGCTTCAATATGCCCTTGGAATCCCTTCAAACTGATTTTTCAAACAAGACTTATGCAATTTAAAAAAAAATACACACCTTTTTCTTTCTTTTGAGGAGCTCGATATTGAATCTGATGTATCTCTGTGATTTTGGATCTCCAATATTTTATCTTCAGTCCTTTATTATCCCTCTGAATCTTCTTTCCAATGCCATAGGTCTGACCTAATTTGGATTATTCAAGACAAAGTTATGCCCAATCTCCCACAATGCCCTACTTATGGACTGGTTCAGTAGAGCGAACTTGTACAATGTGCCACGTGTCACTGTTTCTTCCTTTGGCTATGAAATCAATAAATAGAAAACTACAGTCCATGCAATTTCAACTACTTTTTACATAATTCCAATCCAATGCTCAGAGAGATATTTATGATGATTTTCCCATGGTCACCTCTTTGAGATGAAATTCAGGAGCCTTCCAAAACCCTAACTTCCACATATCATATCTCTGAAAATATTGTGAATCAAGATCTAAAAATTTTACATGAATTTCCTCAAGATTTCTTCATAAATGGGTTTTTTTTAGCATCTAAACCTTCATAGAAACAAAGGTATAGAGAAAATTATATGATTGCCTATTTGAAGCAACAAAACCCTAGAATCCAAAGCTCTGATACCAAACGTTATTAAACAACTCCCAAAATAGAAGAAAAGAGAGATCAATGCCTTAGAAATCAGCCAATTCGATGGGGAAACCTCCTTTAAATTACATAAATGAATAATTCTTGGATCACACAAATGAAAAAACCTCCTTTCTATATATAGGAGTCCATGGGGTCACAACATAATCATAGTCGACCTAACAATAATAATGTAAGGGCACAACAATAAGAATAGTGGGCTATTATGGGGCACAATAATAGCAATATGGGGACTACATGGGTACAACAATAATAATAAGGGGGATACACTAACAATAATAAGGGATCTAGTTATCCAAGCTTATACAAATGTAGATTGGGCAAGAAGTGTTGATGATCAAAAGAGTACTAGTGGAGCAAAATTATATCTAGGTGGTTAACTTGTTTCATGGTTAAGTAAAAAGTAATCTTCAATCTCATTATCCACAGCATAAGCAGAATATATCACGGAAAAAACTTGTTGTACTCAAGTTCTTTGGATGAAGCAAACTTTGCAATATCTTAAAGTCAAGTTTGACATTCCTATTCCCATATTTTGCGATAACACCAATGCCAACAGTATCTCCAAGAGTCTCATGATGCATTCTGAAATAAAACACATTCTGATCAAATATCATTTCGTTAGAGAGTAGGTCACTGAAAAGAATATCTAGCTTGAATATGTTGGCACAAAGGAACAAATTTCTGACATATTTACCAAACCATTACCTCATGAAGCATTTGAGTATCTTCACCTAAATATTGGTATTCTCCAAAGTTCTAATTAGACTCTTTATCTTATCTAACTAAGTAAGAAAATGGGATTTGAGGTGTGTACAGGTCCGCAGGATGACACTTGTCAGGGTGAGTTACCCTTTTCCATTGATGACAAAGGGGGAGAGAATTTTGTAGGAAGAGGTGTCATGATCACAGGGGAGTACTTGTTTTTCCATCAATTACAAAGGGGAGATTGTTGATCAATGGTTGTCATTGATGTCAACCCAAGCAGCACCAGGGGCTACCCTGAACTTTCATGGGAATTTTGACTTGAAAAATTACTCTATTCCGAGTCAAGGATATTTTGGATGGTTTCTACTTATCGAGATGTTTCTGTTGATATATGGCACTCCATGTAAATCTTCACAGTTTTAGAGATATTCATGTTAGAATTTAGTAACCCCTGTTAGTGGGCTAAATTCCCATGGGGTTGTGGCATGAAACTAATCATTGGTTGTGGTCATTGAATAGTCAATAATTAATAATTTTCTAAACTCCTAAAATCCCTCCAACATTCACTAGTTGAAGGCCCTCTCAACCTAAGCATTTATATAAATTGTGACCCTCATATCCTCCTGATGCAAGGATTTCACTACTTAAAACATGTCATTGTAGTATTATAGTTATAATTTTTTTTATGTGAAGCTTCAGATGCTAAAAAAAACCCATTTGAGATGAAATCTTGATGAAGCTCGTGACTGAATTTCAGATATTGGGTTGCTATTATTTTGGGAGATATGATCTAAGGAGGTTAGGGTTTTTGCAGGCTTCTGAATTTCATGTCAAACAAGTGACCTAGGGAAAATCATCGTAACTTTCTCTCTGAGCATTGGTTTCAAATTTCGTAAAGAGTGACAGAAAGAAGACAAAATTTAGTTTGTCGGATTATTTTTCAAGACCAAAGGTTGAAACAGTGACACGTGGCACTTTGTACAAGTTCTCTCTACTGAACCAATCTATAATCAAGTAATCATGGGAGATTGGGTATAACTATTCTTGAATAATCCAATATTGATCAGACCTGCAGGGTTGGAAAGAGGACTCAGAGGGCTACCACAAGGTGCAATTTAAGACCTTGGAGATATGAAATTACATAGATACAATAGATTCAATATCGAGCTTCTAGAAGGCAAGAGAAATATGCATTCAAGGATCACTTCAGTAAGGAAAACACATCAACAATAAAGGGTAAGCCTACTACAACAAGGTATATATGATTGGTTTTTGAATTATAATTTGAATATCATCTCTGACATGTGTTTTTGTAGGAAAGTGTAAGTATTTTGTATGTATATTTGATTGGGTTTTTTCCATAAATGTTGAACATATTTACATTTGAATTTTGAATATTTCTCTAACATATGGTTTGCAGGACAGTATAAGTATTTTTTTTTTATATTGGTTTGGGTCTTGTTCATTAATCCATGTGTTGGAAGGATGACACAATAAGACAACTCAGACACATACTAGAAGGAAAATGTAATGCCAAAGTACCATTGCTTGAAGCAAGCACAATAATACCTCAGCTGCTACTAGTGTTCAAAGAAGCAGTGTCAAGTCAAGTATCAAGTCGTGCCAAAAGTCAATATTGTAAAAATCATCACTATTAAATTGTCAAAGAGTCATTATTGTAAAAGATTCAATATGACTAGATTTGGAGAGGCATTTTTGGGAGGTATAAGTGTCATTGTTGGATAATGTCATGGTTGGATTGTAGGTCATAGTGTGACTGGGTGATTGGTCTAGTTCAAGAAAATCATTGTGAATCATATTGTATCATGGATCATTTTCCTTGGTATGGGAGTCCACACCCTTGTCTTATTTATGATTATTATAAGGTGGTAGGGAGGTTCTAGGTTGGTTCATGAAGTCACCTACAAGTTGGAGCCTGTGAACACTTAAGGGTGGTAGGTCAGTCTAGGATGTTGAGGCATCTAGTTGACTACTGAAGAAACCAGGGCATTGGGGCATCCTTCTAGTGGGATCTGGAGAAGAATGCTTTTCTATAATTCTAGGAAGTTGTACCTTTCATTCCATTTGGGGTTGAAGATTAGAGAATTTATTAGAAAAGAATTCGGTGGTTTTTGACCCAGAGAGGGTTTTCCACCTAAAATTTGTGTGCCTATTGTGTTCTAATTTTTACTTTTGTTACTGGATAAACATCAGGAATAATTGAAGGTTAGCTAATACTCTGAAAATATTTAAAAGTGTTAATTGATAAGAAATATTGATTCCCCCCCCCCCCCCTCTCAATATTTCCAACAAACTGATCCTAAAAAGTCTTTTTATCATTGAGGCCTCCATTTTCTTCATTTTCCATTATTTTCATTCATTTTACTTCTCGTGAAATTATGTGACCTTTCATCTCCCTTTTGCTCCCATTTTCCTTTATTTTCATAAATAAAATTCCAATAAATGCAACTTTTCCTTTCCAAATCCTTTACCATTTCATTTTCTAATTTACCCTAGCCATAAGAAACTAAGTGATACCCATTAGGATGTTTTTCCCACCATTCAGCTTGGAATACATGTCCCATGACCTTGGTCTTATATTTTTACATGAATTTTGAACCTGAGGTTGTTACAACCTAATCTATGAAAAAAAACTAATCTATGAAAGTAGGAATTACAATTCTTGATGCAACACTAGTTTGATAAACTATGCATGAACTAGGGTGTTTTCCAAAATATAGGGATAATGGACTAACACTTCTAGTCTTTTACCTAGTTTAACAATAATTTTGTCTTCAATTGCATTGACTAACATATGATAAAGTGATTCAATTTTTCCATGAATAGTATCTAATCAAACAAGTATGGAAAAAAAAATATAAAGACAACAAATTTATGAAAAATTATGATCATAGAAAAACATATAATTGAAAATATGAACAAGATGTCCAAAATCTCATGAAAGGAAATATCTGCTTGCATGAGTATAATAGAAAAAAAAATGCTATGTACCAACATCTATAGTAATGATAGTTATGTGGAATAATTTGTTCTTATGGCATTGTAAGAAGAGAATGAGATGGTTTGTGATAAGGCTCATTGGAAGAAGATAAAGGCACGAACATGGTCTAGGGTTAGGTTCCAACATCGAGCCTTGAATAGTGAAGGATGAAGGAAGCTTCTCAAATGGCGGGAAGTGGTAGATGAAGTGGGACATCTGGTCCCTACCCGGCACTTTTGTTTTGGCTTCATGGGAAAGTGATCCCTGTGTGGAAACAACAACCTTCTTTAAACTTCCTCGTGGGTTTAGTTCATCTATTTTTTCTGGTTACAGTGGTTTTTGTTAGAGACAGCTTGGGGCATGGGTTACTCTGTGGATTTGGGAGAGTTAATAGTCTTACATCCCTTTCACTATATGTAGCTATGGTCAAACCAGAAGAATACGTGATTTGGATCCTGAGGTTGAGGATATACTGTCGGTTTGGGGGCTTGAGCCAACTAAACTCAATTTGGCCAAGGTGGTTTTTCCAGCAAGGTCTCCAGGTGGATAAGGTGGTGATTCAATGTGGAAGTGGCAGGTGGAAGGTGGTATTGGTTTTATGTATATTGGAAAAAACAAAGTCAATAAAGTGTTTGGCTGGATTCCTGACACTAAAACACAAGGTGGGTCAGAGGCATCGGTGAAGACAACATGTATGTCAGAAGTCAAGAAGGAAAACTATCGGGTATGTTCAAATATTTCGTTTACCCCTCCTTTTCCTGGTTTTCTATTAGGTGGTATGGAAGACATTGTGAACAATAGAGGTATATGATGTACCTAGGGGCTTAAATATTATATGTTAGAGGAATGGGAACCAAAAAACTTGGAGGTGGGGTAAAGCACAAACAACAAGCTTTTTTGTAGAGGGTCCTTGGGTAGTAAGTTGGAGGATTTCACTTTTCCCATACAAAATTCTATATTGGTCTGGCACCAGGGGAATTTTTTGTTCAAGAGGGTTAGGAAATGGAGGATGACTCCGTAAAATTGAAGGTTGAACCTAGGGTTTGGGAGTGAGATGGGATTTTGTACCTTGTGTTCCAATTTTTTCCTATAGTTGGTAATATTGGGTTCGAATCATAGTTATTGGGGGAGAAACCTCTAATCAATACTTGTGTTTTGGAGAATGCACCATTTGGAACTAGGGTTTCTTCTATTGGGGAGGATCAGTTGGAAGAATGGCTTAGGCCAGTAGAGGAGGATGCTGCTCAAAATCAGTAGTGTCAGTATTTTGTGGGAGAGGCCTAGAATGTTCATAACCTTGGCCCAAAAATGAATAAGGGGAAGGTCATCAAGAATAAATATAAATTCCATAATTTAGTTCTTGGGGTTTATATTCAAATTGTTAAGTAAATGGAGGCTTCTGAACTCATACTCGTAGGTTGAGTGAGAGGAAAAGCGTTCACTATTGGTTATATTATAGAATGGATAGATAAAGCATGGAAGGAAGCCCTGAAAAAATAGGTGGAGGTCCTCATTTTGGCTCATGGGTGGTTTATGGTGAGTTTCAATCAGAAGGAGTCTTTGGAATGGGCCCTTAACTACAACTGGTGCTTTTTCCTGTCACCTATCATTTTCAAGATATGGACTCCTATTTTTGATGCCTAGTGGGAAAAGGTGGGTGAAATACCATTCTGGGTTTGTCTTCCCTCGCTTCCCCCACAACTTTGGACAAAAGATGTTTTTAGTGCCATCAGTAATTCAATAGGGTTGCATTTGGAAGTGGATATTTCATTCTTGGAAACTAGAAGAAGAAACATGGCTTGAATCTTGGTTCGATTTAATCCAAGAGAAGGTTTCACTTAAAAAATTATGCTTCAATTCCAAGTCTATTCTCACTATCAAATTATTGACTATGATAATATTCCCTTTAGATTCCATATATGTCACAAGTATGAACACCTTGCTCCTAAATTCCTGTTAGTTTTCAAGCGCAGAAGAAGGCATAGGCATAAATCAGGGTTTGAGGGTCGCCTTACAATGGAGGGGGTAGATAATAATTAAATGGGATTAGAGGATCCTTGAACAGAAGGGGAAGGGGTGGCGCTTGAGGTTCAGGAAACCCAAATGGATATCGAGAACCTCATTGTGTCGCTTGTGTAGGAATAAGTTTAACAAATCCAGGCAGAAAATGATCCACCTGTTCAGGCACCTTCCCCAATGGGTACATGCTCTCTATCCTTTTCTCCTTTACTTGAAGCTAGTCAATCTATATTTTGTGTTGTGCCTTAGCCTGGTCCTTTCGTGCTCTCTTTGGTTGAGGAGTCTGACCCAGGCAATTTGTCTCTTGCTTTAGATAGAAATTATCACTTCTAATCCTTACTCTTTCACTATCCTTTCTCCTTTCTTATGGAATCCATTGATGTTCCTTCCTATAATTTGTGACCCCGAGAAAAATAATATTTCACCACTGATTCAATAGGAGGGATGGGATTTACCTTGGATCTTATGAGACCGCGAAAATTCTGAGGTCAAAAGACTAGCATTTCCAAAGCACAACTTAAGGCAAAGATGGACATTGTTTATGGCAAACAGTTATCCTTAAAAGGGGCACTTAGAGCATCACATAACCCTATCATGGTTTCCAAATGATCTGTTTATCATTCAATTTTCATGG
The DNA here is from genome assembly GCA_034641835.2 of Pinus albicaulis. NCBI lineage: Eukaryota > Viridiplantae > Streptophyta > Pinopsida > Pinales > Pinaceae > Pinus > Pinus albicaulis. The sequence goes on along the minus strand of CM076570.1, from coordinate 933,221,371 downwards.
CTTGGATAGAAACCATAAGAAGCTAGCACTGAAATCTCTCTTTCAATATTATTTTCCTGATGTAATTATGTTGCAAGAAAAATTAGGCCATGGGGAGGCTGTAAAGACAGCTCTTTGTAAATTAATGCATGGATGGACCTTCATGACCGTTGATGTGAAAGGTAGATCTTGAGGTTTGGATCTAGGTTTCAAAGAAAGTAGCATGAGGCTGTTAAATTCATGGGGCTCAAAATCGGTTTTGGGGGTGGAGGTATATTCATCAGAGCTATGCACTGAGATTTCAATGGTAAATATTTATGGCCCATGTCAGGACAAGTTCGTTTTCTGGAATAATATTTTTGCTAAAAATTTTATGAATATCCCTAATTTGGTTATTGGGGGGGACCTAAATTTTTCTCTAGGTTTTTCGGTGACTTGGGGCCCCATGCACAAGTTGATTCACTGGTGGAGTTTTTTCAAAACAAGATTCGGGATGGAAGGTTCATATATATAAATTTGATAAAGTCTTGTCCTACCTGGAGGAATCAAAGAGATCGGGAGGCCCGAGTGGCTAAAAGGTGGACTTTTTTTTGTTAAACGGGTCTTTATTAAACCAAATTCCTTTCAGGTAGTGGGTAGGCTCTGGAGGGGAATTAGATCATTTTCCTATTCTATTGGAACTAAAAGGGCTTAGTCGAAAGCTTGGGGCTCCTTTAAATGGTTGGTTTAAAGAGCCCAGTTTCAATCAAATTTTCAAAGAAATTTGGAGGCATCCGGATTGATCTCTCAAGACATCCATGGCTTCATATTTCATGGATAACCTTAAAAGATTGAAAAATGAAACTATTGTTTGGGAAAAGGAAAAAAAGTGAGGGATGAAGTAGACCTAAAACAAATTGGGGTGGACCTGGAAGCTTTGGAAATTCAAGAGGTGGATGGTTATGAAATAGAGGAGAAGAGAGAAATGATCAAACTTATAGAGGTTAAGAGGAGGAAAATTATAAATGATTTTGAAGAATAGTGGCGGGTCAAAAGTCTAGATATTTGGCTCGTAGCAAGGGATGAAAACTCAAGTTTTTTTCAAAATTATGCGAAGGGAACGAAAAATTCTAATAATATTTGGGAAATGGAGAAGAAAGAGGGAAGCAAAGCTAAATAATTCAATTATCTAGAAATTTTAGGTAGAAACCATTTTAAAAAAAAATTAAGGCTCTTCAGATTGCTTCCATCACCGAGGTCATTATGGTGGCAATGCATTTTCCTAGATATGCAGAAGAGGAATAAAATGAATTCCTTGAAGTTGATATTGAATTTGAGTCTCCTATGTCAAAACTTGAAGTTGAAGGAATCCTAAAATCCATGAAAAATTATAAGAGACTGGGGCGTGACGGTTGGACAGTGGAATTTTTCCAACATTTCTTTGACCTAATAGGCGACAATCTTGTTGAGGTGGTAGAATAATATAGGAGGAAAAAATCATTTCCATGAGCCTTTTAATACAACCTTATTAGCGCTTATTCCAAAATCAAATGACCCAGGTTCTTTAGAGGATTTCAAACCTCTATCTATTTATATGCATGTACAAAATCATTGGCAAATTTATAGCAATCCGTCTAAAGCCTGTTCTATCTAGGAATATCTCTAAGGAACAATTTGGGTTTCTTGATGGAAGACATATCCATGAGGCTATTTGGGTTTCCCAAGAATCGATGCATATCATTAAAAAAGTAAAAGAAAAGATTCGATAGTCAAAATTTATTTTTCAAAGGCTTATGACAGAATTAGCTAGATCTACCTGTGGCTTCTCATGACTCATCTAGGGTTATACATTGGTTTTATTAATTGGATCATGGGATGCATAAATAATGTGTCTTTTTTTATTCTCATAAATGGAGAAAAATTCCATTTCTTTCACAACCAAAGGGGGCTTAGGCAAGGTTTCCATTTTTTGCCACTATTGTTCCTATTGGTTGCTGAAGGCCTTAGTCAGTTGATCTTAGCAGCCAAGCAGAATGGTGATTTGAAAGAAACTAAATTTGAAACTAATCTATTCATTTCTCATTTGATTTTTGTCGATGACATACTTTTGTTCAAAAATTCCTCTAGGGAGGATATTTTAATGCTGAATTATTCACTTGAGTTGTTCCACAAAGAAACTGGAATGTGCATTAATGATCAGAAGTACTTAATTGTTCATGGTGGTTTTTCTTGGATTGAAGTGGATAGGATCACCTCGAAGTTTCCCTTTGACACAAAGCCTATGGGAGAAATTTTCAAATACCTTGGTTTCTATCGTAAGCCAAACTCAAATAGGAATCGTGACTGGAATTAGTTGATCCCTAAAATTGAAAATAGAATAAAATTATGGAGTTATAAATGACTTTCGAGAGCGGGAGTTTTGTACTCATAAAATCAGTGTTAATGGCTATCCCGATATATTGGATAGCTCTTACATGGGTGCCAAAAGGGATCCTTTCTAAAATTCGGAAAGTTTGCAGCAGGTTCTTGTGGGCTGGTGCTAAAGAGGCTGTGGTTATCCCTTGTGTTGTGTGGGACAAAATTTAGCGTCCTAAAGCATGGAGAGGTTGGGGATTAAAGGAACTCCAACCTTTTGCTAAGTCATTGGCAGTAAAATCTAGGTGAAGCATGTTAACAATTGATAACCTTTCGACAGTTGTGGTCAAAAGAAAGTATATAGACCCAAAACCCATTGACGATTGGATGAGGAGAGTATAGTAAAAATTCAAATTCTACTTTTTTGATATGGAAAGTAGTAATTGATACTTTTTGTATCGTGGAAGCAAGTTTAGCTTGTCACATTGGAAATGGTGAGAAGCTTCAAATTGGTCTTGATCCCTGGGTGGGTTGCAATGGGGATTATGCACTGTCGAGGGAGATTGTGGATTTCCTCAATGGACTAAAAATATGCACTACAAAAAATATTAATGTGACTGTATTTCCACAATATTATACTCATTACACTCAGAGTCTATTGGGGAACCCGAATATATTGTTAGCATTGCCATGGAAATAAGGATAAAAATAGAAACTCCTTAGAATTGGATGAAACCACCCTCTTTGTACTCAAAATTTAGTGAGGATTTCAAATGTGTAATTAGACTTGACATGCTGAAACTGCGAAAAATAGAAAATCCCTAGAATCTCATGAAATCATACTCATTGGATTCGTCTTTCAATAAGGAACCCAAATCCACGAGTAGAATAAACATGAAAACACTACTAAAAATAGAGAGTGCATACATTTCATGTGTAAATAGCTCATCAGACTTAGAATCTCATAAGGATTCTAAGTATACTATTTGTAGAAATTTTAATAACTGATATACTATTCACCGAGATTCTCCTGATCACACACTATTTTATCTTCATGCACAATACAAAATCTCTTCTAAGCTTAAAGCTTAAAGCACATATGAACACAATATTTCATGGGAAAGCTTAAAGCTGAAAACCCCCAACTATCTGTATATTATATGTCATAGAGATCATGTAACAATCATTGTACAAAGCCCCTCACAAGCTCTCAGCACAACCTCCAATTGCTACACACTAACCAAGCTAGATCTAGCAAAACACATGCTCCAATCTCTACCACCTGATAGCCAGCCTCTATTGCGTAATCAATGATGTAGGATGGCTCATTAAATAACTTGAACCACCTGGCTTGTACTTCACAATCCTCATGGGCTTCTCCAATCACTGGTTGTTGCAAATATGCAATAGTATAGTCACAAATGATAGTTAACTTGCTCTTTCACCTATCTCTGCACTGGTCTCCACTGAAACTATCCATGCACTGAAGTTAACTGATGTATTCTTTAGTTGATTAATGAGTTTATAATTAGTGAATTAATTAATAATTAATTCACACCACTCTCACTAGTGTATCAATCAGTTAGACTAGATACAACTAGCTCAACTATGTTTAGCTTAGTTAAACCGAACACAACTCCATTAACTTCCTCAATCAACTCCACCAAACTCTCTCACATGAGTTCTAACTGAAGTATCCATGCAATAGCTCCACTTAACCCTCAGGAATAGCGTAATTCCTTCTGTCAGCTCCTGTGCCACATCTGTGCACTTAACTGAAGTGCTCCAAGAGAATAAGATAATGTTTATAGTCCAAATATTATTAAGAGCTAATAATATTCGACATATCTATTTTTAGATTGGAAATCTAAAAATATATTCCGCCCAATATTTCTAAAAATAGAAGTCCATCTATTTTTTCCGACTTGACCAACCATCCACAAATAGCATCCTGCAACTCATAGAACACAATCCATATGTCTAAAAATAGACATAGTCTAAAAATAGACTTTGCGCCAAAAATAGCCTACGGGCCCGCTTAGTGAAGGCTAATTCTTTCCATTAAGCTCTTCATCTTGCTGCAATCTCAACACTCCCTCTCAAAAAGATAAGGATTATCTGCCACCCCTATCCTACCTCTGTGGTATTCGGATTTGTTCTTGGTGAGCACCTTCGTCAAGATATCAGCATCCTGATCCTCCGTGGGAATGTATGAAAGTAACATGATCTTCCGCTGCACACAATATATGATATGATGATACCAGATGTCAATGTGTTTAGATCTATCATGAAATACTGGATTAACCGAGAGTTTGATGCAACTCTGATTATCACAATAAATCACAGTAGGCTCTAAGTGTGAACCAAACAACCTGCCCAGGATCTTCCTCATCCATATAGCCTTGCATGCAGCCAAACTCGCTGCCATAAACTTGGCCTCTGCTGAACTGAGTGACATGGATCTCTGCTTCCAGCTGTACCAAGAAAATATTGTCGACCCTATACTGAAAATCCCTCTAGATGTGCTCTTTCTGTTCGTTGGGCTCCCTGCCCAATCTGCATTCGCGAAGCCACACAACTTCACCTCATCCGACTGTCTGTACCATAATCCATATCCCGATGTGCCTCTGATATATCTCAATACATGCTTGCATGCCTTCCAGTAGAGCTTGATAGGCTTAACCATAGCTTGTGAAAGTTGGTTAATAGCATAGCATATGTCAAGTCGTGTATTGACCAGATACATAAGCGACCCCACAAACTGTCGATAAACAGTGGCATCCACTACCTCTGCTGAAGTAGCATCCTCCTTCCTCCATCCACCAGGAAGAGGAGTATCAACAGGCTTGCAGCCATGCATGTTGAACTTCTCTAGTATCTCCCGGACATACTTTCCTTGAGAAAAAAACATTCCATCACTACGCTGCCAAATTTCCAATCCCAGGAAACAATGAAGGAGGCCCAAGTCCTTCATCTCAAACTCTTTTGCAAGATCATCCTTGCATGAGAGTATCAACAGCTCATCACCTGTCAAAATAAAATCATCTACATAAAGTAAAATGATCAGCAACTTACCCTCCACCACTATCTGGTATAGGTTCGGATCTGCCTCACTCTTGGAGAATCCAAGTCCAGTGAAATAACTGTATATCCATGTGTACCAAGCACGAGGTGCTTGTTTCAACCCATACAACACTCTCCTGAGCCTGCACACATGTGACTCGCTGCTGAAGATCTCAAAACCTTCAAGCTACTCTATGTACACCTCTTCCTCAATCACCCCATTGAGGAATGTAGTCTTCACATCCATCTGATGAATGTGCCACCCCATCTGCGCTAAGAGAGAAAGAATCATCCGTATGGAAGAATACCTTGCGACAGGTGCAAAGGTTTCCTCATAATCAATCCCCTCAATCTGTGAGAAGCCTCGGGCAACAAATTCCGTCACTTACTTCTCCACACTCCCGCAATACCGTTCTCTCTCACTTTGTAGATCCATCTCGAACCCACCACTGATTTCCCTTCCGGCCTTGGGACAATATCCCATGCACTGTTTCTGACAATCAAATCATACTCTTCCACCATGGCATCTACCCATGCGGGATCCTCCACAGCTTCCTCGAAAGAGGATGGCTCTGTCACGATATACTTTCTCATAAGAGCCATGTATCTAGTATACCAGTCAGGTGACTATCTCTGTCTGCGCTATGATGTAGGTGCTCCTACAACCTTATCTGCATCTTGAGCCAGTCGCTCAGATTCTGTAGTGCGCTTCCACCCTCTGATGGTTGGCGTTGCCTAAGTGGTCTCTTCCACTCCATGAACCTCCTATTGTGGCTGATCCACATCCAAAGACTCATCCTTAGGAACTAATAGCTCCTCATCTACATGTAAGTGTAGCTCCCTCTCAAGCAAACACTTCATGGCTTTCTCCTCATGATATTTGATATCATGTCGCACAACAGTCTTATGACTGTCTGGAAAATACACACGATAGTTGTGGGGTGTATCAGTGTACCCCACAAATATCCCAACCTTTGCAGTCGGATCCAGCTTCTTCCTAGCATCCTTCGTCACATGAATGTAAACAGGTGAACCAAAAATCCTCAAATGGGAAATATCAGGCCTCTTACCAGAAAACGCCTCCTTGGGTGTACTCATGCCAAGTATCCTGTGAGGACAACAGTTTTGCACATATACTGCAGTATTGCATGCCTTAGCCCACAAGTGTATGGGAAGGCCCTGATCATGCAACATCGCCCGTGCAACACCCACGATCGTTTTGTTCTTCCGCTCAACAAACCCATTCTGTTGTGGGTTATGAGGTGCTATGAGCTCTCCTTGAATTCATTTTGCACTGCAAAAGTCCTTGAATATGCCAGAGATGAATTCACCACCATTGTCACTCCTAAGAGCCTTCACCTGCTTCCCCGATTCTTTCTCAACCAGTGCCTTGAACTCAAAAAACTTTGAGTATGTCTCGCTCTTCTTCTGCATGAAGAAGATCCAACACTTCCAAGAAAAATCATCAACAAATATCACATAGTACCTGTGCTTTCCTGTTGAAGCTATTGAGAAAGGTCCACACATGTCTGTGTGAATTATCTCAAGGATCGTCATGGTGTGACTATCCTTCTCGTGAAAGGTGGCTTTCAAAAATTTTCCCTAGGTACATCCCTTGCACTAATCTGACTATGCAAGAGTACCCTTAGGAAACCTAGTAGAAATCTGCTGCAATATCTTCAAAGCTCCATGGTGAAGGTGGCCCAATCTCTGGTGCCACAACTCGCCATCATCCCGGCTCACCACTCCTTCTACCTTGCCTGCCATTGCTACGCAGCTATCTACCTACAATTGATAAAGGTTCTTAACTCGAACCCCTATCCTCCGGGTCTCACCAGTTGCCTTACTGCGCAGGAAAGCCTTTCCCTCGCTAAATACAACATCATATCCCTTATCTTCTAACATCTCCACAGAGATAATATTCTTCTTCAATCCTGGAACATGCATCACTTCCTTCAATATGAAGGGTTTACCAGACTCCCTCTCAAAGGAAATGGTACCGATACCGGTCGCACTGTATCTACCATCATCGCCCATCTCGATGTGCACTCCAAGATCTTTATCATCCAAATCAGTAAACAAATCTCGATCTCCTGTCATGTGAAAAGATGCACCACTGTCAAGAAACCACACTAAACCCATCACACTTGAGACCAAGCATGCGATTAGTGAAAAATCCAGCTCAAACTGCGAGGCTAAGGCCTCTCCCACTGCAGATCTAGCAGCCTGCTTATTTTTCTTCTTCTGTGGACAATTAGTGGCGTAATGTTCGTGTTGGTGACAATGAAAGCACTTCACCTTGGACATGTCCTGCTTCTTGCCTTTCGCACCGGATTGAGAAGCATTCTTCTTGCTCTTCCCCTTCTTTTCTTTGGCAGCCAAAGCGCAATTTTCTTCATCAAAGTTCTTTGATGAAGATCTTTCCCTGGTACTTCGCCTTATCTCCTCTTGCACAAGATCCAACCAAAGTCGCTCCCATCCTAGCAATTTCTCCTGACGATTGACAAAGTACTGATATGAATGCCAACTCTTTGGAAGCCCAAGGAGAGCCAAGCTCACCAATTCCACGTCATCAATATTCACCCCCACACTTCCAAGCTCATCCCTACATTGGATGAACTTCGTGAAGTACTTGGGCATACTGTCGCCTTTCTCCATTTTTATGTTCCTGAGTTTATCCTTGAGCGCCAACTTCCTCTGGTCGCTCTTGCTTTGAAATAAATTTGTTAAAGCTTTCCACATCAAGAATGGAGAAGCTTTACCATTAATTCTAGACACTATGTGATCCTTCACACCTTCCAACAGAATTCTTTGACACTTTGCTGTCTTCTTTTTCCATGCATCAAGTGCGGCAGCATCGCTAGAAGCAGGTTTTGGAATTTATGCATCTATGAACTCCTTCAACCCATTGTCATCCAGCACCACTTCCATCCTGTCCTTCCATACAATATAATTCAAGCTTCCCTCAAGGGCATACTCCAATCACAATCCATTGAAAGACATCTCAACTTCGACACCAAGAAAACACTGCTGCAAATTCAAATTCCACCAGCTCAAAACTCAATCGCTTCAATGTTTTGCAATTTCTCCAATGATCAATATCGCTTTGATACCATGTAGAAATTTGAATAATTGATATATTATTCACGGATATTCTCCTAATCACACACTATTTTATCTTCATGCACAATACAAAATCTCTTCTACCATTGATCATTAATTGCGGAAATAAAAACAATCGCATGCGCACATTAAAACCATAAACAATCACACATATGAACACAGTATTTCATGGGAAAGCTTAAAGCTGAAAACCCCCAACTATCTGTATATTATATGTCATATAGATCATGTAACAATCATTTTACAAAGCTCCTCACAAGCTCTCAGCACAACCTCCAATTACTACACACTAATCAAGCTAGATCTAGCAAAACACATGCTCCAATCTCTACCACCTGATAGCCAGCCTTTATTGCATAATAAATGTTGTAGGATGGCTCATTAAATAACTTGAACCACCTGGCTTGTACTGCTCAATCCTCATGGGCTTCTCCAATCACTGGTTGTTTCAAATATGCAACAGTATAGTCACAACTGATAGTTAACTTGCTCTTTCACCTATCTCTGCACTGGTCTCCACTGAAACTATCCATGCACTGAAGTTAATTGATGTATTCTTTAGTTGATTAATGAGTTTATAATTAGTGAATTAATTAATAATTAATTCACACCACTCTTCACTAGTTGTATCAATTAGTTAAAATAGATACAAATATCTCAATTATGTTTAGATTAGTTAAACTGAACACAACTCCATTAACTCCTCAATCAACTCCACCAAACTCTGTCACATGAGTTCTAACTGAAGTATCCATGCAATAGCTCCACATAACCCTCAGTAATAACATAATTCCTTCTGTCAGCTCCTGTGCCACATATGTGCACTTAACTGAAGTGCTCCAAGAGAATAAGATAATGTTTATAGTCCAAATATTATTAAGAGCTAATAATATTCGACATATCTATTTTTAGACTGGCAATCTAAAAATAGATTCCGCCCAATATGTCTAAAAATAGAAGTCCATATATTTTTTCCAACTTTACCAACCATCCACAAATAGCATCCTGCAACTCATAGAACATGATCCATATGTCTAAAAATATACATAGTCTAAAAATAGACTTTGCGCCAAAAATAGCCTGCAGGCCCACTTAGTGAAGGCAACTTCTTTCCACTAAGATCTTCATCTTGCTGCAATCTCAACACCATTATCTCTAACATGCAAGTATCTAGACAAAACTTGGTAAAAATAGTAAGCGTCACACATGTCAAATATAGAATCTTCACTAGAATATTTATTTCATAAGGACTCGAATATGTGATCAATACTACTATACAATCCTTGGAACTTTTCTCCTAAAAGGTAGGGAAATTGCTAAAAATAACAACTCTCTTCAATTTGTGCAAAAACGTGTCTGAATCATCATGGAATCAATCCTTCAAGTAAAATCCTAGGGAACCAACCTCTAGCCTATATTTGTATCTCTCTCTAAACCTATATCCTAATGAAATGTGCTAGTCCTTAACCCTTTACATTTGGAAGGGGAAAATTTAGAGGTTAACAATGGAAACTCAAGGGGAGGCATCCCCTTGCAAGATGTTAAGAACCCAATTATATCTACAAATCTATATGAATGAAACCCTACAACCATTGGTCCTATAAAATCATATATATTGAATAAAATCGTCTAAAGAATGATTTGGATCCCATTTTCATGTCCAATGGGAAATGGAGTAAACAACTATGGAGTCTCAATTAATCACTTGAAAGGGGGTATCATCAATATACATCCTTTTCCAAAAAAAAATTCCATCACATAACGTGTATTTTTCTCCCAATGGATGAGGTGCTAAAGTTGACACATGGGAGACGACCACCTAGTTTGTTGATGATGCCTATTTAAACATTCTTGATTGTCATTTATACCTTTTTTTACATGCTTGTTGATGTCACCTTTGTTTACCTACTTTCTTGTTGAAAAATCCCTTCTTGCCTTTCTCTTGTTTATTAACCTCTTGTTGACATGCATATGTTGAGAACTCTCTTATTGACGAGGATCTCATTGACATAAGAGTTTGGATAATTGGTAAAATTCATAATTTTATCCATTTGCTCCAATTCACCTAATTGGAGTCAAAGCCTTGATCTCTTAATGAGCTACAAGGACACACCAAAACTACATTCTTCCATATCAAGGTCCATTCACCATCAAAGTGCAACAATTTTACTCATTATTTTTACTAGAGGCCAGAGTCCTAAAATCATGCTCTATATCATTTTGCAATGCATCAAAACAAAAACCCCTAGCCACTATGACACTTAGATAAATTATTTCCTCATCATGAATTGAATTTTCATCAATGAATATATTTCTTGGTTGTGAGATGATTTATATTCTCACAATAATGTAGTAGATTTCATATAATAAGCAAAATTACATTACATGCACAAAAATAGTAATGGAAATCCAACTAAATTTTATATCCATGCTTTATAACAAAGGTCTCCATCCATCCAAAATATTTAATTAACAAAATTGATGAATTTCAATGAATAATATACGACATGTAGTAAAACCACAAAAGATAAAAATTAACACTTATATTTTCTTCACATTATGTATACCAAACCTATTTCAGAGTATAAATTGACCTCCCAACCATAAATACATACTATAGATGCCTTTCCCAAACTAGTGTATGAGAGCACAAGGGGAAAAAAATCCACTAAGGTATATCTAACATAGTCCATCCCACATTTCCCTTGAATTATCCAATTCCTACACTACAAGGTACTTAATGCATATCAATTAACCTTCAATCAACTATGGATCGCTTCCTTTAAGGCAATCATAACACAAGAGTGAGATTTCCTTTCTTTGCTATCGAATCTTATCTCAACAAGTTCTCCAATTTAGGTAGGAAGATATCAATGCAAATTTTCCTATAATAATACTCAACATGATAGTTTATGGCTCATTTAAAATCAACAATCAACAATTACATGCGGGTAAATAGATTCTATCTTGCTTGGAATCTGTGTTCATAATGTTAACGAATGTAACTAGGTTCAGTCTTCATTATTTTACTTGATTCAAAAGATAATATATCTTTCAAAAATAATTTATTATTATTTTTATTGAATTATTAAAGCATGGGTTTCATGATTGGGTCAATTATAGGTCAATCCTCCATTGTAGGATTTAGGATTGAGTCAAAGTCTGTTTTGTCATGTTGAACTCCTTCTCCATCAAAGTCACCTTGATGTCGGTCTAAAAAGAAGAATCATGAGTTGGCTTCCATAAGGAAACACATGTCAACCCAACCATATGGAGACACAACTATTCATATAACTCATTTCGGCCTATATACTTATCGCAACAACTATATATACAAGGATGAGGTCCTCACATTTTGTAATGTTCCAAAATTTTAGCCTCCAAGCTAAATGGAACATTAGAGTTAGCAGCAGCTGTAGCCAGTAAATAAATGGGTAGGAAAGCCCATAAGTATCCTAAGGAGGATAAAAACACTCCAAGTGTGAAAGGAGACACTCTTTCTAGCTTAATAAAACACCTCCATGTGTGAACAAAGATAAAATGAAGCTGCTTTGACCAAGTCAACAACGTAATTTTAGTGGAGTAGGAATCCTAGGATGGATAACACAATTTTGGAGGGAAATGTAACTTGGGTTAGAAGTAACCTAAGCGAGTGGGGCCAAGGGCAAGAAAACTCACATATTATATAAGGAAGAGGATGGAAGCATCATTCATCATGTCTTAGATTATTATTCTTGTCTGCCAAGACTTGTGGCTGCTTTGCTGCTTAGCAAAGTTGCAGTGCTGTTTAGCACTAGGTGTTCCCGGGCGGGAATCCCACCTCTTTCCTTTGAGGAGCCTCATTGGGAGAGCTTGTATTCATCATCCACATCAAGTTTTCATGCCAAGCTTCATCCATATTCATCAGCATAGCTTTTCCAGAGATTGTGCAGTTTTGCTGGGTGCAACAGTGGAAGGGATTGGAATCCCGGCTTCTGAGCTATTTTCTATTTGGAGGAAGCTTTCCTTCACTTGAGAGATCTGTTTGGAGAGCTCCAGAGAATATTTCATATCTGTGGTATCAGACCACAAATTTCCCACACCCTTCCAACACTATTTCTACTAGGGAGTGCGTTATTTTGGAGGCAGTATTCATGGCATGGTTTGGTGGCTCCATTGCTGAGTTTCCTTGTGATTGAGAGGTTCATAATTTCATGGGAGGAAGCCCTTGAGGGATCTATAGCAGATCAAACATTATTCAGCCTTCTACACTCACGTGCTTCAGTGTTGCAGTGGTAATTCAGTGATTTTCTGAATATCACATTTGGTATGCAGAGTGTTTAACAAGAAACCATTGACGAGTTCTCTTATATTTTGTATGAGACTAGATCTCTGTACTTCAGCATTATTAATTAATATATGAGTAGATCTATTTTTATCCCATATTTTTATGTTAAAACCTTCTTTAGACTGCACAGTCCATTGATGCAGCAACTCCGGTAAAATACAGTTTTGGGGTTTTTAGTCATTTTCAGCTACACTAGTGTGGGAGGTCTGTTTAACCCACCTAGTTCCATTTATTTCCGATCTCCTCTTGTATTTACATGATACATAGATGTATCCATGGGATCCAAGTGATTATTTCATAGTTTTATTGTATATTTTGCTGGGAGAGCATTTTTAATGCATGATTCATGAGCAATCCTGAAAAAGGGATATTACAGTGGTATCAAAGCATGATCTCTGGCATAGCCTGTGAGATCCAGCTATCAGAAGAAGAAGAGATGGAAAGAAGCCAGAAAGCTTCAGTATGTGCAGAGAGAAAGGAAGAAAAGCTCACAAATCTTCTTCCAAAATCTATGAAGAGCTTTCAAGGAGAGCTAAAGAAAATAAGATTGGAGATGAAATATCCAAAGGAGGTTAATTATAGAGTTGAATCTAGATTTTCACATGGTGAGTGTGAGCATGCAGCTGCACTCCATGATGCACAATGTAGTCAAATTCCCAGAGCTATCCTGAGATGGATGGGAGGAGGAAGAATGCTTAAGAGAATGACTCTTAGTGATTTTTTGCAGGAGTATGAATCTCAAACTGAGAGGTTTAGAGATCATACTGATTTCCAAGAGTTTTTCAAGATCCATATGGAGAAGATCCAGCATCAGGATGCAGATAGATTTCTTCTATCTACTTTTTCCGGATCACCTACATGTTCAGTTGGATCTTGGGTGAAGGAGCTAAACCCCTATTTGCAGCTGCACCATATTTCCGGAGATGAAGCTATCAGAGTTGCAGTGCTACATTTCAGAGGTAAGGCTCATGCATGGTGGATTTTTGAATCTTATTCGGTAAATAATGCCAATACTTTCTCATATGCAATATTCATAAAAAAATTGATGGAGAGTTTTGGTGAAAAAATTCCTAAGACACATGAGCAAGGAAAACTGGAGAAAACAAAACCCTTGCATGTGATGGAGGAAACTCCATTTCAGAAAACCATGATAAGAGCTGATGTCTTGCATTACACATTGCCAGAAGCAAAACCTGCAGTTCATATTCTTGACCAAGAGGGCATAGGGATCTCTTTTTCACAAGAGGATCCAACTGTTGAGATGTTTCCCACACACTTTGACAGATATGAGGGCAACAATGTTGTTACATCTAGAGCACATCCAGTGCCTCATGTAGAGGGAAGAGGAGCACATGCTACAATGAGAGGGATTCTTGTGTTTTTGCAAGAAGTTCCCCAGGATCTCATACATGGAAGTCCAAGCACAATCAATGAGCAACATGATTGTGTAGCATTGCAGTTGGAAGAGGGAGGAAATGAGGAAGAGCAACATCAATTGATGAGAGGCATACACCCTTCTCTATTTCAGAGAACCAATGCAAGGAAGAGGCAGACTGATTTTCATTGTATAAGTAGGGGCAAGATTTCCCAATCACCTATGCAGTCTAATCTTGACATTAATGTCTCACTTCATGGAGGCATTTCACCTGGGAGGCCACCTGATCTTCAGTTGATGATAGATATCTTGTCTTTGAGTTCACCACTCTTGGGTTTTGGAGAGGTGAAGATTTTGGAGGAGAAATTTGGCATGGGGGATGTCAAAGTAGCAGGCAGCAGCATGAGTGGAGGATTGATCCTTATTAGAGATCTTAGCTTTTTTTAGAGTACTCCAAGGATCTTGGTGCATGCATGATTCTTGATGACCCAGATGGAGATGACAGATACATGGTGGATGATGTGGTCATCTATTCCTATGGTAGGATCTTCTTGACTAGATCTTCTAGTCTCAAGGAGAAGCTTCTACATGCAGCACTTGAGGACTTCTCTTCTATGCACTTTAATGCATACTTCCAGTTGATGGAGGAGTTCACTTTGGAGGGCATCCAACATGAAATATATCAGCATATGGAGAGATGCATAGCCTAGATGGTGATAAAGAGGATGTCACAACTACCTTCCTACTCATTGGGAGTGAGGGAGAATTTCCAGTTGAGCCATTTCAGCTCAAGACCACAAGTACATAATGGAGGAGGTATCATTTCATATTTTGTATTGTAATTCTTTCCTTTATTTGAGAAGCATGATGTAACAAGAAGAAATATTTATTCTTGCATATTATATGATGATGTACTTGCAGCTACTTGTAGCATTGATCTTGGCTATATTTTTGATGAGCTGTGGGGGAAGCCATATGTCTCTTGGTGTGCACCAATGACACCATATTGTAATTTCATGTTTTCATCTTATGAGATGACTATGGAAGCAAACAAGTGGCTGGCAAAGCACTTGTTATTTTTTATTTTGATGTAGGCCAAGGATGCACTACACTGGTTCCATGAGAGGGACCATGATTCACTCTCGGGTTGTAATTTGGAAACTAGTTTTTATTGTATCTTGCTTCCATGTATTGCTGATGTGTTTTTGTTCAAAGGAAGCTTTGTATGGAGAGAAAAATTAATTGGATGGCATGGCACCCATATGATAGAGCAACAGAAGACTTTTTGGTATGTGGCATCATACAAGTTAACCTTCATGACCTTACTCTATGGCTTGTATGAGGGAGAGATGAGGAAAGAAAAAAAATTGTTGTTGCTATGGTTGCACTTGGGAGAGTATGGGAAAAATTTTTCCCATACTTTTCATGAGATTTCTGAAGAGAAGGAAGGCACATTCATGGTGCAAGGAGGCTACCCTTTAGTGTTGAAGGATCATGAGATACTTCCATGCCGGAAGATGATCTTCTCACAAAGCAGCATGATGGTGGATGGATTTGACATGTGGAATGTCAAATGGAGAAGTCATAGAGCCATATTCTTAAGGCCTACAATGCTGTCACGTGAGAGTGTGTTCTTATTGATGGAGTGTTCCAAAGAGTATGTGTATCCCTTCTTCATGCAGATTTTTGTGAGGGAATCCTCATGGGAGAGATTATACATGGACCTCACTTTTAGCATACTCACTATGTATGGTAGGAAATGCATTTCTGTACTTGTTGATTACTCCACTGAGTATTTTTACTTTCCCACCATGTTTGAACAGTGCATTGCTCCTCAAAAGAGCAAGAGTATTTTTGGGTTTCATGGTCACTTTAGGGCCAATGTTTATGATGATAGTAGCCCATATATACATGAATTTGGGCAAGTGTATTGTTATCTTATATATGTACATTTGATATACATTGATGCTTACTTCCCCATGTTGGGATAACAAACATATACAGCTTGCAACTTGTTGCAGGACCACTTGCTTTATGACATTCTCAACCAATAGTTGGGAGAACTGTGTTGTATCCACCAGAGAGAGCATATGTATCATCCAAGCTTGCACATAACCTTCATCCATTTTTTGATTTGGATGCCATGTGGTGATGATGTGCCATTCATCTTGAATGGGATGGTTTGGGTTGGCATGAATCATGATTTTGGGGGAAGAGTCCTTGGTGGCTCAATATTCTTCTTGCCATTGGAGGGAAATCATGTTTCAGCCCAAGATCAACATGCCCTCTACACTTATCATGAGTGGAGAGGAGGATAGTGTGGGATAGGCCCTCTTGCCTATCATGTACATTTATTCAGCCCACCTACATTTTAGGAGCCACAGGTGGAAGAGACTTTTCATGAGTTACCATGTTGGAGGGTGACTCACTTCATTTGGATGATTGCATGGGTGAGGGAGGCACTCATTCACCATGTTGATCATCACTCCTACTTTTTGGAGGCCATGAGATAGATAACATGTTTCCATTCACACTTTCCACCTTTGATTGATGCAGACACTTTGGTTTTGCACACTTGGGAGGAAGCATTGGATGACCATTTATTTGCAGATTATCTTGATGCAGTGATGGAGGCTATTTATGGAGGCCACATGAGGAAGAGGGGAGAAATTTTGTTCTACTTATGCATTTTCTTGAGGACAAGCAAATATTTTGGAGGGGAGGACTGTAATATTCCAAAATTTTAGCCTCCAAGCTAAATGGAACATTAGAGTTAGCAGCAGCTATAACCGGTAAATAAATGGGTAGGAAAGCCCATAAGTCTCCTAAGGAGGATAAAAACACTCCAAGTGTGAAAGGAGACACTCTTTATAGCTTAATAAAACACCTCCATGTGTGAACAAAGATAAAATGAAGCTACTTTGACCAATTCAACTGCGCAGTTTTAGTGGAGTAGGAATCTTAGGATGGATAACACAATTTTGGAGGGAAATGTAACTTGGGTTAGAAGTAACCTAAGTGAGTGGGGAAAAGGGAAATAAAACTCACATATTATATAAGGAAGAGGATGGCAGCATCATTCAACATGTCTTAGATTATTATTCTTGTCTGCCAAGACTTGTTGCTGCTTTGCTGCTTAGTAAAGTTGCAGTGATATTTAGCACTAGGTGTTCCCGAGCGGGAATCCCACCTATTTCCTTTGAGGAGCCTCATTGGGAGATTTTGTATTCATCATCCACATTGGGTTTTCAGACCAAGCTTCAGCCATCTTCATCAGCATAGATTTTCCAGAGATTGTGTAGTGTTGCTGGGTGCAACAATGGAAGGGATTGGAATCCCGGCTTCTGAGCTAGTTTCTCTTTGGAGGAAGCTTTCCTTCACTTGAGAGATCTGCTTGGAGAACTCCATAGCATATTTCAGATTTTTGGTATCATACCACACATTTACCATACCCTCCCAGCATTTTTTTCTATTAGGGAGTGCGTTATTTTGGAGGCAGTATTCATGGCATGGTTTGGTGGCTCCATTGCTGAGTTTCCTTGTGATTGAGAGGTTCATCCTTTCATGGGAGGAAGCCCTTGAGGGATCTAAAACATATCAGACATTATTCAACCTTATACACTCATGTGCTTCAGTGTTGTAGTGGTAATTCAGTGATTTTCTGAATATCACATTTTGTATGCAGAGTGTTTGACAAGAAACCCTTGTCGGGTTCTCTTGTATTTTGTATGAGGAGACTAGATCTCTGTACTTCAGAATTATTCATTAATATATGAGTAGCTCTATTGTTCTCCCATATTTTTATGTTAAAACCCTCTTTATACTGCACAGTCCATTGATGCAGCAACTCCGGTAAAATGTAGTTTTGGGGTTTTTTGTCATTTTCAGCTACACTAGTGTGGGAGGTCTGTTTAACCCACCTACTTCCATTTCTTTCTGATCTCCTCTTTTATTTACATGATACATAGATGTATCCATGGGATCCAAGTGATTATTTCACTATTTTATTGCAGATGTTTCTAGGAGAGCATTTTTAACGCATGATTCATGAGCAGTCCTGAAAAAGGGATATTACACATTTCTCAACCTTAGAATATCGAACTAATTACAAAGAAAATCACAGACATATTTTCGGGTAACCTCAGTGAACAAGTGAAGATGAATTATAGATATACTCTCGGCATAATTTCTAAGATAAAGTGTGTATTTCAGTGAAGATTACATACATAGGTTCATTGATATATCACAGTATGGTTTAGTGTTATTTCATGTGAGAAGGTTCAATGTTATAAATAGTAAAAGAGTTTTGGTGCCATTAATAGTGAAAGATTTTTTGTGCTACCATAGTATCATGCCATCACAGTCATGATTTCAATAAATTT
This sequence comes from Pinus albicaulis, assembly GCA_034641835.2. Taxonomy (NCBI): domain Eukaryota; kingdom Viridiplantae; phylum Streptophyta; class Pinopsida; order Pinales; family Pinaceae; genus Pinus; species Pinus albicaulis. The sequence continues at coordinate 933,202,788 of CM076570.1, read as the reverse complement.
CAATGATCTCAGTGCTATTTCAGTCAATTCTTATCATAGTATCGGTGTAATATCATGATCTCGGTGTGACCTTAGTTTGACGATGTTATCTCAGTATATGAAGGAACTAATATTGGTTGCAAAGGGTAAAATGATTACATTTTGACATGACAAGTTTGACTTGATGGATGGAGGTATTTCTGAGTCCAAGTTGTAAGGGTCTTCGTTGTGTCATCTTGAATCTACTGAAGGAAGAATTCTAACCAAGTTTTCCCCAAAGAGTGGGGTTTTTCCCTGGGAGCGTGCCTACATCGTGTGTCCTCTTCTATTTTTTGTTTGGAATTAGTCTTGATTTTAAGAAAATATAAATCTAAAGAACACATAATGATAACGAAAACATCACAAGATAATATCATATTAAGATAAATTGTTTAACTTCCATCTCTTTCGATTTCTCAACGTGGTATCGAATCTGAAAGTCAGTTTGAAGATCACTTGGGTGAATTTGTATTGAAGATAAAATCGAAAGGATTCAAAGGAATATTGAAGGAATAATTTCAAAAGGTCAGAGAAGTAAAAATCATAGTAAGATAGTTCGTTAATTAGTGATCAAGCAATATCAATTATATAAGATTCCACCCTCCATGGTTACATAGGAGATCTAACTTGAGAAATTAAATCATGCTCTTGGTATCACACGTTTTCTTGAAATTATTCATTACAGATATAGAATATCATGGGTTACACTTCAAGGAATCCTTACAAGGTTTGAACATATCCATGTATGTCTCAAGCTAAATGTTTTATAAAATCCTCTTTGTCTTATTTTTGAGATTTGCATTATATTACTAACATTTTTGTGTCTAGATCTCTTGAATCTTAAATATTTATGTTTGGGATGATTCATCATCTAATAAACCTATCCTCATCATATATTTGATTGTTTGTATAATAGAGCCCTAAAAAGGTTCTCTGGAAAACCCTAACCTAAGGGTATGCTAAAAATGTGTGAAACCCTAAATATACTTAGGGTTATTAATGAATAAATTTCTATACTGGTTGATATATTGATGAGGTCATGTTTGGGGTTTTGATATGATCATGGAAAATCTAACTTGTTAGGCTTGAAATGGTGTTATTCAAAATCTCGAAGCCTTGAAGTTTTGATATAATAATGGTTTTCTTTGGCGTGAACTAAAACCCTAAGTTTTTGTTAGGTCTATAAGCGTTACACGTCATTTTTTCACCATGAAATTTGACAGTCAAAATGGATCTATCACCATTCATACATATGTTCCACAATACTCCCTTGAAAGTAAAACATTCATATTCCTTGACCAAATCATAAATTTTTGGTAGAATGGATCTTTAACATCTTAAATATGACTTGCACACTTTTTCTAGTCAATGTTTACGCATGCATTGTTACTGCTATGAATCCTTGCACAATTCTGCACTCTGTTTTCCATTAGAAATTGTGAAACTCACTCAAAGTAAAGTAAAAAGTAAAATTAAGTTCTAGAATCATAGTTGGGCGCATATATCCCAACTAGAATCCTTTGAGTCATATTAGTTCGATCCAAACCCCTCTAAACATGGAGATAATTCCCTTGGATCATGGAATCCTAATCCCATTATTTGTGGCTCTCAACCATATTTAGTGGATCTGAAACCTACTCAATTTTTCCTATAAATTGAGCTAAGACTTCAAGGTTAGTGGACCTCACTTATGGTAGACTTATGTTGGCAATTTTGGATTGGAAATCTTGTTAGCAAGGGAGGAATATTGGAGGCATATGGGAGGAACCTTTACTTTTTCTCATTGTAAATTTTTATTGGAATTGTGAATGGTTTATGCTCATATTTTCATTAAAACGATTTCATTTGATAATCTCCTTGATCACTAGGTTAAGCTAGTTTTAGATTATTATTATGTTGCATATGCCTTTTATCCTTTGTATGTTTGTGTTTGCAGGTTCTTCTAAGCATCGAGGAGCTACATCAGGACAAAGTACAAGATCTTCATCGTGCATTTTGTTAAAAAGGTAAGAGTATCATCATCTTTCTTTAGTTAATAATTTGAAAAAAGTTAGCTTAGGGAAATAGATACTCTCATGTATGTTTGTTTCTAGTTCTCCGTTAGGATTCTAGGAGATCGCTCATGTACGCAAGAGGGATTTATCCGGGTAATAAATTGGCGACCATACTAGGGAATGCCTTAGTTTTCTAAGTTTTTCTTTGGTTCTTCTTTCCCATTTTACTGGACTTTGACTGAGTCTGAATGTTGTTGAATTTACGATATTTTATATCCTCTGGGTTGGATGCATTTTTTTATTTTTTCTAAAATTTCTCTCCCTCTAATCTCATTATCTTTTATCTAGACAATTTTGTACCTAGACTCCCACACCAAATGCCTTTTCAAATACCAATCTTTGTCAAAACCAAGAGAGTTTTTCGCATGGTAATTGATGAGGGAGCATATACATGTATAATTTCTATGGCCTATTGGAAATCCCTTGGTTCTCCAACAATAAATCAATATCCCACAACTTTAGAAGTCTTTGATGGAAGATGTTTTCTCCCTTTTGGAATTCTTCAGGATTTTCCTATAGAAATAGAAGGTAAAACTATTGCAATTGAAGTTTAGGTTGTTTATGCTCAAATTAACTACAACCTTCTACTAGGATGAAGTTTTTCTTACACTATGACATATGTAGTCTCATCAGTCTTTTGAATGATAATTCCCCCCCATAAATGGATAATTTTCAAACTTGATCAGTTGTCTTACTACACTTCAGATCCTGCCTCTACGGGTATTTTCCCTTATGTTGGAAAAATGGTTACTCCTTATGAAGAAGTCGGGGTAGGTTTGCTTAAGGATTCATCTCTCATGGGAACTTTTTCTATGCTCCCTGTGAATATTCCTCATAATATTGCCAATGTCAAATTGATCACATCAAGCATAATGCCATCAGATGACCCCTAGATTGTGCCTTTAAAAACTGAGTTAGACCTATATGGAAGTGAGATACCCTTAATTCCATTTGAATTATCTTATGTGGCAGTTAAATCACTTTCTGACCCACCATCAACTGAGCCTAATAAAGTGAATGTGATCAGTGACGAGTATTCTTGATTATCAGGTTTAACAATGATATTTTTTTCTGATCCTTTCAACCAAGAATTTTCGATTGCCGAAAGTATTAGGGAAATTATGTCGTTGGAAGAATTATCGTGGGATGATCTTCATCATCGTTCATATTTTCTACCTAACCTCGATAAAGTTAAGAATTAATTTTCGACTGAATATGTCAATGATATTCAAAATCCCATGTCAATCCTTCATATGGATTCAAAAAATAATTTAGGAAACATCTCTACAACGATTCCAATTGACATTTCAGTTAAACTGGGAATTACTAACAACACTCATATAGGTGCTTCATTCTCAATTGAGGAAATCAACACATATAAATCCCTATTCTAGGTTTTCCATGACATTTTTTCCTGTTCCTATGAAGAAATGCCAAGAATTGACCCTAACATTGTAGTTCACAAAATCAAGACATACCTGGATGTTAAACCTCTTAGACAAAGATTGCCTCCAATCCATCCAGGAAAAATTGCTGCTATCAAGGCTGAAGTTGAAAAATTACTTCGAGCAAGTTTTATTTATCATATTCCCTTAACTGATTAGGTATCCAATAATTTTCCAGTGAAAAAAAAAACATGGAACTATTAGAGTATGTGTTGATTATAGGGATGTCAATAAGGCTTGTCCCAAAGACAATTATCTTACCCATTATATTGATCAAATTTTTAATGATTGTGCCGAAAATGAAATCTTTTCATTTATGGACAAATTTTCCAGATATAATCAAATAAATATACTCCTTGCCAATCATCCCAAAACTATGTTTATTTTTCCATGGGGAACTTTTTCCTATCACAAATTACTTTTTGGTTTAAAGAACGCTAGCGCTACTTTTCATAGGACGATTTATTATGCATTTCATGATATCAAACATATTGTGCAACCCTACCTAGATGACTTACTGGTTCATTCTATGAGATGGCAAGATCATCCTACGCATTTGCGAGCTATTTTCCCCATATGAAGGCATTACAATATCTGTTTGAATCCACATAAATGTGTTTTTTGTGTACAATCATGACGATTGTTGGGATTTATCATTTATAAGGAAGGCATTCATGTTGATCCTCTTTTTTATCACAAAATCAGACTTGATAGGCTACCAATCAAATCAATCTCATGTAACTGTTTCAAACCAATCTTTTGATTGAGTCTTAGCCTCCTCAACCTGAGAGGGCTCTCTCAAAGGTTAATGATTTTTGATAGAAATATAGATGGCTAACTCTATGTGGGGTAATAAGCAGATAAATGATAGATATTGGTTTTAAATCACATTAGCAAGTGCACATTGGGCTTATGGAGTCAAAATAGCTTCAGTAAAACCAAACAATATACTTAGCATGGAAGTCAAGGCATATCAGAGTTCTAGTCAAGAGATATACATGTGAAACTGTAAAACACACAGTCAGTTTGTTTATGTAGGAAGTCAGAGAATCTAAGATGAATTCTGAGTAATATAAGTAAACATCACTGCAATAGGATAGTAAAAATATGAAATTAGAACAAGAACACACTATAACTCTTTATGAATCTCAAGTTGGCTAAGTAGACATCTCTGTATTAAGCTAAAATCCAGTCACCTACAATAAACACGGTCTTTTGCTAAAAATGTCCAACCCATGCATATTCAACTTCTTGATCCTTTATAGATCATTTACAACATAATATAACCTTATCTACCGCTAGATACATCGAACTCTTGACCTTTGACACCTTGCATAACCATATGACAAGGTATTTATTACAAAAAGACAGTTGCAAATCTTATAAACAATCCTATTACAAATAGGATTCAAACTCCTTATCTCTACTCATAAAAACCTTATCTAAAATAAATAACATCAATTTCCAAGTGTACATACATATGGTCAAATCCAGATGATAAGCTTCAACACTTCATGACCATAACACTTATCTCCATCAAAGTAGGAAATTGTCCCCTGTTTTCTAGGCATAGGATCCTTTGTATGCTTGAGACACTCTGACCATCATGAAGCCATCACTTTGAGGTTATTTACTATTATAAACTGAAGTAACACCTGCCCAAAATCCTCCCTAAGTCCTAGCTATCAAAAACCATCATCAAGTTGTTCAAATTAGCTAAAATAGACATGCGCTACGAAAACAACACAATTTCGTAGCGCTTTTCGTAGCACAGCATTTTTACCTTTTTACCTTCAAAATTTTGGTTTCTTTCCTCCATGATTATCTTCATTATCATTTAACACAATTCCCATAGCAATTTCAGGTCATAATCCACATTTTTTCCCTTCAAAAATTTATGAGAAAGAGTGAAAAAAGCTGCTACAACATTTTCGTAGCGCTTTTTACTCTTTTTACATTGTTTGCGCTACGAAACTGCTGAGTAAGAAGTTTTATCCAGATTTTTTCAAAATGAAAACCAAGAATGTGCCAAAACTAAAAATACCACTGGTTTCATCAAATCAAAAATTCATATGAACTGAAAAACATAGTTTTCATGAGGTTCCTTCTTAATTTTTACTTGTCATTTTGCACCTTTGTTTTTAACTCATCCTGAGTCAATTTCAGCTGCTACTCCAAGTCCTCCACTTGATCTCTAAGTCTTCTATTACTAGATCTAAAGTGAGTGTTTATTACTGTGATAAATTTAGCTTCTTTGATGGCTGGAACTAGCCATGTGAAAAACTGTCCTGCACTGCTTGGAATTTCGGACCTAGAACCAGTTTGACCTTCCCATAGTGCCTTCATTCTTTTGAACTCTCTTTTCTCAATACTGTGCTTTCTGGCCCTCTTTCTCATCATAGCAATCTCTTGGTTTGCTAACTTCAATTTCTCCTCAAGTTGTTGACACTCTGTCATTTCTTCTTTTCCTTTCATTGTTCTGCTGGCTACATGCTCCACTGTTGGTGATGAGAGATCAACCACTTATTTAGGGATTTTAGTTGTTTCAATAGTTTCTTGGACCTCCTTGCTGCCTTCCTTGAGCTTCTTAGCATGCCTAGTTAAAGGTTTCCTTGCTTGAAATATAAAGGTTGCATTTTCACCCTCAAATTCAAGTTTCTTTGCTGACTTAGCCTTTTTTTGTTTGTGTTCATCTACTCCAATGAAATAAGATTGCATAATGGGTGTCTCTTCTATATCAATTACATAAAGGATGTCATCTAAATTTCCCTTAATTACTAGGTTATCTTCTGAAACTGAAACAATTGTCTTTCCCTTTAATGCCACTACTTGGCTTCTTGTCACTCTTTTGATTTCTTGCTTGATGGCAACTTGTTTCTGTTTTGCCTCTTTAACACTCTTTGTCCTTTGTTTTGCAAGTAATGGAGTTGGTGCAACAAGAAATTTTTTCTACTCTATCCTTTTCTCAACTTGTTTCCTTGGTTTCAATTTTACAAACCTCTTTAATTTTGTAACCACAAGCTGACTAGACTCTGCTATTGGTGGTGAAGGAGTTCCTTTAGTTTTAGGGTTTCTAGCTAGGGTTAGGGTTTCCAGCTCAAAACCATTCATAAAAAAAAATGAAGACCAATCCCTGCATATTTTCTGAATCTCATTCAAAACCAATAACTTCATCAACCCATGGTGAAACAAAGATGTTTCACAACCATCCGATTTGGCTTGTACTTTATCAGCCATTTTGGCAAGGCTCCTACGTAAATAAAAGGGAAAATCGAGTGAAATCATACTTGTGAAATGTAGAAGTAGTTTGAAATGATATGTGTAAACCTTATGGTATCTGCCTTCACATGTAAAGTATCTCTGAATGTTGAACAACAACTTTGCATAGGTGTCTTTAATGCAGCTTCTAGGTATTGCATTATTGAGATCCATGTCTACATACTCAGGTTCCATGAATTCCTTCCATGGTTCCATATCAAATTTAAAACCTTTAAACCAATTTTCTTGCCCCCTTGGTATTTATGTCACAGAAGAAATTATCTCAAGTGTAATTGGCACATTTAACATCCCAACTTTGGTAGTTGTTTCATTGAAGTGCAAGGAAAATTCTTTAGACACCTGTGTGTGGAAACCCTGCAGCTTTTCACAAAACTGGAGACAACCTACTTTGCTAAAAGCCTCCATCATTGACTAGTCTTCAACTATGGACTTCATATTTTTAGGCTCATATCTTAAGCAATGTTCCCCTTTGTGGAATTTCTTTTCTTCTGCCATGCTTCTTAGAAAAACCTGTCAGCTTCGCTTGAATCTATGAAACAACCTCACTTGATTAGGATATGAACAATCTCGCTTGAGTATATGGAAAAACCTCGCTTGATTAGGATGAAGATAACCTTTGTATAGAACAACCACAGGTTTAGCTTGACCACTTCAGAGCTCATACACTCGTATGGAGGCAAGTGAAACGAGAATGACCAAATTAGGCAAGATTTTGAATTTGAAATGTCATCTAATAACTGAATGATGCCTCATTCATACCCTATAATGACAATGATGACTGTAGGATGGGTAAGTACATTGAATCTCATCACTAACTAACTCATCGTACCACTAACCTATCATTTCCCAATGTATTTTGACAGATTTCAGCTTAATTGACAAGACGGTTAAGAAACTGCGCTTTCGTAGTGCCCACAGTGTATTTTTCCCAGTTTGCGCTATGAAACTATTAGCACTTTCGTAGGGAAAATCCACTTTTTTGAACTAATGGCGCTACAAAAATATGGATTCTTGGCTAATTGCAGAGTTTTAACCCGAAACCTTATGGAATGACTCCTAAATGGAAAATATGAATATTTGACTATGATTCGACCCTTTAAAGACTTTATTTGTACTTAATGATGACCTTTGGACTTATGAAAATCTAACCTACCCCTAACCAAATCCTAAAATTACTTTTAAACCTATTTTGAAATCATGATAAAAAAATTGAGTTAACCCAATAATGTTTTGAAATTTTTTTGGTGATAACACTCTCAAGGTCGAGGCTATCATTAATTTACCTCCTCCTTCTACTCTTCGCCAACTGCAGAGTTTGCAAGGGAAAGAAAAAATTTTATGTCGATTTCTCTAGGCTATGCGGAGCTGAATAAAGGTTTTTCTCAGATTTTGAAAAAAGGAATTCCATTCTTTTGAGATGAGCTTATTGACAAAGATTTCAATGCACTAAAACACGTGTTGACCCATGCACCGTTATTGCATCCACTTGATTATCACCGAGATTAATTTTTGTATTTAGCTACATCCAATTATACCATAGGAATTGTATTAGTTCAAGAAGATGAATCTGCCACTGAACATGTGATTTATTATTTGAGTCTAAATCTTACACCTACCGAGATTAAATACACACATGTGGAGAAATTGGCTCTAGCGGCTGTTCAAGCCGTCCAACGTTTTCGTCACTACATATTGTTATGAAAAACAACCGTGATCTCTAATTGCAACCCTTTGATGTATATTTTGACCAAAAAAATACTAGGGGAAAAGTACTCTAAATGTATTGTTGTCTAACAAGAGTTTGATTTGGAATTTGAAAAATCTAAATCAAATAAATCATGGTAGTTGCTGAGCTATTATGTGACTTTCCCTATTCTAAGTCTGAAACCATGGCATAAAAACATCTTCCTAATGAATCTATATTTCTCATCAGTACTCTGGATCCCTAATATGTAGATATCATAATATATATTCAAACCCAAACATTTTTTCCCGAGCTATCGCGACATGATCGTCATAGAATCTAATACTAGTCCCAAAAATATAATATTGTTCACGATACTCTTTATCGTCATGGTGCCAATTCTATTTTCCAAAATTGTTTAACACATGAAGAAGCCGATAAGGAATTAAATTAATTTCATTATGGAGCATGCGGTGGTCATATGTCTAGGTTTTCCATTGCCCAAAATATACTGTGTGTTGGCTATTTTTGGTCGTCACTCTTTAAACATTGTATAATTGCGGTTAGAAAATGTCACAATTGCCAAAAAAATTATCGAAATATTCATGCATCTTCTGCTCCTCTTCACCTAATCGTAGTTTTCAGTCCATTTGAAAAATGGGGCATCAATTTCATTACATGTAACCCTCACTCGACCAAGGGGCATGGGTATATTATTCTCGTTGTAGATTATTTTACCAAATGGGCTGAGGCGATGACTACATTCAAGATTGAAAGTGAAGCTACAACTATGTTACACAATAATTTGTCACCATGCTCGTTTCCCATCCCTCATCCTAAAATTCCCCGTGACAGATCATGTGCAACATTTCCACCATGAATAAATATGTTAAGACATCCCCTAAATATTCAAATAAATCTTCCTTGGAAGATTACTAAAGAAACTTTGTCAAAATCCTAGTTTCCTAGGTCAGTGCATTTCCTAGTCTCATGCTCGCGCTGATGTCAGATTGACAGTTTTGGATTAGCATTGCCAGCACCCTTATTTCTTGGAAAACAAAGCTAATCCATTTCTGGCATTTTTTCCTCAAATGGAGGAGAAGCTTCGACCTCTAGAAGTTCTAGGGTGGCAAGTTGGTTGTTAAATGGTGGTGATAGAGTCGAGCTCTCTGATTTTAGAGCTTTGATCTCATCCATGGGGGTTTATCCTTTAGAAAGTGGACCTTCCTCCTCCTTTCATGGGCTCCCAACCTCTTCTCCCTTCCTATAAATTCATGCCCCTCTTTCCACTAATGTTAGTCCTGGTTGGTCATTGTTGGGCTAGTCTGAACTCTCGTTCCCTTTACATTCTTGCACTGTTCTAACGCCTAAGTATTCAAGAGAAGGAATGATTTAGAGCTTCAGTGAAGGACTCGGATTTGAACCAAAGGGAGGCCTCCAACATCAAGGCCTGGTTTGTAAGCTCTTCCTTTCATATTTATTAATAAAACAATTGATGTTTGCTTTCTATATTTGGCTAATCTTTTATGCAAATTTTTTGGTACCCTTTGATATGATAGATAGCTAATGTTTATGATTATTATGTATTGGATTACATTTTTTGTTGCCTCTTGATCATCCAAAGTTATTTGTGTGCCATTAGTAGCAAGGAGTGAGCCTAAAAGGACCGTGGATCAAGGTCATCATCAACGGATTCAAACATAGCATTGGGAAAACAGTACCTCTATCTATTTTCTTGTCACATTATGAATGTTAGTTAAGAAAGCTTTACATTCGAAAATATCTTAAGTTTCTAGACCCACTCTAGGGCTAGATATATTTCCTCTGTCCGTAGAGGAAATTTATCTTGAAAATAGAATTGGCAATTCCGTTGGGGAGCTTAGCCTCTTAGCATTCCTTTATCAGACTAATCTTGGATCAGTTTGACCAATTACTAAAATATAAGCTTGCTTAGGTCTCTATGAGTTTTCACAGGGTTTGGCAGTCATTTCAATATGTCAGGTTTGGTTTTTGTGTGAAACCCCTTTTTGTTTTCCTTGTTTTTAGCGACCATCACATTTTATTCTTACATAATCGTGATGCTAGTGCTATTCTATATAGCACAACCATGTTGATTTGTCTTTCAACACCCTTCTACTTATCATAGAAGCATTTATATTAGACCTAAGAAAATTTAAGGTTTCCCCTTGATTTTCTAGTGTATCCTGGAACTTGAAGAATGTCTGTAGATTCTCACTGACCTCCTACCTATGTGTTTGACTTGTCTTCTTTGAGTGTGTCTTTATGTCTCTTTGATCTGTTTGTAAGTTGGGATATTTTTCACCATTTCAAACACCTTTGGTCGCATTTCTTCTGACTTGGTTTGAAGTGATTTGTTGCATGCATTGGCCATCATTGCATTTCTAATCTTACCTTCAACATAGTTTCAAACATAGGATCACAAATTGTTCGATTCACAGGTCTAGAAGAGTGTCCTTTTCCAAATTCAAAAGAAATTGAAAGTGATCTTCATTTTATTTTTTGGTTTGGCTTGTCTTTATCGTTTACAAACAAAGAGTTAAAATCATTTCATTCATGTATTTTTTAAAGAGATTTTGATTTCCATTCGATTGAAAGAAAAGTGAAAAAATAATGTTTTTGCATTTCTTCATTCATTTAGTTTATTTTACTTTTGATTGCATTTCAAAGTAAAAAGAAAAAAGAAAAATATTATTTTGTGCATCTTAGTGGAAAAGAGAAATGTTTTCATTTTTTCAATAAGTTGCATTTTTTGGGAAAAGTGAATTCGATTGGAAAGAATTGCATTTTGTATTTTTGAACTAGTTTGGGGGGCATCATTGTTTGCTGCATTGATCACACTTTTTCTTGTATCTCTTCCCTAAATAGTTTAGACTTCATCGAAATGGATTTTTTTTCTTTTTTCATTTAGGCCTACATCATAAGATTCAGGTGACATCGATTTTGAGCCAAAAACTGAAACTTAACTCAATATCAACATTAAAATTCACCAATTTACCTTAAGGATCATTTGGAACTAACAAGAACATTTAGTGGTATAGGCTAGAGACATGTTACAATGTCGTGAAACGTAGGAGTTTTCGCTAATAGTCTGCGTTACAACCCGGGGGTGATATCCCATCCCACGTATGGAAGTATATTGATGTATGACAAGTATATTTGGGGTGCTCTCATTGAACGATTACGTGTTAGACAAAACTAATATAGATTTTACTCCCATGTACTGTCCCGTATATTTGGGGAGACATCACTAAGTTTCAAGCCTACAATAGGTAACTGAGTTGGCCACCTTATAAATGTGATACACCAACACAACATTCGGGGAGATCAGTTGTAGTACGTTAAGTCCTTGGTCATTTTTTCTATCATTTATCACCAAGGTGTATATTACAGTTCATGAATACTTGGTAAACCTTTATGCCTAGTACACCATTTTTTTTTATTCTAAAAGAAGCTTCCCACAAAAAAATTATCTTACCTGTGCAGTTATCCAACCTCATTATTGCTTGGTAAATTGTGGATTTTTTCACCTCTTCATTCTTTGATATTGTTTTGAAATGTCATCATGGCTGAATCATCGAATTTGCCTCGTCCCTCATCTGACGCATCTCAAGAACCTCCTCCTGAGGTTCCTTATTTTCCAATTGGAACCATTGAAGTTCAAGGTGCTAAACTCAGGATATTCATCAGTGTACATCCCATCTCATCTCAACCACCGCCTGATGATTATCTTTGGATGAAATCAAAAGACTCTGAGCTAGAAATCCTTGAACCGTCTACACAGTTTACAGTCTTTCCTAATAATATTCTCTTTGATCCGATTGTAGTCTCACCCCAACAAGCTTATAGCGCTTTTGATCAACCCATAATTCCCTTTCGTGCTTCTCCAGTAGCATCTCACTCTACTATCCGTCAGTTATTTCTTGGTGAAATGGCATCCAATTCCGATGATATTCCATTCGTGAGTTCTCCTCAGAGTACTCTATAGGAAACCACTGGCACCTATATCTTAGAAGCCTCCTCATCCATATTTCCATCTGAGGACATATTTTTTGGCTCCACTCCTCACGATTCAGGCAATGGGACCAAAGTTTCCTTTAGTAAATTTGTATCTCCATTTCCACATGGGTATACCTCCTTGGGAAATCTTGTTTATGGAGCTTTCGATGCCATATCTTTATTTCCAAATCCCGTTTGGTTAACAAGTATTCCTCCATCTTACGACCCATTCATTTTGAATGTGGCTATCATGTCTCGACTTGCTGTTCGACCTATAGACACTATTGGTCAAATAACTATTTCGTTTGGATCCTCTACCTCCTTTTTGTCATCTATGATTACTCCAGTTCCACCATTGAGGGGGAAATCTATGTTTTCATCCATGCTTGGGGCATAGTCTAATCCTATTTACGTACCTCCTCTCTCGAGTGGGGGGCCACTAAACTATAGGCACATTGTTGGGGTGGGACAACCTAATGTTATTCTGGGTGGAGCATGGTTTTCATAAGAGGTGAACATGGTCATAAGCGCCATTCCTTCAAGTTTTAAACCTAATTTAGCTGCATTAGTCTCTCACCAACCCCACACTAATTATTCTCAGGTTTAATAGCCACTTCAACAACTGATTGTACCATATTCATATGTTAAACAAACTAGCATCCCTCATCAGTATGTTCAATAGCTGAACGTACAATATCAATATGTTCCTCGACCAAGCGCCTCCCAACAGCATGTCCAAAAGCCCCAGCTTCCCGTAGGTGCTATTGCAACTAGCCCTCAGTTTGGTCCTTACACCCAAAATGGTCTGAATCTCCCTCTGGGTCAACTTGGTGCTTAGTACCAGCCACTTCCTCATGGTTAATACTAACAACCCCAGACTGGGCCTCAGCATAATATCAAAATATTCCTTAGTACCAACAGGCCCAAATGAGACATTAGGCTAGACCCTATGTTCAGGAAGGACCGCAGGCTGGACCCCATGTTCAATAGGGACTACAAGCTAGACCTCATGTTCAGTAAGGACCTTATATCCTGTAAGGTCCGAAACCTAAAATCTAGCAGGGGATTTATCAATAGCCCCAATAAGGTCCATATGTTCAGCAACCGCTGCAACAAGGTCCTTACCAACAATGGGGGAAATATGTGTATTCAGGAACAATTCTGCCATATTGGGGGCATAATCTATATCAACCAGGTTGGAACCCTCGACCTTTTTCTCCTCACCATCCTCCCTTTGCCATTTTTGGCAAGTTGGAAGTTTCAGATGTGTCAAAGCTTGCAAATGACCCCATCCAACATTAGTTTTATTGTCTACCAATTCTGATTAAGATTCTGGGAGATTTTCCTAAATTTGAAGGCAAGTTTGGGGAATACCCCCAAAACCATGTCATGTCGTACCACTTATGGTACTCTTCTAATTTTTGGGTCGAAGATTCTATTCGTATTCGTCTTTTCTAGCGTACTTTGAGCTTCGTGGTATATTGAGCTCCCTTGAGGAATTTTTTTCGATTTCAATTCTTTGGCTATGTCTTTCCTCACTCATTTCAAGTTACCTATCTAGTATGAAATTGAGACCCACCTTCTCACTTCATTGAAGCAGTCAACTGCTACTCACATTTCAGATCACATTCACGAATGGAGATGTTGTCGTCACCTCATAAAATTCGAGATCCCTGATCAGTTGTTGACTGAATGGTTTACAAAATCATTTGTTCCCAAGATTGCTAAATATCTTGCCATGGGTGGATGTGTAATGGAAGAGGAAGTCATTTCCAGAGCCGAATACCTCTATTTATTTTATTCCCAATCTGGGACTCTATATGATCTCTTTCCTAAAACACCGCGACCTTCAACTAATACTGCGTCATCTCAGTTTCCTGCTACACTTCCTGTGTATGTTGTTATTGGTACAATGGCTCATACTGATAGTAGTGTGCCTAAAACTTCTTCGAACTCTAAATCCACTACTGACGCTGCACCCTCTACTCTGCTCAGTAACAAGAAGAATCCCGGTAAAAACTTTGACGTAAATGTTGTCCAATATACCACATTAGATAAATCCTTGAAAGGTAAAAAAAAGGGTAAAGGTAAATCCAAATATGAAAACCATAAATAGGATTCGAAAAAGTCATCATCTGACAATTCTGTTATCACTCCGCCAGATCTCTAAAGCTGAAGAAGAGATCCCAACATAGGTAACCACAAACCAATATTTTGGCTTGGTATCTAGCCCTACCATGTTGGAGAGGGTTCTCTCCAAAAAAATCACAGCCAAGAGGGCTGGATGAATTAGGGTTTTTAGGCTAGGTATGAAATGCAGAAGGGTTTGTTTTGGTTTTGATTGGGTTTGTTGGGATTAGGTCAAAGAGGCTAGGTCATGGCTAATAAGATGGGAATTGTAGTCCATTCAATGGGGCAATGTAGGTAGAAATATTAGCACTTTAAGGTGATGTTGTGAGATGGTTTCAAACTAATGAGGAGCTAGGAAGATCATAAGAGATGTATTTTTCCTAAACCAGAGAAAATGGACAAATTATGAAGACTTTCCCAAAACAAAGCATGAAAGAACATGTATTCTGCCTATCAACTTGAAAATCATCATATAATAGACATGAAATGGTTTACGAGCTAAAAAAAATTCATACAAATGAAACATGAGAAAAAAAAATTCAAAACATTCATACCACAGGTATCCCAAAGAAACTACTACAACTCTTCATTAATTTCAGGCCAAACTGATTACACTGTAGTCCTTGACCAATACAATAGCATCCAAATGATTCCAAATTTTGAAATGACTGAAAAATTACATGATATAGGCCTCAAACAAACTCTTTCTACCCTCAGGGGTTGAATCCATGAGAGGAGGAGCAGTTCCACCAAAGACTGAGCTGAAAGTTGAAGTGTAGGGAGGTCCAAGTGACTCAACCCTAACTTTTTACAAACTGATTCATTACACCTCATCATGAGTTTTAACCTAATGTATTTACCCTAGGTAATAGTAAAAACATGATATTTAAATTTACATAATTGATTTAAAAAGGTAAAAACATGATTCTCCAAGATAAAAATTAAATTTTCCACAAAAACTTAGAAAAATCAGACAACTGTCAAACGTGCCATCCCTTTGTCAAATGTGCCATCCATGTTGCAGCCTAATTTTGGGTGCCTTCTCGGTGTCCAAATTGGGCCCAAGATAGCTCATTGGAAATATTATCCTGTATAATTTCCAAATATGCCTTTATTTTTTAGAATGGACTTGATTTGACATGTCAAAAATTGATTCTCCCTAGACTACTCAACGCGTAGTTCCAAGGCCAAAAATATGGCAAAACCATGATTTTTTTGCTTGTTTTTTGACATTTTGACCTACTAGTTTTGAAAACCAAGGATGGAAAAGTGGATTTATTAGATTTATTTGTCATTTGGAATCCAATGGTGGTGGCCTTTTGGTCAAAAAGTGGCTAAAAAAAGAGTGCAGTGCCAAGGGTGCTACGCGCCTAACATTCCAGCTATGCAAAAATTCTGAATTTTTTGGAAAAATTGGCCTCCAATATGGAGCAATATCTCACTAACCATGAGGTGTTTTGAAAATTTGAGAGAAATTTTTGTTCTTTGGCATGTTTTGAACAAAAATCTCCTCTAGTTTCTCCAAATCCATCTTTGTTTGGCCACAATCTTCTCTGGAAAAGGTGTCTCAAACAGGATTTTGCACAGGCAGAAAAATAGGTTGTGAAGATGTGAATGAATCTCTCATTCTGTAATACCTATGTAAAACATGAGATAGGTTTTTTTGGTTTTATATATTTTGAACAAAAACCTCCTCCAGTGTCCCAAAATTCATTTTTGGGCCACAATATTCTCTGTAAAAAGGTGACCAAACAGGAAATTTCTGGAAAATGTGCCTTCGATGAGTTTTTCAAATTTTCCCAAATTTTGTTCAAATTTTGTCAAAATTGTTCCACACTTTCTTCATGGATACCTAATATTGTATGATATGCCATGAGGGAAGCATAAGTAAGAAAATTCAACTTACCTTTCTCTTTCTTCTTGATTAGGGTTTGTAGTTTCGAACATCCAGGTCTAGGTTTTTAAACCATTTCTCACCTTGGTTGGGCATGTCTATGGCTAAGATATGGTATCTAATGAGAATATGAAATCAACACTTGCAATGATGGCTTTGTCTCCTTTCAAAGTGGTGGCAAACATGTCTGTGAGATGCTCATGAAATCCTACCTCCTCCACTCTTTGGACCATTTCACAAAACTTATAATAACCCACATGTTTGAAAACATTTGACTGCTAGGGGTAATGATATCAACTCCTTGGTGTTTGATGGCTCAAGCCTTGAGACTCTCCCTCATTTGTGGTGCATTTTCTCCTCTATTTCTTCTCCCTCAATGTAGTTTCCGTGTTCTTCTTCCATGGTGTATTGGTGTTAAAACCATAGGGAGGTGTAATGGAATGGAAATGAAATTTTGGGGAGTGAGGAATGAGATAGGGAAATTTATGGAGATGGGGGAAGGGGTTTATGATTTGAGGGGAGTGACAGGGAGTAGGGATGTAGAAGGGTTCGCAATAGGGAATTTAATTACAGATTATGGATTTTGGGAGCCTAGGCATTTGAAGCACCCAGGTCTTAGGGTTTCAAGGGAAAAGGGATTAGGGAAAAAGAATTACAGTGAAATGGGGATTGATATAGTGTTAATTGTAATGTGGGAAAGGGTAGTGAAGGTGTTAGGGAGTGAAGAAAATGAAATGGGAATTTTGGGGTAAACTAGGGTTTAAACTTGAATAAGAACATCAATTTCTTTTAACGAACTTCCCAAACACAAAATCAACTTGATGGAGAAGAGGAATGGAGAATTCATAGCTTACTTGATTTTCTAGAGGCCATGGGCACCATTTATGAAGTCTGGAGGAAATGGCACGAATATTTGAGGCGTTCCTGGCAATTTTTGAGGAAAACAGGCAAGTGCGCAACGCATAAAGCAGGTGCGCAGTGCATAAAACAGGCGCGTAGCGCAAAATGCAAACACACAGTGCAATCTTGCAGACCACTTTGGAGGCCTTCCTGAGATCCAAATTGAGCTCATGATATCTTGTTGGAAATATCTCTCTCTTAGATACACAATGGACCTATCAAGAATTACAAATCATCAAGTATAGCCCCTCAAAAAGAAATTCTCCCAAAACTAGTCAAAAAGTGCAGAATGAGGATGAAAAATGAAGTGTGATCTTGCATGAAACTTTTGGAGGCCTTCCTCACGTCCAAATTGAGCTCATGATAGCTCATTAGAAATATATTCTAGTTTAGTTTTCATTTTACTTATAAATAAAGTCATTTGGATACTCCATAAAGGAAAAAAAAATTGATTTTCCCAAGGTCACTCCAGAAGTGCAACAACTCTCCTGTAGCATTTATATTTTTAGAATTCCTACCAAACCATAACACTTGTGTAAAAACAAAAGGATATTTTTTTTCCTTGGCCTACGATGGACAAAAACCTCTTTCACGTTTGTAAAATTCATCTATGTTTGGTTGGAAACATACTTTGAAGAAAAACTGGCCCTTTGTGTGGCAAATGATTTGTCCCTTGGAATGATTTCTTGAAAAATGATGGAGACATGATGTTTATGAGTTGGAATGGCCTCATACTTGATGAAATGACCTACCTTATGTCTCCTCTACTCAAATGTCTCTGATTCCATAACAAAACCTATCTCAGTGGGAGAGGAAATTAGGGTTTGGTGCTTGTGGAAAATGATGATTTTGAGGTCTAGGAGTGATGGGAAGTGTTTAGGAACACTGATTACTTTTGGAAATTGACTAATTTGGCTGGTGGAACTTTGAGAAATATTTAAATTTGAAATTTTTGATGCTTTGGGAACTCTGAGTTAGCAGCTTGGGAACCATGAAATTATTACATTTGAATGACATAAAATTACATAGTGAAAATAAAAATTATTACATTGTGAAATCCGAATTACATGCTGAAATGAGAATTTTTCTTTACAAGTCATCTTCACATGGTGAACAGAAGTTTATTGGATCACTCTTTACTTGCTGGTCTTATTCAATGGAATGGAGTTTTATTGAATCATGGAAATCCCAATGACCTAGTGAAACCTTGAAAAACCCTAAAAGACCTAATGAGACCTTGAAGGACTGAATTTCAAGATGACATGACTGACATTATGGCATGATGACATTAACTTTGCAAATGATGTATCGCCAAAAAGGTATGAAACTATGCCAACAAGTAATCAAATTTGAGGAAGGGTGATGTTTTTGGACTAGGGCTACCATCAATGACTAAATATTTTCATTACCTAATGGAATGATAAAAAATTTCTGAGTGGGACTCATAAAATGATATGAAAAGAGTATTTTTTATCATTGATGGCAGTATGAAAATACTGAATCTAACATATTCTTCCAATGCAAGCATAAATATCCTTGCGTAATATGTAATGATAATGATTACACCAAGGATTGTCCTCGATGAGATAAATTTTCTTGTATTCTGAAGGGCACATCTGGGACTTCGGCTGTCTTGAAAGAACATTTCCCTTCTCAGTAGATGCAAATGGTAGATCAAGCTCAATCGTCTCGAGAAACTGAGGCTTTCATGGGTGGAACAGAACCTATTTCTATTACCACGAGATCGAAAGACTACCCCAATCTATCCAAGGGTCCTATGGAACCACAAGTTACAAATCACCCTTCCTCTTCCATGCCTCCTACTTCTAGTCCTCTCCAGATTGAGAGACCTAATAGTGACTCCATCATCCGACCACCCCCAAAAGGTGTTCTTCAGAAATCTTCCTATAATTGGAATGTGATAGCTACGCAACACTACAATATTTTAAAGGATCTTACTCAAGCGCCTTTGGCGATGTCGAATTTGGAGGTCCTTTAGTCGTGTCCATCAAAATGGAAGGCACTACTTTCCGCTATTATAAGGATTGATCTCGTAGATTCTAACATTATTACTTTCGATCTTGAGAATTTCGTTCCTCGCCTCCCATCTCAGGTGGATTTTTCGATTCAAGTTACCATCATGGGAAATAAAATTCATAGGACTCTTGTTGATAAAGGCACTTCAGCCTGCATCATGTCTGTCGCATGTTGGAAAGCCATTGAATCTCCTTCATTGAGTCAGTCCTTGAATACCTTGGAAGCTTTCGACGTAATAGGTTCTCAACTGTACAATATTCTCAAAGCATTGGCTATCTTGTTGGAGCGAAAAAAGGTAACCTTAGAATTTGAGGTGGTAGACACCAAATTGAATTATAATCTCCTTATTAGACACAGTTGGACTCATGCTATGGTTTGTGTGGTTTCCAACCTTTTTCATGTCCTCTGTTTTCCTCATTAGGGAAAATTTGTGATTGTTAATCAGTTGGCAACCAACATTCCATATGTTGGGAAGGCTTCTACCCCCTATGAGAACATCAGGCTGGGTCTATTCAAAGACTCGTCCCTTATGGGAACTTTTCCACTCCCACCTCTGAATGTCACCATTGTCAATATGATATCGTCTGGTCACGATCCATGGATTGTTCCCAATCCTGACTAGCCTGAGATTTTTGGTGTCGTTATGCCTTTGAGCCCTGCTAAAAAAATGTATCAAAGTATTCTCATGGCTTATGAGGCTTCATCCAAAAACAACAATCATTTGGTTTCCTCTATAGACACTTATGCACAATATCCTTGGTTTGGTTCTTGGGAATCTAATGATCCCTTAAATGATACTTTACCCATCATCATGGAGGTAATGTATCTCGAAGATACTCCATGGGATGCTGGACATCATCATTCCTTGTTTCTCCCAATCCCATGTGACATATCTGCTTGTCTGGAATCCCATGCTTCATTTGTACCAACTAACCCATTTCAGAATCTGATCTTGATTCATGAAGTTTTTTCTGAAGGGAACATGGGAAATATTACTCAAACCATTCTGATCGACATCCCTGTCAAACTAGGGATTGTCAAGAATGTTTAAATTGGTGCATATTGTTCTCCCGATGAGATAAATATTTATACTGATCTTTTCATGAATTTTGTGATTTCTTCGCATAGTCATACAAAGAGATTCCTGGCATTGATACGAGTATCGTTGTGCATGAAATTCCCACCTATCTGGATTTGAAGCCTGTTTTTCAACAAATTCATCCTGTGCACTCGAGAAAGGTTGCAGCCATAAAGGGTGAAGTTGAAAAACTTATCAAAGATTGTTTTATTTATCATATACCATTGACAGATTGGGTCTCAAATATTATTCTTGTTAATAACAAACAAGGGACCATCTAGGTTTGCATTTATTACCGTGATATCAATCGAGCATGTCCCATGGACAATTACCCCTCTCCTTTTATCCACCAATTCATTGATTAATGTGCAAGGAGTGAGAATTTTTCCTTTATGGATGGTTTTTCTGGCTACACCCAGATTAACATTGCTCTAGTTGATCAGCACAAAACCACATTTATCTGCTTGTGGGGGACATTTTCCTATAAAAATATCCCTTTTTTCTTAAATAATATTGGGGCCACCTTCCAGTGAGCTATGTTGTATGCTTTTCATGACATCAAGAACATATTTCATCTATATATCGATGACCTTCCTTCTCATTCTATGAAATGTCAAGATCACCCAGAACACCTCCGAGCTATCTTCCTTCACTGCCGACACTATAATATCAAGTTGAATCCTCATAAGTGTGTCTTCTGCGTTGAATTCGGTAAAATCTTGGGTTTTGTGGTGTACAAGGAAGGCATCCACATCAATTCTCTTAAAGTTGAGGCAATCATTAATTTGTCTCCTCCCTTTTTTGTTCATCAACTACAAAGTTTGCAGGGGAAAGCTAATTTCCTTCGTTTCTTCGTACTAAATTATGCTGAGATTTCCAAAGGCTTTACTCGCTTATTGAAAAAGGGAATCTCATTCATATGGAATGAAATGGTCCAAATATATTTCGATGTGTTGAAACAATCCCTCATCAGTGCTCTTCTACTACATCCTCTCAATTATCACCGTGATTACTGCCTGTATCTAGTCACGGCCAACATTACTATTGGTACGGTGCTAGTTCAGGATGATGACAATTGTCAAGAACATGTAGTGTACTACTTGAGCTGCAATCTCTTTGATATTGAGACCCATTACACTCATGTAGATAAAATTGTGTTGGTTCTTGTTCATGTTGTTAATCGTTTTCGTCACTACATCCTCCTTTGTGAAAATTTGGTGATTTCTGATTGCAACCCCATGAATTACATTCTCACGTGTCAGTTGATTGGGGGAAATTACTCGAAATGGATTGTCATCCTTCAAGAGTTCAACTTAGAATTCACTGCTACTAAGTATAATAAATCCTTGGTCTTTTCTGATTTGATTTGTGATCTTCCCACCGCAGATGATCGATCACACTCCTCTTGATGAGTCTATTCTAGATGAGACTCTATTTCTCATTAGTACTCTTGACCCATGGTATGGAGACATCATTTCTATCTCTAGACCCAAAATTTTTGGCCAAAGCTACCACACTTTGAGCGAAGACATATTCACTACTAGTCCCAACCTTACCATATCTTTGGAGACACCCTATATCACACTGGTATTGAATCCATCCTTCGTCAATTTTTTACTCTTGAGGAAGCCGAGAAAGCTCTCAATAACTTCCACTTCAGGGCTTGTGGTGGTCACATGTCCAGTTATGCGAACACCCAAAATATCCTTCACGCAAGGTATTCTTGATCGTCCATCTTCAAAGACTACATTTTTGCAGTACGAAAAGTCCATGACTGTTAAGTCTACTCTTGGAAAGAGCACACCCCACCCTCACCCTTGCACCCAGTTTTGACCGTCAGACCCTTTGTGAAATGGGGCATATATTTCATGACTTGTAACCCTCGCTCAACCGTGAGGCATGGTTATATTATCGTTGTCATTTATTATTTCACTAAATGGGTCAAAGAGATGCCTACATACGATAATGAAGGCCTAACTATGGTGCAATTCCTATTCAATCATGTCATAACTTGTTTTGGTGTCCTGAAAGAAAATATCACTTATCATGGCTCTCATTTTCACAATCATATGATGACAGAGCTCACTGATTAGTTGGGGTTACATCACGATAGCTCCAACCCTTATTTCCTATAGGCCAATGGCCAGGTTGAGGCTGTCAACAATGTCTTGGTGACTATGGTTCAATGCACCATTGGGAAGCACAAACAAGATTGACATCTCATGCTCTTCTAAGCTCTATGGGCATAGCAAACCTCTTCTAAGACTGCCATTAGATTCAAAAATTTCTAATTGGTGTATGGTATAGAGGCCACACTCTCATTCGAGTGTGAGAGTCCTTCTCTGAAGCTAGTTTTCGAACTACTTCTTGGTACTCCACCAGAAGAAGAATGCTTACTTTACCTTGGGCATCTTGATGAGACCCGTAGACTTCCTACTTTAGTTATTGAAGCACATAAAAGACGATTTAAAGCTTAATATGAAAAATATGTCAACCCTCACATTTTCTCTGAAGGTTACTTAGTCTTGCTTTATGACCAAGCCCATGATAAATTGGGAGTAGGAAAAAATGAGCCAATGTGGCATGGGCCCTATATCATTCAACAAGTATTGGAATGAGGAGCTTATGAGCTAGCATATTATGAAGGCAATACTATGGATGAGCCACGAAATGGGTTCTATCTGAAGAAATATTACGCTTAATCATTAGTGTGATGCTTTGTACATTAGTGC
The DNA here is from genome assembly GCA_034641835.2 of Pinus albicaulis. Taxonomy (NCBI): domain Eukaryota; kingdom Viridiplantae; phylum Streptophyta; class Pinopsida; order Pinales; family Pinaceae; genus Pinus; species Pinus albicaulis. Next base: position 933,179,520 of record CM076570.1, on the reverse strand, counting down.
TTTATTCATTATTTTGCTTTGATTGGATTTTTGGTGTGATTGTTTGCTTTGTAGACATGTTTCCTCTACTTACCTTGTGTTCCACTTGGTTTTCATCGAATAATTACGTCGGTTTTGCTAATGGTGCTTGTCGTAGCACACAAAACCTATCTTCTACAACATGGGCACTCTTTGTTGAGATTCAACAAGACGATGAGCTTAGTGAAAAGAGTCGCCTTCACTAAGTGGGCCCGCAGGCTATTTTGGCGCAAAGTCTATTTTTAGACTATGTATATTTTTAGACATGTCAATCATATTCTATGAGTTGTAAGATGCTATTTTTGGATGGTTGGTAAAGTTGGAAAAATATATGGACTTCTATTTTTAGACTGCTAGTCTAAAAATAGATATGTTGAATATTATTAGCTCTTAATAATATTTGCACTCTAAACATTATCTTATTCTGTTGGAGCACTTCAGTTCAGTGCACAGATGTGGCACAACAGCTGACAGAAGGAATTGCGCTATTCCTGAGGGTTTATTGGAGCTATTGCATGGAGGACTCAGTTATAACTCAAGTGGCAGAGTTATGACACAGTTGGAAGAAGTAGTTATGGAGTTGTATTTAGTTTAACTCAGTTAGACTCAGTTGAGATATTTGTATCTAGTCTAACTGATTGATACACTAGTGAGAGTGGAGTGAATTAATTAGTTAATTAATTCACAAATAATAACTCATTAATCAAATGAACAATACACCAGTTAACTACAGTGCATGGCAGTTTCAATGGAGACCAGTGGAGAGATAGGTGAAAGGGCAAGATAGACTATCAGTTGTGACTATAGTGATGCATTGATTGCATCCAAAACTCAGTGGAGATGCCAATGAGGATTGTGTGAGAAAGGCTGGAGTAATTCAAACTTATTCGGAGCCATTCTTCAGCAGGGATTGTGCAGTAGAGGCAGGCTAGCAGGTGGCAAAGATCGGTGCATGGATTGCAAGATCGGGCCTAATTAGTGTGTAGTGATTGTATTGTACTGAGAGCTTGATATGATCAGCTTTGTATGAGAATTGTTACATGATATCTATGACATATATTATATACAGATAGTTTGGGTTTTCAGCTTCAGGCTTTCCCGTTAAACAACTGTGTTAATGTGTGTGAATTTTTATTGTTTCATGTGTGCATTGCAATCTTGATTTAATTTCCGCAAATGATCAATGGTGGAATAGATTCTGTATTTTGCATGAAATTAAAATAGTGTGATATCAGGAGAATCTTGTAAATATAACACATAAGTTATATAATTTCTACATGGTATCGGATTTGTATTGATCATTGGAGGAGATTGCAATTATTGAAGCGGTTGAGTTTTGTGCTGGTGGAATTGAATTTGCTGCAGTGTTTTCTTGGTGTCGAAGTTGAGCATTCATTGAAATGTCTTTCAACAGATTGCGATTGGAGTATGCCCTTGATGGGAGCTTGAATTACATAGCATGGAAGGATAGGATGGAGGCGGTGTTGGATGATAATGGGTTGAAAGAGTTCATAGATGTTGATATTCCGAATCCTACTTCTAGTGATGCAGCCACACTTAACGCATGGCAAAAGAAGGTAGCAAAGTGTCGAAGGATTCTGTTGGAAGGTGTGAAGGACCATATTTTGTCCAGCCTTCATGAGAAATCCACTCCATTCTTAATGTGGAAGGCTTTGACAGACTTGTTCCAAAGCAGAAGTGACCAGAGGAAGTTGGCGCTTAAAGACAAGCTCAGAAAAATAAAAATGGAGAAAGGCGACAGTATACCAAAATACCTCACAAAGTTTGTCCACTGCAAGGATGAGCTGGGAAGTGTGGGGGTTACTGTTGATGAAGAATACTTGGTTATCTTGGCTCTCCTCGGGCTTCCGAAGAGTTGGCATAGCTACGAAGACTCTGTTAGTGGACGGGAGAAACTACTAGGATGGGAGCGACTTTGGTCAGATCTTGTGCAGGAGGAGATAAGGTGGGGTACCAGGGATGGATCTTCATCGAAGAATGAAGATGAAGAAAATTGCACTTTGGCTGCCAAAGCTCGGAAAGGAAAAGGGAAGAAATCTTCCAAATCCAAAGCTAAAGGCAAGAAGCAGGATTTGTCTAATGTGAAGTGTTTTCACTATCACCAGCATGGGCATTTCACCACTAATTTCCCATAGAAGAAGAAGAATAAGAGTGCTGCTGGTTCTGCAACAGGAGAGGCCTTAGCCTCGCAGTTTAAGATCTAATTTTCTTTGATCGCATGCTTGGTTTCAAGTGTGATGGGATCGGTGTGGTTTCTTAACAGTGGTGCGTCTTTCCATATAACTGGAGATAAAGATTTGTTTAGTAATCTGGAGGAAAAGGATGTTGGAGTGCACATTGAGATGGGCCATGATGGTAGATACAGTGTGACTAGTATCGGGACCATTTCCTTTGAGAGGGAGTCCCATAATCCTTTCATCTTGAAGGATGTCATGCATGTTCCAGGATTGAAGAATAATCTAATCTCTGTGGCAATGCTAGAAGACAAGGGTTATGATGTTGTTTTTAGCGAGGGAAAAGCTTTCTTGTGCCATAAAAAAACTGGTCAAACCAGAAGGATAGGGATTCGAGTTAAGAATCTTTACCAATTGCAGGTAGATGATTGCGCTGCAATGGCAGGAAAAGCAAAAGGAGTGGTGAGCCAAGATGAGGGTGAATTGTGGCACAGGAGATTGGGCCATCTTCACCATGGCACTTTGAAAATTTTGCAGCAGATTTATACCAAGCTTCCCAAAGGTACACTTGTGCAGTCAAATCAGTGCAAGGGATGTACTTTGGAAAAATTTGTGAAGACCACTTTTCATGAGAAGGATAGTCGTGCTTCAACGATCCTTGAGATAATTCACATAGACGTGTGTGGACCTTTCTCGGCTGCTTCAACAGCAAATCACAGGTATTATGTGATATTTGTTGATGAATTTTCTCGTAAGTGTTGGATCTTCTTCACGTAGAAGAAGAGTGAGGCATACTCAAAGTTATCTGAGTTCAAGGCGCTGGTTGAGAAAGAGTCGAGGAAGCAAGTGAAAGCTCTCTGGAGCGATAATGGTGGTGAATACATCTCTGGAAAATTCAAAGACTTATGTAGCAAAGAATGAATTCAAAGAGAACTCACAACACCTCATAACCCACAGCAGAATGGGGTCACAGAGAGAAAGAACAGAACAATCGTGGGTGCTACACGGGCGATGTTGCATGATCTGGGCCTTCCCATACACTTGTGGGTTGAGGTCTGCAACACTGCGATTTATGTGCAAAACCGTTGTCCTCATAGAGTACTTGGCATGAGTACACTCGAAGAGGTGTTTTCTGGTAAAAAGTCTGATATTTCTCATTTGAAGATTTTTGGCTCACCTGTTTACATTCATGTGACGAAGGATGCTAGGAAGAAGCTGGAGCCAACCGCAGAGGTTGGGATATTTGTGGGGTACACAGAAACACCCCACAATTATCGTGTGTATTTTCCAGACAGTCGAATGACTGTCGTGCAACAGGATATCAAATTTCATGAGGAGAAAGCCATGAAGTTGTCGCTTGAGAGGGAGCTACACTTGCATGCAAAGGAGGAGCTACTTGTTCCGAAAGATGAGCCTCAAGATGTGGATCAGCCATAAGAGGAGGTTCATGGAGTGGAAGAAACCACTCATGCAGCGCCAAACATCAGAGGGCGGAAGCGCACTACAGAAGCTGAGCGACTGAATCTTGATGCAGTGTAAAATGTAGGAGTTCCTACATCATAGCACAGACAGAGACAGTCACCTGATCAATTTACTGGATACATGGCTCTGATGAGCAAGTGTATCGTGACGGAGCCATCCTCATTCAAGGAAGCTGTGGAGGATCCCGCATGGGTAGATGCCATGGTGGAAGAGTATGATTCGATTGTCAGAAACAGTGCATGGGAGATTGTCCCAAGGCCGGAAGGGAAATCAGTGGTAGGTTCGAGATGGATCTACAAAGTGAAGAAACCTACTGATGGGAGCGTCGAGAAGTATAAGGCAAGATTTTTTTCTTGGGGCTTCTCACAAATTGAGGGGATTGACTATGAAGAAACCTTTGCACCTCTCGTAAGGTATTCTTCCATACAGACCATCCTTGCTCTCTCAGCGCAGATGGGTTGGCACATTCATCAGATGGATGTGAAGACTGCGTTCCTCAAAGGAATCATTGAGGAGGAGGTGTACATTAAGCAGCCTGAAGGATTCGAAATATTCAACAGTGAGTCGCATGTGTGCAGGCTCAAAAGAGCACTGTATGGGTTGAAACAAGCACCTCATGCTTGGTACACATGGATAGACAGTTATTTCACTAGACTTGGTTTCGCCAAGAGTGAGGCGGATCCAAACCTATACTATATTGTGGTGGAGGGTAATATTTTTATCATTTTACTTTATGTATATGGTTTAATACTAACGGGTGATGAACTATTGATACACTCATGCAAGACAGATCTTGCAAAGGAGTTCGAGATGAAATACTTGGGCCTCCTTCATTATTTCCTGGGATTGGAAATTTGGCAGTGGAAAGGTGAATTGTTTGTGTCTCAAGGCAAGTACACCTGGGAGATACTGGAGAAGTTTCACATGCAAGGCTGCAAGCCTATCGATAGTCCTCTTCTTGGTGGTTGGAGGAAGGAAGATGCTACATCGACAGAGGTAGTGGATGCCACTGTTTATTGATAGTTGGTTGGTTCGCTCATGTATTTAGTCAATACACGACCGGACATATGCTATGCTGTGAACCAACTTTCACAAGCGATGGTGAAGCCTACCAAGCTCTTTTGGAAGGCAGGCAAGCATGTCCTGAGGTATCTTAGGGGCACATCTAGGTATGTATTGTGGTATAGACAGTCGGATGAGGTGAAGCTGCATGGCTTCACGGATTCAGATTGGGTAGGAAGCCTAATGACTAGAAAGAGAAAATCTAGAGGGATTTTCAATATCGGATCTACAACAGTTTATTGGTACAACAAGAAACAAAGATCCGTGGCACTCAGTTCAGTGGAGGCCGAGTACATGGCAGCAATTTTAGCTGCATGCGAGGCTATATGGATGAGGAAGATCCTGGTCAGTTTGTTTGGTTCTCATTTAGATCCTACTATGATATATTGTGATAATCAGATTTTCATTAAACTCTCGGTTAATCCAGTATTTCATGATAGATTGTGTGCAACAGAGGATCATGTTGCTTTCTTACATTCCTACGGAGGATCAGGATACATATATTCTGATGAAGGTGCTCACCAGGAGCAAATTCAAATACTATAGAGACATGATCAGTGTGGTAGATAATCCCTATCTTGTTGAGAGGGAGTGTTGAGATTCAACAAGATGATGAGCTTAGTTAAAAGAGTCGCCTTCATTAAGTGGGCCTGCAGGCTATTTTTGAAGCAAAGTCTATTTTTAGACATGTCAATCATATTCTATGAGTTGCAGGATTCTATTTGTGGATAGTTGGTCAAGTTGGAAAAATAGATGGAATTCTATTTTTAGACATTTTGGGCGGAGTCTATTTTTAGATTGCCAGTCTAAAAATAGATATGTCGAATATTATTAGCTCTTATTAATATTTGGACTCTAAACATTAACTTATTCTCTTGGAGCACTTCAGTTCAGTGCACAGATGTGGCACAACAGTTGACAGAAGCAATTACGCTATTCCTGAGGGTTTACTAGAGCTATTGCATGGAGGACTCAGTTAGAACTCATGTGGCAGAGTTATGACACAGTTGGAAGAAGTAGTTATGGAGTTGTATTTAGTTTAACTCAGTTAGACTCAGTTGAGATATTTGTATCTAGTCTAACTGATTGATACACTAGTGAGAGTGGAGTGAATTAATTAGTTAATTAATTCACAAATAATAACTCATTAATCAACTGAAAAATACATCAGTTAACTTCAGTGCATGGCAGTTTCAATGGAGACCAGTGGAGAGATAGGTGAAAGGGCAAGATAGACTATCAGTTGTGACTATAGTGATGCATTGATTGCGTCCAAAACTCATTGGATATACCAATGAGGATTGCGTGAGCAATTCTGGAGTAATTCGAACTCATTCAGAACCATTCTTCAATAGGGATTGCGCAGTAGAGGCAGGCTAGCAGGTGGCAAAGATCAGTGCATGGATTTGCAAGATTGGGCCTGATTAGTGTGTAGCGATTGTATTGTACTAAGAGCTTGATATAATAAGATTTGTATGAGGATTGTTACATGATCTCTATGACATATATTATATACAGATAGTTTGGGTTTTCAGCTTTAGGCTTTCCCGTTAAACAATTGTGTTAATGTGTGTGAATTTTTATTGTTTCATGTGTGCATTTCAATCTTGATTTAATTTCCACAAATGATCAATGGTGGAATAGATTATATATTTTGCATGAAGTTAAAATAGTGTGAGATCAGGAGAATCTTGGACATATAACACATAAGTTATATAATTTCTACACTCTTTTCCCCCCATGGCAAGTTGATTAATTTACAAGGTATTTGTTTGGGTCGAACAACTAACAATAGTGTCAAATATATTGTGGTGATCAAGATATTATCGGATGCTATTGATCTCAGAATTAGATATTTAGTTGTTAAATTAGACTCAAAACTCGTTGTGTTACAATTAAATGACCATTATTTTGTGTAAAATCCTCAAATTTTGCATATGTATATATCTATATATATATATCGGGTCTGTCAATTTTGTTACATCCAAAATCTCAAAAAATATGTGTTCTGTTACAAAAATGGCTTTTTGAGCCTACATCAATAAAAAAATGTAAGAAAAGGGTTGCTATCCACCCACATGGTGCTCGTGATAGTAGGTGACTGCTCGAATCACTCGCTAGAGTAGTCGAGTAGTCTTCCTAGAACCCCGACCGTATGCCTCTGAAAGCGAAGAGGAATTTCATCAAAGGTAGCATACTCTAGGATGCCTCTTGTAAGGCCTACCAAGTTAAAGTCTAACTCGTCTAGTGTGTCTTCTCCCTCCTTATAAGGGACATCCTCTACCGGGCGGGCTACCCTCCTCGCGATCTGTGACATACCAGGTTGTCTCTGAGGACCCATATATGTAAAATCATCATAAGTTTACATTTCATAAAACATAAAAAAAAACATTCAAAAAGTAAAAATGTTAAAAAAACAATTTTTACCTGCATCAGTCCACTATGTTCCTGGTGGAATGGGTAGATTTGTATCTCCCCTAAAGTCGATGCCTACATATGAAAATTTCTCAACCACGATGAGTTGATGGAACAACTAGTTGAAAAATGCTATAAGAAAATGCATCTGTTGGCCCCCACCCTATCGGGGCATGATCTCACACCACCTCATCAGTCTCGGGTCCCTTGAGGCTGGATCATGGATATCCAACCGCTGATACTGAAACAATGGTACTCCCTCTAAGAAAAAGGTCACCAAAATGGACCTGTACCCAAATTATTTCAGCCGCCCTGTGTTGCACTTGGTTAATTGGCTCTTCATGTGGGCCAATAAACCCTCGCACCAAATAAAGATTGGTGGATCCAGACAGTCCACCAAGTACTGGAATTGAGATTGCGTTGCCTCATGCAACCCATGGGCTCCCACCACTCTAGTTATGCAATGAATGATTGTGCACAAGGGAAGGACTCTAATAGAGGATATCTCTATCTTCTCGCTCTCAGTCTTTCGAGCCCTGGGACAATGTCTTTGGATTATCATACTGGTACTCTCACCCCCTGCGCGAGCTCTGGAGAGTTGGATCCTCTCCCCTCTCATGGAAAAGGTTGTGATGAAATATATGTGCATGACATCTAATTCAAATTCATGGTCTCCAATGATGAATATTTTTTGGTCCACATCCCATAGTCCAATCAAATACTAGCGCATCTCCAGCTGAGATCTTAGCCCTGATGTCTAGAAGAATTTTAGTAAATAACAATTGCACAGTGCATTTACACAATTTTGGTCTTGTAGTGCTTGGTGGTATTCCACCTCGTGGCCTCGTTCTTTCCTTTTGATGACCATCTCTGCTTAAAACATCTGAAAAACATGTTCAAAATACATTTATGAGCTTTCATCAAAGTAGTTTTGGAAATAATACATGGAAATGGGTGGATTTATTGTTTCAAAATCTTCCCCGCAACTAGCGTGACTATTTGAATTAATTCGGTGCTAGCAGTGAACTTCCCTAATAGGATAAACTCGACCAGTGTGGGTCTGATAAATAGAACCAACGCTAACCGCCGATGATTTTGAGGTTTTAAATCCTCCCCCCATCTCTCTAATTCTAAAAAAAAATGCTAAAATAGTGGAATTAAAATGAAGAGAAGGCTTCGGGCTCTTACATGGCGCTGACGGATTGCTGAATGGTGTCCTGGATCAACCGCACCACTGATCTGAAATTCGAAGGGAAAATGGGTAAAATGCACTTCTCCAAATAGAAAGGTGAAAATGAATTTAATTTTTGGTATATTTATAGATTTTTGAAATATTTTCACCATTATTTTATTATTTTTCCTCGATATCATTGATGTTTTCCATTTTTGTGCAGTAACACAACTTTCACACTGTTGGTGTTTATTTTTTATGCAAACGAGTTTTATTTTATCTCCTTTTTGGGCTCGCTAAACTTTTACGAAAAAGGAACCCCCCCTGGAGTTAGCTTTCAGCTCTTTTCTGACTCTCGAAAAATGAAAATATTGCCAAGTACTTGTCATTTCGAACTCATTAAAGTGAATGAATTGAAGTGGTCTTAGTATAAATTTACCCCTTTTTCGAGTTGAGATTTACTATTTACAAAAAAGGAATACCTTGATCAAACATGGTCAAGAGGTTCTCTCGGATATTTTTTTCTACCTTTTCAGATTCAAGAGACAATTTACAAAAAGGGACATGATGGAGTTTCCTTTTTGTTCCTTTTCAAACTCCTTAAACATGAAAAGTTACCGAGTTACCCTTTCATTGGAATCATTAAATATTAAAGGAAGAAAGACTTGTCACCATGACGAGACTGATTTCCTCCTTCCTAGGGCTCGTTAAATTTACTAGGATGGATTCATTCAAAGAATGAACTTACACACTCAGTATATTCCATCCTCTTCATGCTGGCTATAGAAATTAAAGAGGTACTCGCTAGCAATAATGGGGGAAAATTGAAAGTGAACATCATATGTGTATTTTGGGCATCTTGTAGCTCTTGAACATGACACTCATCTGCAATTCATGTTAGGTTGGGGAAATCCTACATTTGTCACTTTGCCTCCATGGGTTTGGGAAATATGTTTTCCTCTAATTTGATTACCAATTTTTTTCAACATGAACTCTGATACTATTTGAGTCAAATGATGCCACACTCCGGAGTCGTGTCGCCAATATGTTCAATAGAAATCCTTTTTGTCAAACATCCTTTGCATATTTGACCTCCTTTGTTACAATCCAAAATCACTCCTATCATATTGAGATATTTATTGTTTTGTGTCGATGATGTGGAAATCATTATGGCCCTCCTTCAACGAATCAATTCCTATCGACTTCAGCTCATTATCTGGGAAGGTTATTTAGGGACTTATTTTCAGTACCTTGGAGCTTGCATGCCTCAATGGCAAGTTATTTGTGTTCGATGACATGTTCACATCATTAGCCTTCAAACGAATGATCTTGCAAGTGTTTGAATTCAACGCATTCATTCACACTTGTAGATTTTGTTATTATACCTTGAGGACCGTCGTCATTATTGGTGGCTTCACTCGTGCCTATTAACGATTTTCATCATTGACCAGTAATCGGGAGGTTTCTACCATGTTCAACACCAACACATATATTCGCATGGCTAGATTTATACATTGGGTTTATTGAGATTGCAGTGAAGACCCTAGGTCATAACTTATTTTGGTCTAGGCTACGTGGAGTTATTAAGTATTTATGATTGTATACATGATCCTATCTATACGGATGGTTGCGTCCATAACACGGATCCATTTCTATGATCTCTTTAGACGGATGGCTGTGATTATGCCATGGGGTCATGTGTTATCTGATGCCTAGTGCAGTGTCATGTGGTTAGGTGTAATATTCCCAATTAGCCAAGCTAATGGGAATATACAATTTTTCTTTAACTTTTCTGTCTCATGAATAAAATTGTGAAGGAGGATCAATAAAACTCCTAAACAGAAAAATAAATCAATGCTCAATGTGAACAAAGTTAAATCTGAGCTATTTTCATAAACACACCTAAGTGGGAAAGAGGCTGGAACATTTGACTGGGTCAACAGGACCACATGAACAGCATTGTCGAAGTGTAATGTATCTTCTAGAGGAACAACGCAGTCCATGTTGGAGGCCACTCATGTGAATGAAGCTAATTCATCAAGATGGTTTAGGGTTTGACAAGATTTCCACATTATAAAAGAAAGAGGAGGACACCAAGGAGGAGGTTAATGATTTGATATTTTTGAAGCTATTGTCTGTTTAGACATCCCTCATTCTCTGGTTGTTTAGCTGAGAATAGTGTTGTTTAGCACTTGGGTGTTCCCGGTCGAGAATCCCACCTCCTTCCTAGAGAAGCTCTTTGAGGGGTCTTGTTGCATCTTTTCCACCATCCGGCATTTGGCCAAACTCCATCTTCCAACCACAATTCAGATCCTATTGAGGGTTTGATTTTTTTTGTAAGCTGCAGCAAGTGGAGGCTATATCTTCTCAGATATAGGAAAATCTAGAGGCTCTTTTCAGTGGGGAGCTGTCTATCGCATTGGAAAAATGGTTCTGGATCTTTTAAGCCACCATTTCAGATCTTGGTATCAGGCCAAACCAGTGCTAGAGCCTACAACCCAGTTTTTCTTCCATAAATGCGTTATTTGAAAATATTCAGTTGCAGGGTGTTTTGACTGCTTTTTAGAGGAGAGATCTCTGGTGATAGGATTCTCCCTTTCACTGTGGTGATCCATGGATTGGCCATCCAATCCATGTTTGTTTTAGACCTTATTTACTTACGTATTTATTTACTATAGAATTCTTGAATATTGCTGCAGATCTATAATTTTAGATCTCATATATACTCCTATACATTCATGTTTTGATCAAAACCCCAAGGGGAATCTGTAGAGGAACTCATCTAGTGTACAAATCTGACATAGATCTATCATTTTGTACATAGATCTGTTCTAGATCTTAAATGTAATATACAACTACTTCAGCCCATAAAATAACGCTGTCAAGCTTTGCAGTCTCATTTTGTTGTTGCAGCACCTCAATCTTGAGGGTTTCTATTTTTCTCTTGTACACTATATGGGCCACATTATAGATCTTTTTTGTTGATGTACATGTAATTATTCAGCCTCCATATTTTTATTCTACTTTAACTAAGAGGGATTGCATTTTTTCTGAAGTAGAGTTGATGTGCATGACTGCAACCCCATTCTTTGGGTGTTTTTCAGCCATACTAGGTGGTGGGAGGTCTGTTTACCTCACCTAGTTTGATTTTTTTTTGCTCTCCTTTTGGATTTATACCTAAGATCCACTGATATAAGGGATCCAAGGGCTTAAAACTCATTTTAGTACACCAATTTTTGAAGAGAGCGTTATTCCAGCAAGCTTTGCGGTGCATTCCCATTTTGGGACATTACAGTGGTATCAGAGCATCTTTCTTGGCACAACCTGTGCTTTTCTTGCAGATCCAATATGTCTCTAGAAGAGGAAGAACCTCTCATTGTCAGGGAGGAGAGGTACCAAAGAACAAGATAGAAGAAATATTACATAGAGGACAAAAGAAAGAAGGGTGAAACCCCTTTATCTGGAAGGATTAGAAGGGGAGAGTTTTCTAATACTCTTTCTCAAGCCATGTATGAACTAAAGGAAGAAATCCAGGGAATGAGAAGGGAAATACATGGAGATCCATCAAGGATATTCTCATATCAAGGAGGCCCTAGTACTTCCTATTATGTGTGTGAGCATTCAGCCACACAACCTGATCTACAATGCTGTAACATGCCCACTTTCTTGTCAAATGAATAAGGAGGAGGGACACCAAAGGAGGAAACTCTTGGTGAATATCTCCAAGAGTATGAATGTTAGTTAAGGAGATTCAGAGAACATCTCAGTTTTCAAAAGTTCTATCAACTTAAGGAAAAGAGGAGATCCTACAACTATAGTAGAAGAAGAGGGTGCATGCAACCCACTTTAGGTAAATTTTCTCTACCTATTTTTGATGGATCACGTAAGAGCTCAGCCCAATCTTGGGTAGGGAAAATGACACATAATTGCAGTTGCATCAAGCCTCAGAAGAAGAATCCATGAAGGTAGCAGCGCTACACCTCCAAGGCAAAGCATATGCCTGGTGGTTATTTGAGTCTTCTTCTTTGAAAAATGTAAACATCTCTACTTATGCAAAGTTCACTAGGAGGTTAGTGAAGAATGGCCAGGCAGTAGAGAACCTTTGCATGAGATGGAAAGATCCATGGAGATAACTCCATTTTAGAACATTGTTGGAGGGGTTAAATATCTACTACATGATTTGCCAAGGACAAAGGCCTTACTTCAGCAGGAACATTCTTCTCAAGCAGAAGACATGAGTGTATTTCCCTCAAGGAGAGATCAAGAAAAAGGATCTCTTATTGATGAGGCATACTCCATTGATGAGGAGAAGAAAGAAGAAGAACTGGAAAGTTCCTCCAGCGCTGTGACAACAAGAGGATCTATTTCTATTGAGAGATGGAGATGAAGCCATTGCTTCCACTATGAGGGCTCTTGTATCCTTGCAAGAAGGCCCCAAGGATCTAATACATGAAGAGGATGAGAAGAAAGTGCCTATGCTAGTAGACAATAAGACAAAACAAGGTAAGGGTCACAACGTTGTCATAGCAAGAGATGGTCCACTAGTGCATGAAGAAGGGAAGGGAGCAAATGTTCCAATCAAGAGCACTCTTGCATCTTTAAGAGTGAAATCACATTATCATGGGACTTCCACACATAGATCAAGGGTGAACTTACACAGTGGAAGTAAGGAGATGTTGATCCCATTTGACAGGCATTTGAGGATGAACCATGAGGCATCACTGTCTTGTGGGAAACCACCCGGAAGACCACCTAATTTAGAATTTGTGAAAGGTGTATCATATCTTGGTGCTCCACTCATGAATCCAAGAAGGTTTGGAGCATTTGAGGATAGAGCTACAACGCTGGGAGGCTTGGGTAAGCTCAAGAAGAAGGGAGATCTTGTTCCCTTATCATCACCACCCACTCTCATATCTAGATCTGTGCTGTGGGAAAAGGAATATGGGAGGATCAGTCTTCCAACACACACCTTTGACATAGGAAATGTCAAAGAGGAGATCAACAACATGGCAGAAATTTCTGTTGATGCATCATCTGCACTGTCACTATTGAGCAGTCTAGATCTATATTGGAAATCCCAACTTATATTGGATTATTCCAAGGATATACACACTTGCATGATACTTGATGACTAGCTGCATGAAGAGGGATATTTAGTCCAAGAAGAGTTCATCTATCATCATGGTAGGGTATTCTTGTCTAGAGCCTCCAAGCTCAAGCAGGAGATGCTACAAAGAGCTTACAAAGAGTTATGTTTCAGCCATATGTATTCCATAAGGATCTACAACATCATCATGAGAAGATTTGATCGGAAGGGCTTGAAAGAAGAGTTGTATCAGCATTTTGAAAGATGCATGAAGTATGTGGAGATGGGGCAACAACATGACTCTATAGAGGGGTTATTTCAGCCCTCTCTCCCTTCTTTGGGAAGAGGAGGAGGATCCATCACAACTCCATGTGTATGAGAGGTATTGATTGGGAGGAATCTGATTATGTAAGTCAAGTTTTATTTCTAATCATACATATTCTTTCACCATGTTTAGGCAAGCCATGGCTCCAAGGATATGTGATACATCATGTAAATCTCATGGCAAATAGTGGGCCACTCAAATTTCTAAATTTGGCCACTCCCTTGATGAACAAAGGGAGATTCTCTATCATGATGGGTGCTTCCCTAAGGCACCAAACTTATCTCACACTTTCAGCCATAGTGAGGTAACATGGGCAACAAGTAAGTGGTGGGAAGACCACTTACCACATCTTGATCTGATGCAGGCAGGAGATGCCCTGTGATGGTACCATATGTGGGACTATGACCCACCTCCTCTTGTTCAAATTTCTGTTTATGTGATTGTAATTTTTCTTCCATGCATGGATGATGTATTTGTTCTATTTTTGAATTTGTATGGAGGAATAATAGGAGGCATGTGTGTACCACATGGGATGGAGGCTCTCTTTGTATACTCTACTACATATTTCAGGGAGAGTATGGGTGCATCCATATTTGTTTCAGCAAAAATCTTGAATCTTTGTGGGATGGATCATGTACATCTCACAATGAATTTGGAGAGACAACTCATGGGAGGATGGATTGGTGAGCATTCAGCTTATGCAGAAAGCTATATCTTTGATGGTGTCACCAATGGGGAAGGAGAAGTGTTGCAACACTCACCCTATCAGTTGCTTGAGGACAAGAAATTTTTTGGAGGGGAGGACTATAATATTCCCAATTAGACAAGCTAATGGGAATATGCAATTTTGCTTTAACTTTTATGTCTCATGAATAAAATTGTGAAGGAGGATCAATAAAACTCCTAAACAAAAAAATAAGTCAATGCTCAATGTGAACAAAGTTAAATATGAGTTATTTTCATAAACACACCTAAGTGGGAAAGAGGTTGGAACATTTGACTAGGTCAACAGGACCACATCAACAACGATGTCCAAGTGCAATGTATCTCCTAGAGGCACATCGCAGTCCATGTTGGAGGCCACTCATGTGAATGAAGCTAGTTCATCAAGAAGGTTTAGGGTTTGACAAGATTTCCACATTATAAAAGAAAGAGGAGGACACCAAGGAGGAGGTTGACGATTTGATATTTCTGAAGGTATTTTCTATTTAGACATCCCTCATTCTCTGGTTGTTTAGCTGAGAATAGTGTTGTTTAGCACTTAGGTGTTCCCGGTCGGGAATCCCACCTCCTTCCTAGAGCAGCTCTTGGAGGAGTCTTGTTGCATCTTGTCCACTATCTGGCATTTGGCCAAGCTCCATCTTCCAACCACAATTCATATCCTGTTGAGGGTTTGATTTTTTTTGTAAGTTGCGGGAAGTGGAGGCTAGATCTTCTCAGATCTAGTTAAATCTAGAGGCTCTTTTTAGTGGGGAAGTTGTCTATCCCATTGGCAAGAGGGTTCTAGATATTTTGAGCCACCATTTCAGATCTTGGCATCAGGCCAAACCAGCTGTGCTAGAGCCTACATCAAAATTTTCCTTCCATAAATGCGTTATTTGCAAATATTCAATTGCAGGGTGTTTTGACTACTTTTTGTAAGAGAGATCTACAGCGATAGGATTCTCCCTTTCACTGTGGTGAATCATCCATGGATTGGCCATCCAATCCATGTTTGTTTTATATCTGATCTACTTATGTATTTATTTACTGCAAAATTCTTGAATATTGTTGCAGATCTATAATTCTAGATCTCAGATCTACTCCTGTACATTCATGTTTCGATCAGAACCCCAAGGGGAATCTGTAGAGGAATTCATATAGTGTACAAATCTGATACAGAGATATATTTTTTTACATATATCTATTCTAGATCCAAAATTTAATATACATCTGCTTCAACCCATAAAATAATGCTGTCAAGCTTTGCAATCTCATTTTGTTGTTGCAACACCTCAATCTTGAGGGTTTCTTCTTGTAAATCTTCTATTTTTCTCTTGTACACTGTATGGGCCACATTATAGATCTATTTTTCTGATGTAAATGTAATTATTCAGCCTCCATATTTTTATTCTTCTTTAACTTAGAGAGACTGCGTTATTTCTGAAGTAGATTTGATTTGCATGATTGCAACCCCATTCTTTGGGTGTTTTTCAGCCATACTAGGTGGTGGGAGGTCTATTTACCTCACCTAGTTTGATTTGTTTTTGCTCTCCTTTTGGATTTAGACCTTAGATCCACTGATATAAGGGATATAGGGGCTGCAAAATCATTTTAGTACACCAATTTTTGAAGAGAGCATTATTCCAACAGGCTTTGATGTGCATTCCCATTTTGGGATATTACATTAGGCATATTCATAACAGAGATGACATATATTGTAAAAATTTTTATTTGGCAGGTTTCCTGGTGGTGATATGAGTTCTTTGCCTTGGTTCATAAAGAATTTTAGCCTTCACTCCTTCTTATGCCTTCATGGTTTAGGGGGAATTTGTTACACAGTAATTTTTCACCATGCTCATTTCCCATCCCTCGTCCTGAAATTCCCCATGACAGATCCTGTGTAATGTTTCCACCATGAAGAAATATGTTAATACATCCCCTGAAGATTCAAAGAAAACTTCCTTTGAAGTTTACTAAAGAAACTTGGTCAAAATCTCAGTTTCCTGGGTCAGCGCGTTTCCTAGTCTCATTATCGCGCTGATGTCAGATTGACATTTTCTTAGCTCTTTCAGCGCCCTTATTTCTTGGAAAACCACGTCGATCCCTTTCTGGCAATGTTTCCTCAAATGGAGGAGAAGATTTGACCTCTAGAAGTTCTCGAGTAGCAAGTTGGTTGTCAAAATGGTGGTGATATAGTCAAGCTCTCTGATTTTAGAGCTTTGATCTCATCCATGGGGGTTTATACCTTAGAAAGTGGATCTTCCTCCTCCTTTCATGGGCTCCCAACCTCTTCTCCCTTCCTATAAATTCATGCCCCTCTTTCCACTAATGTTAGTTCTGGTTGGTCATTGTTGGGCTAGTCTGAACTCTCGTTCCCTTTACATTCGTGCACTGTGATAACGCCTAAGTGTTTGGGAGAAGGAATGATTTAGAGATTTGTTTAAGGGCTCATATTTTCACCAAAGGGAGGCCTCCAACATCAAGGCATGGGTTGTAAGCTTTTCCTTTCATATTTATCAATAAAACATCTAATGTTTTCTTTCTATATTTTTCTAATATTTTATGCAAATATTATGGTACTCGATCTGTTAGATAGCTAATGTTTATGATTATTATATATTGGATTAAATTTGTTGTTGCTTCTTGATCATACGCATTTATTCGTTTGCCATTAGTAGAAAGGAGTGAGCCTAAAAGGATCATGGATCAAGGTCATCATCAATGGATTCGAACATAGCATTGGGAAAAAGGCACCTCTATCTATTTTCTTATCGCATTATGAATGTTAGTTAAAAAAACTTTGCATTAGAAAGTATATCAAGTTGATAGACCCACTCTAGGGCTAGAGAGATCGTCTCTATCTACAGAGGGGATTTATCTTGAAAACAAGATATTTTCATATTCAACCATGTGATTTCTAGGTTCAACGTACCCCAAGCCATCATTACAGACCATGGTAGCCACTTTCGAAACACTATGATGACTGAAATTTCCTCTCATCTCGACTTACGCCATGACAATTCTACACCTTATTAACCGCAGGAAAATGGCCAGGTCAAAGTTGTAAATAAATTTTTGACTAATATGATCAATCGAATTGTTGGAATTCATAAAACTAAGGGGCATGCCATGATTTTTTCATCCTTGTGGGCATATTGTACCTCTACAAAAACATCTACTAGTTTTACTCCTTTCCAACTTGTTTACAGTTTGGAAGTCATTTTACCAATTGAATGTGAAATTTCGTCATTAAAACTAGCCATTGAATTATTACCAACTACCTCTGCAGAGGAAGAGCATTTTTTATACTTATCACATTTAGATGAAACTCTCCACTTCACTATGCTAGCTACCGAGGCTCATAAAAAATGTGTTAAGGCTCAATATGATCAAAGCGTTAATCCTTGCTTCTATTCATAAGGTGACCTAGTTTTAGTTTACAACAAAGCACATGATAAACAAGGTGCTGGTAAGTTCGAACCATGGAAAATTTTATGGGCTAATATTTGCACGTAGGCTAATTTTCCATGATTTTCCCAAAAAAAGATTCACCAATTTTCATTTTTTATAAAAATGATTCGCCCAAATTTTACAATATAAAATTATTTTACCTTAAAAATCACCAAAATTATATAGAGAGTATATTAAAATCATTATAAATTTGATTAATTTTAAAAATACATCAATAAATTTTTTATGGTTTTCATATTAGGGACTAGTGAGATTCGCCAAGGTTTTTAAACTTCAAGATAATTTTCCATCCTTGAAATTTTCCTTGGTTCAAACCTATGTGGCATGGCCCTTACATTATTAAACATTTACATGCAAAAGGTGCCTATGAATTAGTTCATTATGAGGGTGTCTCTTTAGGAGAGCCCAAAAATGGCCTCTATCTAAAGAGATATCATGCGTGATTTACACTATGGAGATATTCCTTGTACATTACTTATAATTTTTTATGAGTGTGTGCCATATATCAGTTATTTTTCTGTACGAGTATTTAGTACTTTTCCTACTTATATTTATTTACTCTTGATATTTCAGATGTCAACATTCCCTCAAGCTTACATTGGCTTTGTTGATGGCGCTTGTCGTAGTACTCAGAATTTATCTTCCGCATCTTAGGTAATCTATTCACCCACTGATGACTTAGTTTCTATTCATGGGATTTTCCTTGGTCAAATAATGAACAAAATAACATAATATAGTGCATTCATTGATATATTATCTAATTCCATTGCATTTGGCATTCAATGTTTGATTTTTAGGTTAGATTCACCACTCATTATATTACATTTAAACAGTGTCTATGCATTTAGAAGTCCATCCATGTTAAGAATGTTTTTAAGTGTTCGTCTCTTGGAAAGGCAGTTTGATTACATTGAATATCAACACATTTCAAGAAATTCAAACACTTTATCTTATGCATTGGATAATCGAGTGTTAAATAGACATTTTTGACATTAAAGTAAATCAAAACAATATTCCATCCATATTGAAAAATATACTCAGATAGAAGTAGTAATCATCATTAGGTTAAATAATAATATGTCAAGTATGTCCAAAAGTATACATCATCTGAGGACATAGGCTTGTGAAGCCTTGTGGTCCAAATATGTTGATACAAAAGACAAAATGTAGCCTAGAACGAATATCAAATATCCATGATGATGATCATGGTAACAGACTATGGCGCATGCCACTCGGCACAGATATTGCCTAATCGGCCTTGGAACCCCAACCATGTACCTTTAGTACTAGAGAGGAAAATCGACAGTCCCAATCTTTGGGATATCTATGGTGAGCCTCTCTGAATTGTGCTCCAACTATGTCAAGGCCTCTGATGCATCATGCTATGGTGGAATAGATGTTATGGGCTAGTATCCCTGTCGTTAAAACCACCGCAGTCTTGGTAGTTGGACTGGACCTACATCTGCATTAACATTTTTACAATTAGAATTGGATGATATAAAAAAAAAAAATCTAGAAAACACAAAACTTCAAAATGAGACATTTTTACCTGTGTCATCCCATTGTATCCCACTTGGGAGTATCATAGTTGGGTTGTCATTGTAACCCATCCCTTCATATGGGAAGCCCTCTACCATGAATATTTCACTTCTCATTCACACAAAAAACTAAGGTGTATATCGCACTACTGGGCCACCATCACCACCATGGTGAGCCATTAACGAAACCCATCGCAACATGCGAGGATCTCTAGGTCCTGTAGGATCCACCAGATGATATTGTGGAATGAGGAGTGGAATCCTCTCAAGATAAAATGATATAAGGATGGTGCCATAGTCAAAGTTCTTCAACTTTCCCTCCTTAGCTTGAGTTAGTTGTCCCTGCATATTGACAACCACAACCTCGCACCAGTTAAACATAATTTCCTCAAAACACTCAATTTCTATCTGCATGTGGGCCTTTGTAGCCACGTGAGTAGTTGCACTACCACACAATTTTGTAACTATAAAAGAAATTATTTTTAAATCAAATTGTCAGATAGTTTTAATTTCTATGCATCCATATTTTAGCTTTGAATTTGGAGCACAATATTACGCCAAATAAGATATTGTATATTTCCCACCTGGACTCATGCAAAACAAGGAAATATCATGTCCTCTATAGGAAAATCTAGTCAGAAAGTAAATATCCTCTAAGTCAATAACAATCCAATGATCGCCAATAACAAATCATTGTTCCTAGATATCCTAGGCCCTCACAAACCAATTCATCAACTCTACTTGAGCTTTCATCCCTGGAGGCTGGAATGGACCAAAAATTATAAAGTCCACAATTTTTTAGATCTTTCAAAGTTGTCGGGCTATCAATTACTTCCGCTTCATGTGTTTCATGTTCTCGTTCTCTCAACTCGACCGTGATTGGTTGAAATGACTTGGAAATGAAAAATAAGGAGCATCAGAACCTTGTGGCAGAAAGTTTGGAGACTTTTAATGGTCAAATTTTTGTATTTTAGAAATCCCACAGCGCCTATGTGGTTTTTCTTTATGCACAGTGAGTTTTTGCATAGTTTCTCTACTAAAAAACTAGGTAGCCATGACAATTTTTTGTGTAGAAAAATATCGAGGTGCGCAGCCCCAAGCACCCCCGCGAGCAATTTCTAAAAACATAATAATTCCTAAAAAATCATCCTAAATCCTAAAAATGAAATTTAAATGGTTGAATGGAAGATATTTGTTACCTATAAGAAACGATTCGTCGAATGGTTTACTGGTTCACCCGATATTAGCTCCAGAAATTTTGTGGTAAAAACCCTTTTCATTGCTCTCAAAATGAAATGGTGAAAATAACGTATCTTTTTCAACTTTTATAAGTTTTTATGAATAAAATATTATTATTTTATTCCTTTAACCTTTTAGAAGTCAAATTTTCAGTATGTTTACCATAATGAAGAGAATTTATTGTAATCTATTGAGTTTTATGTGCAAAGAACAGGTTCCGTTTAAAAATGGATCGTTTTAAGTATGAGTAAAATTTTATAGCTTTTTCGGACTCTCGAAAAAAACAAAAAAATTAAACCTTGGAGTCATACTTAATACCTTTTTACACTCTCTAAACATGAAAATATCATCAAGTAATTGACTATTCTAACTCGTAAAAGTAAATGAACAATCATCTATTTAGTATAATTTTACCCCTTTTTCAGAATGAACTGGATTATTTATGAAAAAGGTGTACATTGACTAAGCATGGTTAATAGAGTTCTATCTCACATTATTTTATCCTTTTTCAGGCTTGAGGGACTATTTTACGAAAGATAAAACTATGGAGTTTACTTATGTTTTTCTTCTGACTCCCTAAAACTGAAAAACATTAAGTTTCACTTTCTACGGGCTTGTTAAAATTTATGATGAAAGAACTATATGAGTTCTATTTTTGTGTATTTTAAAACTCTTTAAATATGAAAATAACATTGAGTTAACCCTACCCTAGACTCGTAAAAATTAAACAGTGCAGGACCCGTCGACTACAACGAGACCGAAACACTCCTTCCTAGGGTTTGTTAAAAATACTTTGGAGGACTCAGCCAAAGGATGAGCTTAACCGACAAGAAAATTTCATCCTCCTCAAGCTTGACAAAAATAACGAGGTATTTTCTAGTAATGGTGGGGGTAAATTGGAAGAAGGTATTCATCTTTGTACTCATTTTAAAAGCAGCATGTCGCTCTTGAACACGACACTTCATCGCACTTGTGTCTGGGTTGGGTAATCCATTTATCTTACAGTTAATCAAAGCTCATTGAAAATCTTCAAATTTTTTTGGCTATTATAGTTGATTCAAATGCTTCCAAGTCAATTATTGTGCCGTTACGTGTTCAATAAAATTTCAACCCTCATTTCCATTGAGGTTAGACGTACATTGGGTAATTGACCCATGTAATATATCACTTGTTAGGAAGGTGTACAGTTGAAGAGAGTATAAAGAAGAATTTAAAACCCTTGATTCCTCAGTTCATATTCTTTTGCAAATATCAATCTCCATTCGCGTTGACCATCCCTGAGTCATTCCTTGCAAGAAAAATTTCTTCAACTTGACATAAAAAGTTTCATGTCATAGGCCCTCCTGAGATAGGTCACTTCCTATCAACTTCAACTCATTATCTAGGAAGCTGATCAATAAACCTTATCTGTACCTTGAAATATGTATGCCCTAATGGTAGGTTTCTCATCGAAGTTCATCATTGGCCTTCAATCGAGCAACTCTATGAGTGTTCGAATGCAGATCATATATTCACACTTCATATATTGTATTGGAATACCTTGAGATCCATTTTCATTATTGGTGGTTTCTCTTGCACTTGTTAACGGTTTTCATTATTGACCGGTAATCAAGTGGTTTCTACCATCTTTTACTTCGACACATTCAATCGAATGGTTAGATTCATATTGATCAGGAGGTGGAGATAAAGACCTTGGATCTAGTTTCATCCATTTGGGTGTGAGGAGTTATGTATTCATGATTGAGTAGACATATTCATAACAGATGGTTGTGTCCATACTATGTCTACTATTGATATGATTCTAGGTTATTTTTGTACCAGTACATTGAGTTAGTTTTTACTCTGAGTATGGGAATTCCTACCCCAGTGATGATTATATATTTTCATTGTAATCCATTAATGGTTCGTTGTAGGTTTCCAACCAGTGTCTCTGATCCAATCTTTGTTATGTTAAAGAAATTCAATATTTTATTGAATTTCCATAATTCACACTTTAGGGAGCAATCCTTTACACCTAATTTTTTCACCATGACATTTGGCAATAAAAATGGATATATCACCATCCATACATATGTTCCAGTATACTCCCTTGCAAGTCAAACAATCATATTCCTTGACAAAATCGTGAATTTTGGGCAAAATGGTTCTTTAACCTCTTAAATATGACTTGCGCACTATTTCTATTCAATGTTTGTGCATGTGTTGTTATTGCTATGAATCCATGTGCAATTTTGCGCTCTATTTTCCATTAAAAAAATGTGCAACTGACTCAAAGTAAAGTACAAAATAAAAGTAAGTTCTAGAAGAATAGTTGGGCGCATATATCCCAACTAGAAGCCTCTGAGTCATATCAGTTCAATTCAAACCTCTATAAACATGGAGCTAATTCCCTTGGATCATGGAGCTCTAATACCATTATTTTTGGATCTCACCCATATTTAGTGGATCTGAAACCTCCTCAATTTCTCCTATAAATTGAGTTGAGACTTCAGGGTTATGGGAGCTCACTTATGGTAGTATTATGCTGGTAATTTTAGATTGGAAAGCTTGTTATCCAAGAAGGAATATTGGAGGAATTTGGGAGGAACCTTTATGACATCAAGGCTTGGCTGTAATATTTCTATTTTATCCCTGAATAATACATTTGGATACTTTTTCTCATTGTATTGTTTTCTTGGAATTGTGAATGGTTTATGCTCATATATTCATTTAAAAAATTTAATTTCCTATTCTCCTTGATCATTAGGTTAAGTCGGTTTTAGATTATTATTATGCTGCAGATGCCTTTGATTCTTTGTATGTTTGTGTTTGCGGGTTTCTTCTAAGCATTGAGGAGATACATTAAGATAGAGTATGGGATCTTCATCAGGAATTTTGTTAAAAAGGTAAGAGTATCATCCTCTTTCTTTAGTTAATAATATTAACAAATTTAGCATATGGAAGGAGATACTCTCATGTCTATTTGTTTCTAGTTCTCTTTAGGATTCTAGGGAGATCACTCTTGTCTGCAAGAGGGATTTATCTGGGTAAAAGTAAGAAATACTCTTGTTATGTATTTATAGTAATGTCATAGGAATGAAACCTTAGGTATATGTTCATTTGGTTGAAACCCTAGCTTGGTCTAGGTCGGTATATGTCTAATGTATTAATATTGTCTAACATATGATATGCTTATGCATGAAAATAATCTTCTAGATATGTGTGTTGGCCTAATTATTAATGGTCATAGGAGTTTAAATTTTTGAAACAATAATTAGTCAAAGATTGAAATTCTAGGATGATATCGTTTTGGAAATATAGGGGTTTTCATCTAAACCCTAGTAGTAGTTAAAAGTCTCTAGTATAAATTCTTTATAATGTTTGCTAAGAATTTATAAATGGAAAGTATAGGGTTTACATTGAACCCTAGTAAAAGCTATTCATGTTGATCATGTTGTTATTTATTTGGATGTATGTTATATAGGGTTCACATGAAACCCTAATTTAAAGTCTAACATATGAATTCTGGAAGTTGTTAGATACTTTTCTTTTCTTTTGAATTAATTCTAGGGATCACTATATGTCAGAACGTGTCTTCTGAATCTTAAATAAACTGTTGATGTGATTGATGGTTTGTAAAAAAACTTGGCTAGAATTTGAAGTATTGGAGTATAGTATCTTGTTGATTATATAAAGTCTAATGCTTTCGCTACTATAATATTTCATTATGACTAACTTCATTCTTATATAGATTTGGTTGTACTTGTTACCTAAGTTATGCAGGTATATCATATTCAATATGGTGAAGATTTCCATAAGTGAAAGTTGATATGATAAGCATGATGAGAGGGATGGAAGCCAAAATATTCTTCGATGTCGTAGTAAATAAATTAAGCCCCCTAAGTTAAGAGGGAGTTGGTTTTCTACTTCATGTGTCATGCACTAGACTAGGACTAACAACCGTAAGTCTTAGTGAAGGGCATGAGTATGAATCACACCTTTATTCATGAAAATAGGTCTCTAAGTTAAGAGGGAGGGCATATCATATTCATGATGGTTACCTTGAAAGAAGAAATTGGATAATGCTTTGTTAAGGTGTTGCTGTAAGAAGGAAAGCAGGATCTGATTGAAGAATATGCTGTTGCATGTGAAGTAGGAAAGGAAACTGTGTGATTGAGGAATATTCTGTCAAAGATTCAGTTGATAGTCCTACTGTGTTGAGAAGCAACATCAATTTGCTTGAAATACCCTAGATATTTTTGTTTTTTTATGAACATGTGAAAGTATATTATTTATTGGGGTTTTGTTTGTACAGGGAAATCTCTCGAAATTTTCATAAGAATAATGGTTACCGATAAATTGTATCGAGAGATATTTGTTGTTGAGGCTTTGTGAGTGAAGCATTGCCTAGAAAGACATCGGGTCGACACATTGTATTGATGTTCGGTAGGGAGGGTGGCATTGGGTGGATGTGCACCTAGTTACCTGGGCTGATGGATAGAAAGTAATCCTGATGGTACCTATATAGATTGAAATATTTATTCCATCTTAGTCCTAGTTGGATAGATTTCCCTAGTTAGGAATCTAGTTTATGGCATTGGGGTGCCTAAATTGTTAAGAGACTAATGGATAGATTTCCCTGGTCAGGAATCTAGTCCATGGAATTTCGGTGCCTAAACTTCTTCATAGATGATGTGAGATATTCCAAGCACCTATTTTATTATATGTAAATATGAATACCTCCCTAGTTAAGAGGGAGTGTTGAAGAATGTAACTAGGTTCGGTCTTCATTACTGTACTTGAGTCAAAATATAATATATTTGTCAAAAATAATTTATTTTTATTGACTTATTAAATCATGGGTTTAATTCTTGGGTAAATTATAGGTCAAGCCTCCATTGTAGGCTTTAGGACTGAGTTAAAGTCTATTTTGTCATGTTGAACTCCTCCTCCATCAAAGTCACCTTGATGTCGGCCTCAAAAGAAGAATCGTCAGTCGACTTCCATAAGAAAACACATGTCGGCCCAACCATATGGAGACACAACATTCAGTTAAATCATATCAGCCTATTTACTTATGGAAACAACTACATATATAAGGATGAGGTCCTCACATTTCTCAACCTTACAATCTCGGACTAATTACAGAGAAAATCACAGAAATGTTTTCAGATAACCTCAGTGAACAAGTGTGGATGAATAACAAATATAATCTCGGCATAATTTCTGAGATAAAATGTGGATTATAATGGAGATTACATATAGAATTTCATTGATATATCATATTATGGTTTAGTGCTATTTCGAGTGAGAAGGTTCAGTGCTACCAATATTAAAATAGTTTCGGTGCCATCAACAGTGAAAGAGTTTTGGTGATACCATAGTGTCTTGCCATCATAATCATGATTTAAATGCATTGCAATGATCTTAGTGCTATTTCAGTCAAGGCCTGTCACAGTCTCTGTGTTACCACTATATCATAATCTCAGTGTGACCTTAGTTTGGTGATGCTATCTCAGTATATGAAGGAACTCAAATTGGTTGCAAAGCATACATATACTGTTCGAAATATGATGAAATGTGTTGTCCTTGATGGCAACCCACTTGATGAAGATGATGGAAACCTACTTGATGAAGTTGTCCTTGATGCTTGATGAGTTTATTAATGATGTAAATCTGATGTTCTACAAGCAGCTCAGAAGTACCAGAGAAAGAAATATCAATAAGGGTCAGAAAAATGATGAAAAGTGTGTGTCACAAAGCATACGCGTGTTTCATAAGGAGAAGTAGCGTATGTACGCGGAAAAGTACGTGCCAAGTCGCGTATGCATAATTGCACTCTAATTAATAAAACCAGGGGACTTTACCATGGTTTTGACCCATTGTATTGAGCGCTGGATTGTCTATTTGATCCCATCCAGGAATACCATCGGAAGTGATGTGGTTTTGGCTCATGGTATTGACAAAGGCTAAATCTATTTAAGGAGAAGAAATTCTTTGTGCAAGGAGTGTGCATGTGTCTGGGTTTTAATGAATACTTCACTCTGAAGTATATCTGCATGGTTGAACTCTGTTCTTAAATGATAGATTTGAATTCATGATGCACCTATGAAGAAAATGATGAAAAAGGATCTCTAGATATGAAATGTCTATGTATTCTTTAGATCTGTTTACGAAATGTTTAGATCTGTGATCTGGCGAATCATTGCTGAAGTGAAGGATGAATTCTGTGATATCTATCTGATCTGAAGAGCTGCACATTCTTTAAAAGTTACAGATCTATACGCAGGTTCTCTTCGTAAAAAGCGTGTGTATAGGTGGATCCTCTTCAAGAAAAGCGTGTATGGGCAGTTAGGGTTTATTTGAAAAATTCACAGAAGTATACGCGGGTTCGTCTCATGAAAAGCGTGTGTATAAGCGGGTCTTGTTAAATAAAAGGGCATATGGTATATGAACTAATGGGGTCTCAAGGTTGAATGTGTTTATGCTTATCTATTCTGAAGTCTGGGTTATCTCTGATATTCTGGTTACAGTGGTCTCACTGTTCTATTTGAAGCAATGGGAAAAATGTGTTTGTTGATAAGTAAAGGAATGTGCTGAAAGCTGTTTTGATCCAGTTTGAAAATTGATGAAACATGGTCTGCAGTGGATCTGAGGGTTGAAGCCTTCAGTATGAAAGTGGAATCTTTCTGCCAGTAGAGGTTGAAAGCACACGGGTAGCAGCTCCTCCGCAGAAGTCGGCAAACGTGCTGTGGGTGAAGCCCCTTCCAGAGAGGTCGGTAAACGAGAGAAGGAGGCAGCCTTCGCGGTGGGTGCCTCGCGTGTCGGTATGAGTCCGTCAAAGACAGCGGTCGAACAAGTTTTCTTGCAACAAACATTGAAGACCTGACACGCACGAAAGCGTGGCTTTCCGTATCGTCTTGCCCTTAAACTCGGTGTTCATGTGTGTTGTGTGATGATTTATTCTGCTCATAGCTCCCCGTTTTACCTGCTTTTCAACATCTCGATGAATGAAATGATGCAATGATCCGGGTTAACAATTAAATGCATAATTAGATCTCCGGTGCACACACGTAATACTCTTATTATATCCTATGGTGATATATCGTTTGTTCCGATCTGAAAGTAGCGTATGGGTTTAAAAGCTAGAAAAAATTTAAAAAGTTTTCCTGTCAGCACTAAATACTGATTCACCCCCCCTCTCAGTATTTTTCCCAACAATTGGTATCAGAGCAGGTCCTTCTGAAAAAGCTTAGCTGCTACAAGGAAGATCAAGCAAGATGAGCCATCAAGATGGAACAGCATCTATCAAGCCTCCGCTCTTTAATGGAAGAAATTTAATCTTCTAGAAAATAAGGATGAGATCCTATCTTCAGTCTATGGGAGCAGATGTATGGGCCATTGTTGAACAAGGATATCAATATCCAGCTACAGTGCCAACAAATCCGACTGAAAAGAAGAATTATGAAACAAATGCAAAGGCAGTCAATGCCCTAATGGGAAGTCTAACTGATTCTGAATTTGTCAAAGTTATGCAGCTGAATACAAAAAAGGAGATATGGGACAAAATCATTCTAAGTTATGAAGGTGATGCAAAGGTAAAAAGTGCAAAACATCAAACTCTCAGAATTGAATATGAAAATTTAAGAATGCATAGTGATGAGAATATTGCCAGTTTCTTTTTACGTGTTGATGATGTTGTAAATCGTATGAGAAATTTGGGAGAAACAATAACCAAATCAACTTTGGTTGAGAAAATTTTAAGATCGCTAACGACAAAATTTGAGTCAAAAGTTTCTACTCTTGAAGAAAAACAGGATCTTCAAAATCTTACTGTAGTGCAACTTCATGGCATGCTAACTGCATATGAAATGAGAAGAGGAGGACCATCTAAAATCAAAGAGGCAGTCTTCAAAGCTTCTACAAAATGGAAATAAGTACAAGAAGCAGAAGGATCAGGATATATCTCAGAAGAAGAGGAGGCAAATTTTGTAAAGAAACTCCAAATAGGCACAGGACGGTTCAGAGGTAAGCTTCCTTTCAAATGTTTTGAATGTGGAAGAGTTGGTCATTATGCTGCTAAATGTCCTCATAAAAAAACACCTGCTAAAGGGAAGGAAGTAGCAAGAAGGAATAAGAACTGATCTAGCACTAAGAAAAGTTACTATACTCATGAAGACAGTGATGGGTTATCTGATAGTGAGGAAGAATGTGAAAAAGATCTTAGACTTCGTTATATTTGAAGAGGTATCTAAAGAATAAAAAGATACTTTTGTGGGATGCTCTAGAGGACAATGATTTTCTTGATGAAAACAATCAACTCAAAATATGCTAAGAAAGTAAAATAACTACAGAGACTCTGGAAAAGTCGATTGAAGAAGAAAAAGAAACACAAGGGAGAAAGCAGACTGTGAAGTGGTAAGTCTAAGAAAATAATTTGAGAAAGTAAAGACTCTGAATCTTAGATTTGCTAAAGGATCTGAAACCTTAGATGAGATTATCAAGGTACAACGTTCTCCTCTTATAAAAACAGGTCTTGGATATATTGGAGAATCCTCTCAGGCTTCAGCACCAAACTATCTAAAAGCAGCCACAGTTGGTTTACAACATTCTACCACTCAGCAAGGGAGTAAATATTCCTTACAGGTAAAGTAGGATCATCTCAATTCAAAGAACACTAACAAGAATATCTTTCAAAGAAACACCAATCAACAGGTAAATTCAAGTAGAAGATTTCATGATCGCAGGAATTATTTCTTCAATGGACAATGTTTCTCATGTCACAATTTTGGTCATAAAGCTGCTCAATGTGTTGCATATAAAACCATCATGACAAGAGAAGAAATAAAGAAAAGGATTGATATTGAAACAAAGAAGAATACCTATAACAATTTCTCCCCTCTTCTAGATGAAGTTGAATGTGCTTATTGCAATAACTTTGGGCATGAAGAATCTGAATGCAGGAGCAAAGTTCAGCCAAAAGAGCATTTTCCTTCAAGTTCCAAAGTATGGAAA
Organism: Pinus albicaulis; assembly: GCA_034641835.2. NCBI lineage: Eukaryota > Viridiplantae > Streptophyta > Pinopsida > Pinales > Pinaceae > Pinus > Pinus albicaulis. Next base: position 933,149,822 of record CM076570.1, on the reverse strand, counting down.
AAGAAGGAATTATAGGTTGAAAATTGTGGCATAGCGTTATTTGCAGAAGGTGAAGAAAATCAATGGTACATTGATAGTGGATGCTCAAGACACATGACAGGTGACAAAAACAATTATAAAAGGAAAAAAGAACTCCAAGCAATCTGTATGTATTGAAGAATTGCAAAGAACAATGTTACTTGAGTAAATCTTCGGAAAATTGGCTATGGCATAGAAGGTTGGGGCATCTAAGCTTCTCGCAAATCAACAAATCAAGCAGACTTAATGCTGTTCGTGGTCTTCCCAATATTACTCTACCTGAAAGTATCATATCCAAATCGTGCCAATTTGGTAAGCAGACCAGAGTTCAGTTTATCGACCATGGAGATGTAATGAGTAGCAATGACTTAGCTATCCTAACCAATGATCAAATTTTTATTTGAAGACCTATTGAAACTATAAAAAATTTCCCTAGGACCCTATCAACCATATGAAAGAGCATAATTTAATCACCGGTGACTGATAGGACTAATAGACACTAACAAGAATGAACCAAAATCTGTGTTTTATTGGACCCCCTCTATTCATCAACGTTCCCGAGGCAAGGGTTATTCAAAATTCATTACAGACTTCATGTCCATAGCCTATGAAATTATACATGGGATATCCCCACCCAATATTTTTCCTAAACATAAAGATATGCTCCAATTCAGTGAGGCAAAATGCATAGGAGATTGGTATTTGTTCGAAGATCATAATGAAGTCTGGGTTATCTCTGATATTCTGGTTACAGTGGTCTCACTGTTGTGTTTGAAGCAATGGGCAAAGTGTGTTTGTTGATAAGTAAAGGAATGTGCTGAAAGTTGTTTTGATCCAATTTGAAAATTGATGAAACGTGGTCTGAAGTGGATCTGAGGGTTGAAGCCTTCAGTATGAAAGTGGCAGCTTTCTGCCAGTAGAGGCTGGTGCTAATATCAGGGGGTAGTAGCTCCCTTCCAGGAGAAGCTGGTAAACGAGAAGCAGGGGGGTGTAGCTCCCTTCCAGGAGAGGCTGGTAAACGAGAGAAGGTTGTAGCCTTCTGCAGGTGGGTGCCTGTGTGCTGGTATGATTCTGCGCCAGTACATGGTTGTAACAAGTTTTCTTTATATAATAAATATTGAAGACTGAGACGATGACAGCGGTGGTTTTCTCCTGAATTGGGTTTCCACCTTAAATCCTGGTGTTCATGTGTGTTGTGTGATGATTTATTCTGTTCTTACTGCTCCTGTTTACTGTTTTCTAAATATCTGATGAATGAATGATGCAATGATCTGAGTTAAGAATTAAATGCATAATTAGATCTCTAGGCATACGCGAGTTGTCTTGATTATATCTGCGTATATACGCGAGTTTCATTCAGTAAAGTAGCGTATGGGTTTAAAAGCAAGGAAAAGTAAAAAATTTCTCTGTCATCACTAAATACTGATTCACCCCCCCCCCCCCCTCTCAGTATTTTTCCCAACAATTGGTATCAGAGTAGGTCCTTCTGAAAAAGCTTAGCCGCTAGAAGGAAGATCAAGCAAGATGAGCCATCAAGATGGAACATCGTCTATTAAGCCTCCGCTCTTTAATGGAAGCAATTTAATCTTCTGGAAAATAAGGATGAGATCCTATATTTAGTATATGGGAGCAGATGTATGGGCCATTGTTGAACAAGGATATCAATATCCAGCTACAGTGCCAATAGATCCGACTGAAAAGAAGAATTATGAAACAAATGCAAAGGCAGTCAATGCCCTAACGGGAAGTCTAACTGATTCTGAATTTTTCAAAGTTATGCAGCTGAATACAGCAAAGGAGATATGGGACAAAATCATTCTAAGTTATGAAGGTGATGCAAAGGTAAAAAGTGCAAAACTTCAAACTCTCAAAATTGAATATGAAAATTTAAGAATGCATAGTGATGAGAATATTGCCAGTTTATTTTTACGTGTTGATGATGTTGTAAATCGTATGAGAAATTTGGGAGAAACAATAACCGAATCAACTTTGGTTGAGAAAATTTTAAGATCACTAACGGCAAAATTTGAGTCAAAAGTTTCTGCTCTTGAAGAAAAATAGAATCTTCAAAATCTTACTATAGTGCAACTTCATGGCATACTAACTTCATATGAAATGAGAAGAGGAGAACCATCTGAAATCAAAGAGGCAGTCTTCAAAGCTTCTACAAAATGGAAAGAAGTACAAGAAGCAGAAGGATCGGGATATATCTCAGAAGAAGAGGAGGCAAATTTTGTAAAGAAACTCCAACTAGGCACAGGATGGTTCAGAGGTAAGCTTCCTTTCAAATGTTTTGAATGTGGAAGAGTTGGTCATTATGCTGCTAAATGTCCTCATAAAGAAACACCTGCTAAAGGGAAGGAAGTAGCAAGAAGGAATAAGAACTGATCTAGCACTCAGAAAAGTTACTATACTCATGAAGACAGTGATGGGTTATCTAATAGTGAGGAAGAATGTGAACAAGATTTGAGACTTCTCATGGCATTTGAAGAGGTATCTAAAGAATAAAAAGATACTTTTGTGGATGCTCTAGAGGACAATGATTTTCTTGATGAAAACAATCAACTCAAAATATGCTTAGAAGAAAGTAAAATAATCATAGAGACTCTGAAAAATCAGATTGAAGAAGAAAAGAAACACAGAGAGAAAGCAGAATGTGAAGTGGTAAGTCTAAGAAAATAATTTGAGAAAGTAAAGACTCTGAATCTTAGATTTGCTAAAGGATATGAAACCTTAGATGAGATTATCAAGGTACAACGTTCTCCTCTTATAAAAACAGGTCTTGGATATATTGGAGAATCCTCTCAGGCTTCAACACCAAACTATCTAAAAGCAGCCATAGCTGGTTTACAACATTCTACCACTCAGCAAGGGAGTAAAGATTCTTTACAGGTAAAGCAGGATCATCTCAATTCAAAGAACACTAACAGGAATATCTTTCAAAGAAACACCAATCAACAGGTAAATTCAAGTAGAAGATTTCATGATCGCAGGAATTATTTCTTCAATGGACAATGTTTCTCATGTCACAATTTTGGTCATAAAGCTGCTCAATGTGTTGCATATAAAACCATCATGACAAGAGAAGCAAGAAATAAAAGGATTGATATTGAAACAAAGAATAATACCTATAAAATTTTCTCCCCTCTTCTAAATGAAGTTGAATGTGCTTATTGCAATAACTTTGGGCATGAAGAATCTGAATGCAGGGGCAAAATTCAGCCAAAAGAGCATTTTCCTTCAAGTTCTAAAGTATGGAAAAAGAAGGAATTACAAGTTGAAAATTGTGGCATAGCGTTATTTGCAGAAGGTGAAGAAAATCAATGGTACATTGATAGCGGATGCTCAAGACACATGACAGGTGACAAAAACAATTATAAAAGGAAAAAGAACTCCAAGCAAGCTGTATGTATTGAAGAATTGCAAAGAACAATGTTACTTGAGTAAATATTCGGAAAATTGGCTATGGCATATAAGGTTGGGGCATCTAAGCTTCCCGCAAATCAACAAATCAAGCAGACTTAATGCTGTTCGTGGTCTTCCCAATATTACTCTACCTGAAAGTATCATATGCAAATTGTGCCAATTTGGTAAGCAGACCAGAGTGCAGTTTAATGCCAAGGAAGGATCATCAAGTAGGCCTCTTGAACTCATTCATACTGACATATGTGGACCTATGAGGAAAAATTCACCTCATGGTGAACAATACTATATCTTATTTATTGATGATTTCTCTAGAATATGTTGGATTGGGTTGCTTAAACATAAAGATGAAGCATTTGAGAAATTTCAGATCTTTAAGGCTCTGGTTGAAAATGAATTAGATCTAAAAATCAAATTTCTTAGATCTGATCGAGGAGGAGAATATACTTCAGATGAATTCCTTGAATTTTGTGAACAACATGGCATAAAAAGACAGTTCTTCGTAGTTGGCACTCCACAACAAAATGGCGTAGCAGAAAGGATGAACAGAATAGTTCAAAAAATGGCTAGAGCTATGCTTGATGATTCTGGAACACCTGACACATTTTGGGGAGAAGCAGCACATACAACGGTAAACATTCTCAACAAGGCACATATTCGTGTAAACAGTGACAAAACTCCATATGAACTCTGGTATGGGAATTCTCCCTCTGTGAAGCATTTTAGAGTTTTTGGAAGTAAATGCTTTATCAAAATTAATGATGAAAAACTTGGCAAATTTGAACCTAGATAATATGAAGGAATACTTCTTGGTTACTCCTTTACGAGTAGAGCATATAAATGTTACAATAAAAGACTTCGGAAGATTGTTGAATGTATTGATGTTGTTATTGATGAGTCTCCTGCAACCCCAAAAGAAGAAAAACAAACAACAAATGAAGATGATGGTGACTTATATCCTTCTACATCAAATAGAAATGATATAGACAATGAACCCAATGAAGAACCTGAAGATGATTTATCTGAAAAAGCTCCATCCATATTTGTTCAAAAGAATCATCCAGAATCTCAAATTTTGGGAGATAAGGGATCAGGTGTACAAACAAGAAGGACTCTTGTAGGATCTTCTAGCTATCTGGCATTTCTATCCTCTATTGAACCACACAATGTCAATCAAGCTAGCAAAGATGAATGTTGGGTTCAATCCATGAATGAATAACTTGATCAAATTGAAAAGAATCACACTTGGGAATTAGTACCAAGACCTCATAACAAAAATGTCATTGGAACTAAATGGATATTCAAAAACAAGTTAAATGAGAATGGGGATGTTGTAAGAAATAAAGCTAGACTTGTTTGCAAGGGGTAGTACTCTACCAGAAGGTATAGACTTGCAAGAAAAATTTTCTTTGGCAGCTAGACTTGAAGCCATAAGAATGTTTCTTGCTTCTTTCAAGTTTTCAACAAATCAAAGTTTATCAAATGGTTGAGCAGAAGCCGAAAAGACGGTGATCTAGAAGAAGAAGTATATATAGAACAACCGGAATGATTCATTTTGGGAAATGATGAAAATCTTGTTTGTAGACTTAAAAAGGCTCTATATGGTCTCAAACAAGCTCCAAGGGCTTGGTATTATCGTCTTGACAAATATCTTCATCAACAAGGATTTTCAAAGGGGTCTGCTGATAGCAACTTATACACAAAACTTGAAAATGATAAACTATTGATTGTGGTTGTATATGTTGATGATATCATTTTTGGGAGTAACGAAGAATCTATGAGTCAAAAATTTGCTTCTGTCATGCAGCAAGAATTTGAAATGTCCTTACTTGGGGAACTAACATTCTTTCTTGGCTTGCAAGTGCATCAAACTGCAGATGGTATATTCCTATCACAAGCAAAATATCTTAAGCAAATTCTAAAGAAGTATGGCATGGAAGAATGCAAACCTGTAAGTACACCAATGATAACCGGATGCAATCTCAGTTCTCATGATGATTCTCCCATGGTGAATCAACCAGAATACAGATCAATGATAGGAAGTCTACTTTATCTCACCGGGACTAGACCAGACATTATGCATGCTGTTGGGATTGTTGGACGATTCCAAGCTAATCCAAAAGAGTCTCACCTTCAGGCTGTCAAAAGAATATTCAAATATCTGCAAGGAACTCAAGACTTTGGACTATGGTATCCAAAGAATGCTGATCTCATTCTTCATGCTTACACTGATGCAGATTGGGCTGGAAATGTTGATGATCGGAAAAGCACTAGTGGTGGTGCATTCTTTATGGGGCCCCGGTTAGTATCTTGGTTCAGCAAGAAGCAAAGCTCTATTGCCTTATCTACAACAGAAGCAGAATATGTGGCTGTCGCATCATGTTGCACTCAACTTCTCTGGATGATGCAAACCTTACAAGACATTCAAATCAAATGTTCACCTCCTATCTCCATTATGTGTGATAATACAAGTGCCATCAATATTTCAAAGAATCCTGTTATGCATTCCAAGACCAAGCACATTCCCATCAAGTATCACTTCTTACGTGAACAAGTGCTTGAACAAAAGGTGAAGTTGGAGTATGTTCCCTCCAAAGAACAAGTTGCTGATATATTTACGAAACCTCTACCTAGGGAAGCGTTTGAATATCTCAAACAGAAGCTAGGAGTAGTCTCTTCCATGCAGAGGATCAGATCTACTTAATTTCAGAAGATTAAATGGGATACGCGGGTTTCCTGAAAGACTGTCGCGTATATACACAAGTTACTACACAGAAAACCACGTATGGGTGGTTGCTGACAAATTTTTTGGGTCAGCATTCATCAGCACAAGTTGTGGTGCTGTTTGGTTTCCCTGATGATGTTTCATCTCTTATATTTCTGTTTCATTCTCTGATATTGGGTGAAGATGCATTGATGATTTTCTGTTTAAAGTGTTCAGGATGCACACGCTAAGGGGGAGCATTGTTCATATGGAAAGGATGCATTGGATGCAAAGTTCCAGGGGGAGAATTAGCCTTGTTGAGAGTAATGCACTGTTGGCATTATGATGATTCTGAAATATGATCTCTCTCTTGAGGTCTTCTTGGTATTTGTTACAAAATGTCATATCTGTAGTTTGATGAAAAGTTCATGTTTGAGACCTATGATGTAAATTGTAATATTCAGTCATGTAAAGGGCTTGTTCAAATGTGTAAACCCACTTGGTTGGGTACTTGAGTCACTTATGTAAATCCACTTGGTTGGATCATTGATGTAAGTATGAGTCCTTGGTGATAGGAAAAGTCATAGAGTCATGTAATTCATTGAAAAATATGTTTGAAGATTCAACATGAACTCAGGGGGAGCATGGTAACTTTAGTGCACATCAGATATATAGAGCTCCTTGGTCTACCCTTTCCCTTGATGTCAAAGGGGGAGAGTAACATGGTGTTGGAATAGAGGGAGAATATCATGGTATCTATCTATTGTGGTGATCAAACACCATCGTGGTTGCCATCAAGTCCAAAGGGGGAGATTGTTGGAAATATGATGAAATGTGTTGTCCTTGATGGCAACCCACTTGATGAAGATGATGGCAACCTACTTGATGAAGTTGTACTTGATGCTTGATGAGTTTATTAATGATGTAAATCTGATGTTCTACAATCAGCTCAGAAGTACCAGAGAAAGAAATATCAGTAAGGGTCAGAACAATGATGAAAAGTGTGTGTCACAAAGCATACGCGTGTTTGATAACAAGAAGTAGCGTATGTACGTGGAAAATTATGTGCCAAGTCGTGTATGCATAATTGTGCTCTAATTAATAAAACTAGGGGACTTTACCATGGTTTTGACCCATTGTATTGAGCGCTGGATTGTCTATTTGATCCTGTCCAGGAATACCATCGGAAGTGATGTGGTTTTGGCTCATGGTATTGACAAAGGCTAAATCTATTTAAGGAGAAGAAATTCTTTGTGCAAGGAGTGTGCATGTGTCTGGGTTTTAATTAATACTTCACTCTGAAGTATATCTACATGGTTGAACTCTGTTCTTAATTGATAGATTTGAATTCATGATGCACCTATGAAGAAAATGATGAAAAAGGATCTCTAGATATGAAATGTATATGTATTCTTTAGATCTGTTTATGAAATGTTTTGATCTGTGATCTAACGAATCATTGCTGAAGTGAAGGATGAATTCTATGATATCTATCTGATCTGAAGAGCTGCACATTCTTGAAAAGTTACAGATCTATACGTGGGTTCGCTTCATAAAAAGCGCGTGTATACGCGAACCTCTTCAAGAAAAGCGCGTATGGAATGTTAGGGTTTATTTGAAAAAATCATAGAAGTATACGCGGGTTCGTCTCATGAAAAGTGCATGTATACGCGGGTCTGGTTAAATAAAAGGGCGTATGGTATTTGAACTAATGGGGTCTCAAGGTTGAATGTGTTTATGCTTCTCTATTCTGAAGTCTGGGTTATCTCTGATATTCTGGTTACAGTGGCCTCACTGTTCTATTTGAAGCAATGGGCAAAGTGTGTTTGTTTATAAGTAAAGGAATGTGCTGAAAGCTATTTTGATCCAGTTTGAAAATTGATGAAACGTGGTCTACAGTGGATCTGAGGGTTGAAGCCTTCAGTATGAAAGTGGAATCTTTCTGCCAGTAGAGGTTGGTGCTAATATCAGGGGGTAGTAGCTCCCTTCCAGGAGAAGCTGGTAAACGAGAAGCAGGGGGGTGTAGCTCCCTTCCAGGAGAGGCTGGTAAACGAGAGAAGGTTGTAGCCTTTTGCAGGTGGTTGCCTACGTGCTGGTATGAGTCTGCGCCAGTACATGGTTGTAACAAGTTTTCTTTATATAATAAATATTGAAGACTGAGACGACGGCAGCGGTGGTTTTCTCCCGAATTGGGTTTCCACCTTAAATCCTGGTGTTCATGTGTGTTGTGTGATGATTTATTCTATTCTTAATGCTCCTGTTTACTATTTTCTAAACATCTGATGAATGAATGATGTAATGATCTGAGTTAAGAATTAAATGCATAATTAGATCTCTGGGCATACACGAGTTGTCTTTATTATATCCGCGTATATACGCGAGTTTCATTCAGTAAAGTAGAGTATGGGTTTAAAATCAAGGAAAAGTAAAAAGTTTCTCTATCTGCACTAAATACTGATTCACCCCCCCCCCCCCCCCCTTCTCAGTATTTTTCCCAAGAAATACTACAATTTGACATGCCAAGGTTGACTTGATGGATGGAGGTAGTTCTAAGTCTAAGTAGTAAGGGTATTTTCCGTCTCATCTTGAATCTATTGAAGGAATAATTTTTACCGAGTTTTCCCCAAAGAGTGGGCTTTTTCCCTGGAAGTGTGCCTACATCTTGTGTCCTCTTATATTTAAGAAACAAGGTTTAGGGAAAGGATTAAAGTGTATGTTTTCTAAAAAATAAAGGGTTAAAGAAGACTCACCAATAAAGTCACAAAAATATTAGAATTCTTGGACAACATGATGTTAATTTTTGTGCAACTCTATGTTGTTTCAGCTATTTTAGCCCAATTCAATTATTTAATTAGAAATATTTCAAGAATAATTAATATTTCCAATCATCAATAGTAATTGAAGATAGAACAATAAATTCAATGACAATAGGAGACAATCAACACATCAACAATAGACACTGGATTTGGTCAATGACCAGGGAAAACCCACTTTGAGAAAAACCCTTTGAAATTATTCTTCTATTAAATTTCCATAAAATGTTCAGTAGAGAGTACAATGATCGAATACAAAACCATCCAGTAAAATCAACCAAACAATATCCAATATATGAGTTCAACAATAGTACTAATTGGAGATAACATTCTAGTTTGTGGTAAAATGTGATCAGCTGAAAAACTGAAATCTTAGTTTCCAACCACACAGAAAAAGTGTATGTTCATGATGTGTAAAAACTCTAGCTGCATAGATATCCCTACACACTTGCGGTTGCAACTGAAAAATCCCTATGGAAACCTTGCGGCTGAGAACCAAGAATCCTAATCACACGTGCAATCTTTGGACCCTACAATTTCGGACTTGTATGAACCAAACTTCAAACTTGTTCGAACCAATTCAAAGAAGAGAAAATAAGAATATGCTTGATGATGATTCCCAAATGAGTTTGAGTTTACTTGTATATATAAGCTTCCAACAGTTTCTAATTTCACTTTAGGTTTAAAATGAATTTTTGTGCATATGCGGGCATCACTTTAAAATTATATTTTCCCTTGTCCAAATCCAGTACTTCAAAGGTAAAAATTGATCCTCTTGAAAATAGGAATCTAATCCCATGGTTTAAATATGTCACTGAGATGCCAAATTAAAAATACCTCTCATTTAGGGAGAAATTTCATCTAAATCATGTACCCATCACAAATCCACTATTATCAATATTTTCTCGACTCTATTTGTTGAAGCATTATCAAATATAAAGAAGAAGAATCATCAGGGTTCCAAATCTACCACCCTATCCGAAAATGAGGAAGTTCTAATGGGATAGTCTCACATCATGTCTCTGACAGTGGGGAAGATCATATTGGACACTCTCACCCTGCGTCATCTCATAGGGGATCAAACATCTTCCATCCTATATTGAGCAATATGTGACATCTCATCCAACATATTGCCCCTTGATCTTCCCAAAAATGAACCTCAAGAGTCATGTGGTAGAACACCTACATCATAATATAACTTGGGTGAGATACCAGACTTACCAATGGTAAGGATCACACACCCCCAAGCTTTCTCAACCCTTTGGCTAGACAGGGAGCTATAATCCCAACAATCCTAGCTTGTGGGTATGATGCCAACTTGGATATACTATGTTATAACAAGACAAGGGAGCTACATATTCAACCCTATGGATGATAGATATGGGTGATAACCTATTGTCTAGAGATCCCTCAACCCTAAGAGATTTATATCCCAATTTCTCACCTCGGGAGCTCAGATAGGGGGGAAGAGCTATCCCAGGTTCCTTGATTAGTGATGCCCCTTATTAGGAGGGGTCACATCGATTAGTTTAAGCTGCTATATAATGGCCAAAGAGTTCCATTTCGGAAAAGCCTTGGTAATAATATCTACAATTTTCTCATTTGTCGATATGTGATGGAGTATAACGACTCCTCTCTACACCATGTCTCGAGTGTAATGATATTGAATCTATATGTGCTTGGAATTTCTATGAAACATGTGATTCTCTTCCAATCAAATCAAAATATTTTTATTACATTATATAACTGTAGTTTCCATAACATGCCCAAATAGCTCTCCAAAGATATTCCTCAAGAAAACCAATTCACAGCTAGCCATGCTAGTGGTAATGTATTCTACCTCAATGGTATTCAAAGGTATAGACTCTTGTTTCCTTCTCATCCAAGATATCATGGCAAATCCAAGGATAAAACAACATCTAGATGTGCTTTTCCTATCAATGATGTTTCATGCCCAGTCAACCTTATTATATCCATGAAGTCGAGCATCTTCGACAGAATATCTCAGACCAAGGGTGATCTATCCATGAAAATATCTCAAAATGTGTTTGGAAACAATACAATGTGCATGGTGAGGCTTGGTCATGAATTGACTCAATGTGTTCACTGCATAGCGTATGTCTGTACTAGTGTTCACTAAGAACATCAGAGCCCCAATCAACTGTCTATACTCAGATATATTCACCAAATCGGGTCATGCAACTTCTCCACATAGTTTATTGAAATTAATTTACATCAGAGTGGTCATAGACTTACATTCTTTCATTTCAAATTTCTTTGATAACTTCACAACATATTTTCCTTGTGAAAGGAAAATTTCTCCAAAAATTTTCCATACCTCAAGACCTAGAAAGTAGTGCATGATTCCAAGGTCCATCATCTTGAATTTAGAGGCTAGATCCATCTTACATTATATCATTATGGGATCACTACCTATCAAGAATATATTGTCAACATATAAAATAAAAACAATGGAATACCTTGAAGTATAGGTTGGGATCGACATTTCTTCTTGTGAATCCTAGCTTCACCAAATAGCTATCTATGTGGGCATACCATGCTTTGGGGGCTTGCTTCAAACCATACAATGCCTTATTCAACCTGAAAACATGTGTCTTTCATTCTTAAAATTCAAATCCTTGTGGCTGCTTAATGTACACTTGTTGTTGTAACATGTCATGGAGGAATGTCGTCTTCATGTCCATTTGATGAAGGGTCCATCCTTGAATTGTGGCAAGGGAAACTCTTGAATGAATGGTAGTGTATCGAGCCACGAGAGAAAATACATCATCATAATATTCTCCATATTTCCGAGAGAATCCTTAAGCCACGTACCTCACCTTATATTTTCTAATACTTCCATCTACTCCATGTTTGATCTTGAACAACCATTTTTAGGTTACCACGGATTTTACTTTCGGTCTCGACACAAAATACCATACATAGTTCTTCATGATTTATTTGTATTATTAAACCGTAGACTCCTTCCATACTTGTTATTTCATGGCTTCTTCAAAGGTGTGAAGCTTAGCTTGAATCATATTACTCATTTCTACAATGTATCCCTAGTATCGACATGGCTTCTTACTTTCTATATAATACCTTCTGGTGATAATGTGTTTCTATGAATCTTGTAATGTGTCACGATTTCAAAGTGATCTCTTCCTGGAATTAAAATCACATGGAGGAGGACCCAAAGGGTCCATGGTCTCCATGGGATCGTCAAAAATATCTCTCTCGGATTCAGGCATGAAAGGACCTTATAAAATATCCATATCATTATTCTTCTTCTCAGGAAGAGGAGGTGGAGGAAGGTCCCTTGCCTTCCCAAGGGAAACATCTTCATCGAATGTTACATCCCTACTAATTTCAACCTTCCTTTTTGTTACACAATATTTTGTTGCTTTCCTCAGTTCTTATCCTAAGTGTCATATTTTGTGTCTTTCATGCCACAAACATCGCAAAGTGAATCTTTTTTTGAAAACTTGTTCATCTTGGATAACATGCTTAAGATATCCCTGAAGACCTAAAAGAGAAATTCCTTGAAAATTTTATGCTAAAGTTTGTAAAAAACCTTATTTTAAAAGTCCAATGCGGTTCTTCCCTTAATAGTCTCGCACTTGTCACCCTATCCTTAACCTGTGAATAATGCTTCCAACACGGGAATTTAGTAGTAAAATATTTTTATTCCTCTTCAGGTAGGTTTTCCAAAAATGGAGTAGAAGCTTCAACCTCTAGAATTCTCAATAAAGGAGTTATAATACTTGTTGGTTGAGGATTTGGTCGAATACTCCCATTTTTTACCCTTGATCTTATCTCCAAGGATTTTACCCTTTGAGATAAGGCCTTTCCTCCTCATTGGTGGATCCTTAACCTTCCCATCTCTGCGATGAGTGAGTACCATGCTAGTGAGTCTTGGTTGGTCAGTAGTGGTTGCATTACTTCTACTTGATTATGCTTACATTCTGTCAATTTGATGAAGATCGAGATGATATTGAGGAAGCGTAGCTTGGACTTGTATATCCACTCTGAAGGAGGACTCCAACATCAAGGGACCGGTTGTAAGCTTCCCTTTGTTTATTTAATGATATAAAGTATGCTTTCCTTCCCATGAATCTGTTAATATTAATTGGTTTATCATGATACTCCTTGATCTGTCATGTGGTTTGGTTTGAAAAATATATATGCTATGTATCTTTCGTATTTTGTCGGTTGATCTTCTTTGCAGGTATTTGGACGTAGAAGGCATAGCGAGGAATGAGCCTAAAAGTGAAAGGATCAGTATCGACATCAAGGAAACGACTACATAAGGAGTGAGGCAGGCCATCTCCCTCTCTCGTATTACTTTCAATGTTAATCTAAGAAAGCTTGTATCCTTTGTCACAGTTGTTACTAGACCCACTCATTGGGCTAGAGGGATCACTTATTTCCGAAGAAGGGATTTTCCTACGTAACATTTTAAATAGGAATATATATTCTAAATGATCTAGAATATTCACAATATCCAACTAATGTAACTTTTCCTCCCAAGGATTCCAAATTGTTTGTCTTGTCCTTCGACACATCAAAATATACGGGGAATCCAAATATACAGAGATGAACAACATCGGGCTTGACACCTGTGAATACCTTTTTGGGAGTCTTGTTGAGGCTAATGCTTAATGAAAAACCCTATTTTTAACATATAATGCAAAATTCATTGATTCTCCCCAAAGAAAATTTGACAACTTTTAATCATGGAGCATGGCATGGGAAACTTATATAATAGACATGTTCTTCCTTTAAGCTACTCCTCTCTTTTATTTTCTCTTTTTTTTTGTCAGGATTGTATGGCACAATCATCTCCTTCTTCATACCTTCCTTATTACAAAATTCTATGAACTTATTTGATATGTATTCCCCATTATTTTCATACTTGAAGATCTTAATTCTCTTCCTTGTTTGATTTTCAACAAAAGATTTGAACTCCTTGAACATTTCTAATTCCTCGTCCTTGCACTTCAAATAATATATCCAGGTCATCCTTGAGAAATCATCAATGAATATAATATAGTATATGTGGCCACCAAGTGAATCTATAGGCATTGGAACACATATATAATAATGAATGAGTTGGAGGATGTCGATTGACTTTTTCTTGCTAGAGGCGAATGACATCCTTGTCTTCTTCGCATTGACATATCCTGGACACACTCCATCATGTTGGGCTTGAACACCATGGATCCCAGAGACTAATTTCTTCAATTTTGTTAGAGCATCATAATGTAGATAGGCCAATATTTGGTGCCATATATTACTTTGATGATTTGTATTATGGACCATATATAAAAGAGGTATTCCAATGACTTTATAGACTCCTTCAAATATTGATCCCAATGTGAAAAAATCTCTTATAGAGGATCCAACAGACCAATTAAGTTTTTTTCCTTTAATGAAGGAAACTCTCATTCCTTTGTCTTCAAAAGAGGATATAGAAACCAAATTATTCTTCAATCCTGGAAAATACATCACATCATGTAGCAACACATATTCCCAAGAATTCAAATGAAATTGAACAAACCCAAAGCCTTTGACGAGATGAGTGGAGTTGTCTCCAAGGATAATTTTAAAACTAGAGTCCCTCTCGACCAAATTATAGAACACTTCCTTATACACAGAGAAATGATGAGAGGACTGTTATAGCATCATTTCTCACCTTGACTTGATTTATGATTGCTTCATGGCTTTATGGGCACCCATTCCTACAGACTTGGACAAATTCACTTAAAAACAGTGGAAAATCATTCATACGCGACTATGCCCGTGTTTTTCCGCGTGTATACGCGAGTACAGCTAGACTTTTCCGCGTATGCCATTTTAATGATTAAAAAATATATAAAAATCCCTAATTTCGCGCCGGGTTGATGGTTACTCAGGTAGTTCAACCACCCCAGCCCGTGGCCAACTGTTTCCAACTGCTGAAACTACTTGGAGGGACTATAAAAAGACCTCATATGTATGGCCTAAGGGAGAGAGAGAATTATTATTATTATACTTTGTTGGTTCCCTATCCAAGTCTGATTCCCCGTGCCTCCTGCACTTTCCCAGTTCATTTCAGGAAACCCTTGTTTCCTTGAGATACACATCCCTTTATATGTTATCTCGTATGCACTCATTTGGAAGGAGTCTTAGCGAGGCAAGGGCTGGAAGGATCCAAACGACGGTCTGCGAAGGCCTTGGAAGGATCAGGTGATCTCTACACTTACTTTTGTACGTACTATTTTTATAATACAGAAGTATCATGCTGTTCCCGAAGTAAACGTGTTGGTGTATGCTTTAATGTATGAAGAATATTTGTTATACAAGCATCCATTATGATTCGTTTAATGTTTTATATGAATCTCACTAACATATAGAGTAGAAATATACTGTACAACTTGTCCTTTGTGCTGGTTTCTTCTTGTATTTCAGGTGAAAGAGGAAGGACGGTTGCAGGGAGTTTGAACTCCACGTGGATCTACTTCAAACGTAGGACCAACGGTAAACCTCTCGTTCTACTCGATTTCGTTTTTATGACTGTGCATGATCGTGTGAGTCTCTGTTAAGTAGTACGCCCCTGCTCTGTGGAGGTTGAATCCCAACCAACCTCTAGGGTGTTAAATCCCCGAAACAGAACTGGCGACTCCGCTGGGGATCACATTTTTGTGATTCTCCTGTTGGGTTGTTTCAGCTGTTTGGTAGGTTGCCAACAGTTTCTTCTGTCTCTTACAGCCCAGTTTGCTTTCTTGCAGTCAGTTTGAAGCTTTTATACCTTTCCCAGGCTTGTACTTTTTATTTTTCATTATCTTTCTTTGTATACGCAGTTTTTCTTGCACACAGTCGTGTATACCCGCGAGTTTGTGTAGAAGGATCCGCGTACACGCGGATTTCCCTCGACACAGACGCGTATACACGCCTGTTGCATAGCTGCAAGGTCGCGTATACCTAGGCTGAATTTGAAATTTCAAGATTCTGGTGTTTTTGGTCTGTTCTGGCTGTAGAGGCCTGTGTTTGCAGTGTCTTTGTACTTACTGGAGTGTGACAGAAGTGGTTTTAAGTCTTGGTTCTCTTTCGTTTGCCCGAAAACTGATCTTTTGGCGAAGTGCTCTTGTTGGTGCTAGCACTCCTGGATTGAGTTCCAAGATCGCTTTCTGAGCGTTCTTGGCTGTTCTGCTTTACCAGAACAGAGAGCTTTTGCTCATTGACTCGCTCCTGTCTTTGTGTTGTGCTTTGCATTACGTTCTTTGCTTTGTTTTCGATTGGTTTTCTTGAGTTTCATAAGCTAGGGTTTTGTTGCATTTTTCGAAGATCTTTTCTTGTTTCTTTGGAGTTTTGTGTTGCAACGAATTTGCACTATTTCTCTTGGCTGGTTGATTGAGTTTTTAGTCTTCCATTGCTCTTATTGACCTTGCTATCATTAGCTTTATAAGGTTTGGGGGCATAGTTGGAGTTTATGCTTCAAATTCGGTCTCGTTTTGGCTTGGATTGGGATAGTTGTTCTTGGTTTTCTTGAAGCTCTTGTTTTATAAAACTAAAAAGCCCAAAAACATTTATTTTGCTTTTTGTTTTTGCATATCAAAAACTCAAAAAACATAGTTTCTCGTTTTTGTTTTTGTTGTTGCCTTTTTCATTTTCGTTTGGCTTCATCTTTTTTGAGACTTTAGTGAAGTTTCTTGCTTCTAGTTTCCGCTTGATTTTGAAGAGAGGTTGTCTTTTGATTTTTCCTTCTTCTTGTTGAGTATTTTGGTGTCTTATGTTGAGAGTTCTTGTTCGCAAGAATTGGCTTTCCGGATATCAAAAAGATTAGTTGAAACCGAAGGAGCCTTTTTGGAAATTTCACCTGGTTTCAAGGGACTTTCTGCATCTTAGAATTTACATGCTAGTGGTCACTTGCATTAGGTGCATTGAATCATCTAGTTAGCTTCTTAATTTTTGTGCGTGTGAGTTTGTAATTCGAAAAGAAAAATACATTTTTAGCCTCGTAGAACTTACATAGAAATTGCTCTTCATCGAAAGACTAAGAACTGCATGTGCATGTAGTCAGGTTTTTATTAGTTTCTTTTGCGTCAGAACATCATTGGTTTCAACTCCATATCCTTGTGACTTAATACAACAGCCCTTAAAATAAGCGATTTAATCTAAAATCAACT
Source organism: Pinus albicaulis (assembly GCA_034641835.2). Lineage (NCBI taxonomy): Eukaryota > Viridiplantae > Streptophyta > Pinopsida > Pinales > Pinaceae > Pinus > Pinus albicaulis. The sequence goes on along the minus strand of CM076570.1, from coordinate 933,132,696 downwards.
AGCAAGTTTTATTAAGTGTCAATCACCAACTAGCTAGGTTGTAGGGCCTTGGAATAGGAGAGAGGAGAGTTAACTCTCCAAGGCCGCTCAAACAAACATAGAAGTTTATTAATTGAGCGAAATCCAACTCCGTGAAGTGGACTGGGAAAGCTCTCATCCGAGAGTCAAGCGCGAGGGGAAGTGAAGGTTAAGAAGAGGGATACCCCCCCTCCGATTAGCTGAATCTAACCTCAAGACCGTTCCGCCCAGCTTCTGATACGGATTGGTGTCCATAGTTGCCGTTCCTAGGTTCCACACAGGTGACTGCGGGGGGGAATACCCGTGGTACCCGAGGCAGACGTCGCATCACTTTCAGCAGTACTTCTGGGGGGTGCCCTTGCGAAGCTTGGGTGCTTGAGCCGGCAAAGGCTGTCATTAGGAGGTCGGCGTAATTGTTTCTGATACCTTCGCTAGTTGTTCTGGGCCCTAATCATCCTAGACTGCTTTCGGAAGGCCCTATACTTCGCTTTCCTGTATTTTGGTGTCCGGTCCTCATCACCCGGAGCGGAAATACTTGGAGGCTGTTTGCTTGCTGTTTCTCAGGGTTTTGATTTTAGTGAGTGCTCTTTGCTCCTAGCTTGCCTAGCTTTTCAATTTTCTTGAGTCTAATATAATAAATTTGTAAAAGTGGCTGATCAAGCGCCTCGACGTTCGAGGAGAGTCCGGGGGTTATCTCCCGAGAGTGCAGAGCCTTCTTCGAGAAGGCGTAGGAGCAATCTAGCAGGTGGTTTTCACCCTGTAGAGTCTGACGCTGTGGAGAGAGATCCTCCACTAAGGTCTGAAGGTTTCGTTGCTGAGTCCGGTGTCGGTGCCGAGAGGAGCGTTCCGCTCACCTCGAGAGTATTGTTTCCTCAGGAGGAGGATTTTCAGATAGAATACATACCTGAGCCTACAGCTACAGGTCCATCTCCTCTTCCTCTTGATCATCCGTTTGTTATAGAGTACGTCGGACCGGAGTCCGAGAGACCGCCAGATTTTCCATATCTTTCTTATCTTTCGATGGCCACGACTGGGAACGCGGCTTCTACCGTGAGTGCTGCGGGCATTCAGACCCCTGCTTCTGTCGAGGCAGGGGGCACTATTGCTCTATCTTCGAGTGCTTCTAGCACTACTATGTTTGGCTCTGGATTCACCCAAGCATATGCTTCCCAATCTGGTCCCTTCGTTTCAGGGATGTCCATTGCTGGAAATCCCTCTTTTTCCTTTACCGCCGATGCAGCTGGATCTACGCCCATGTCCAACATGGCTAGTGGATCAGCTTCTTTTCAGGGTTTCCCCTTTGGGACTGGGCATATTCCTAGTCCCAATCCTTCTTTAGGGTCGTTTCCTTTTGCGTCCCAGACCCAAAATGTCAATCCTTGGGCTCAGGGGCCAAGTTCGGCTGCTTTTACGGGATGGAATCCTATGTTGGCAACGTTGGGGGCAGGGAATCAGTTCATCGCGAGTCATCCAGGGAATGCTTCTTTCCTTGCATCGAGTGCTTGTCAGTCTTTTTCCCCCCTATCTAATGCATGGAACCCCTACCAGGGGCTTACATCTTCAGTCAATACTTCAGCGGGGAAAACTAGCCTGGGTTTTGGTAACTCGGCGTGGGGAGGAGGTTCTTCTCCGTTTTCTACGGGTCCTTATTGGCAGCCTGGTGCCTCATCAAATCCAGGCTATTCTTTTCAGAATGTGGGAAATTCATCCCATCAAGGATGGAATTCTCAGGCTCCGCCGCGATTACCATTTTTGGCAACGTTAAACTTGCCAGACTTGGCGAAGTTAACTAATGACCCGATTCGGTATAGTCCGGGGTGGCCTCCGGTTCCAACCAAACTTCCTTCAGACATTCCTAAGTTTGAAGGTAAGAATGGAGAAGATCCGGCGGACCACGTCACCACATTCCATTTATGGTGCTCTTCCAACTCTCTGATCGACGACTCGATTAGATTGAGATTATTTCAGCGCACCTTAACAGGGAATGCAGCTAAGTGGTATATAGAGCTCACTGGGGGCAGTTTCGCCACATTTGGAGAACTGGCTGTCACTTTTCTTAACCATTTCCAGTTGCCTGTCAGATATGAGGCTGGGACCGAACTCCTGGCTAATTTTAAGCAGGATGAGGCAAATCACATTTCTGATCATATTCAGGAATGGAGGAGAAGGAAGAGGCTAATTAAAGCCCATATTCCAGGTGAGTTCCTTCTCGAGTGGTTTTTGAAATCGCTTCAGTCAGATATTTCAAAGGATGTATCCATGTCAGGGGTATATTCCGAGGAGCAAGCCATCTTTAGGGCCCAGCAGTTAGAGTTGATCTATTCTCAGTCTGGGATGCTTTATAAGTATTTTCCCAATGCTCCTCGCTCCAAGTTGGATCTATCGAAACCCAAACCTGGTCCGCATGGTGACGGACTTGTCGGATCGGTCAGTAGTAGTGCAGCCAGCCTGCTTTCTCAATTGCAGCAGTTGTCTTTACAATCTGCTTCTTCTGGTCAGGCTGTGCCTGCTGATTCATCACCTTCCCAGTCTTTGTCCATTAATGCTGTCCAATCTTCTGAACCCAAAGGAAATCAACAGTCCGATGGGAAGAAGAAGGGACGTAATAACAAGAAGAAAGGCAAGAATGGGAAGGGCAATGCAAATAAGACCAACGAGCGTGTTGGTGAAGGGCAAAAAGAGAAAAAGAAAGTTAAGTTTCCGTGCAAGCTTTGTGCTGGAGACCATCTCATGCATCTTTGCCCGAAAATTCAGGATGCTCAGCGCCTGTTATCTCAGCAAGGTTCTTCTAGTTCCCAGGCTGTGCTAACAAACCCTTTTCCCCAAGGGCAGCAATTAATTGCTGGCGCGAATCAAAATCCCGGGGCTTCCTCTGGAGGTCCTCAGGAAGGGGAAATTCCATCGAATATCTTTATGATGAGTGCTCACGTGGATGTCGCTACGAGATCCCGTGATTATGGCGGAGAGGAATCTTCGAAAGCTAAGGAAGTTCCTGATGCTACTGAGCCGCTTCATATCACGAAGCCAACCGTCGAGTCTATGCCTCGGATGCCAAAAGCATCTTCTAAGAGGTCAACGATTAATCCAAACATGAGGGCTGCCCAGAACTACTCGATTGTGGAAGATCTGGCGCAGAGTCCTTGTGCTATGTCAGCTTTAGAGGTACTCCAGTCTTGTCCGGCTCAGCGCAGTGCTTTGCTCACTGCCATTGGAGCTATAGATCCGAAAAATTCTCTTCTCATTACCTTTGATATGAAGAATTTTAAGAAGAGACTTCCTCATCATATGGCCTTCCATATTAAATCATCGTACCGAAAGACTAATATCTTTCGCACGGTCGTTGATGAGGGTGCTTCTACTTGCGTGATGTCTCTCGCATGCTGGAAGACACTAGGATCTCCCAAAGCTGTTCCATCTAGCACTATTCTTACTGCATTCGATGGCCATTCTCATAGGCCCCATGGTATTGTCCCGGCTTTGCCCATCCGTGTTGGGGGCAAAACCGTTAACATAGAGGTTGAGGTAGTAGATGCAGCCTTGGACTACAACCTTCTGTTGGGGAGGAACTGGATATATGATATGGATGCTATTGCATCCTCACTATTTCGAATAGTATGTTTTCCCCACGAAGGGAGGATAGTCACGGTGGATCAACTGGACTGTCCTCCTGTAGACCTGGATGCGCCTCCTGACTCATCTGTTCCTAAGTTGGACAATACTAAGGCGCCTATCGAGAATCTGGGAGTTGGAATGTATTCTTCCCTGATGGGATCTTTTGATCTTCCTTCTCCTAAGGTGTCTATCAATGCTATTTCATCCTCCAAGGCTCCCCTTCGAAGAGAGTTCTTTCGAACTCATTATTTTTCGGACCCTTGGACCTTACCTTCCCCAACTGCCACTTTGGAGGAAGGGCAAGTGGGTGGAATGGCATTCCCGATTGCTGCAGCTGAGATTGCATATCAGTCTGTTGTTGACACTGCAGAGTCTGATCCAGCTCCTCTTTCGCCGGAAGAGTTGGATGGTGATGTGGCTCCGGCTTGGACGCTTACTTCTTCTTCTGCCCAGGATTGTCTAGATACCACTCTTCCATCTGAAGAGGCCATCCTGGAAGCAATGACAGGTATAGAGAGACCGTGGGATGACTTGCATCATCGGTCTTACTTCCTACCTGACTTGAGCGAAGTCGAAGCTAGTTTTCCAAGTCCTCAGTCTCCTGGACCTGTTCACCCAGTCTTAAGCCCCTTAGCACCAGCACAGGTTTATGCTGAAGGGAACATGGCTGTGATCTCTCCGACTATCCTGGTGAACATATCCAGGAATCCCAACATTATCGAGAACGTTTTCATTGGAACTGAATGTTCCCGTGAAGAAGTTCAAATCTATACCGAGCTCTTCAAAGAGTATAGGGATGTTTTTGCTTGGTCTTATGAGGAAATGCCTGGCATAGACCCATCTATCGTCCAACATGAGATCAAGACGTATGAAAACGCTAAGCCGGTCAGGCAAAAACTTCGTCCGGTCAATCCTAGGAAGGCAGCAGCTATCAAAGCTGAAGTTGAAAAACTGCTTAAGGCGGGATTCATTTTCCCAGTTCCTCTGACTGAATGGGTTTCAAACCCCGTTCCCGTTGATAAAAAGCAAGGAACGATTCGAGTGTGCATCGATTTCAGAGACCTGAATAAGGCGTGTCCTAAAGATAATTACCCCACACCCTTCATTGATCACATTATTGACGAGTGTGCCGGTAACGATATTTTCTCCTTCATGGACGGTTTCTCTGGTTATAATCAAATTACTATCCGTCCAGAAGATCAACATAAGACCGCATTTATTTGTCCCTGGGGTACGTTTGCATATAAGAAAATGCCTTTTGGTCTTAAAAATGCCGGAGCTACTTTTCAGCGGGCCATGTCTTACGCCTTCCACGACATCAAGAAAATCATCGAGGCATACTTAGATGATCTAGCTGCTCATTCTCGAAAGAGGATGGATCATCCAGGTCACCTCCGGCAAATATTTGAAAGATGTCGTTTTTATAAAATTCGTTTGAATCCGAACAAGTGCGTTTTCGCGGTAACATCCGGTCGGTTGTTGGGATTTATTGTGTCTAATGAAGGGATAAGGGTAGATCCCTTCAAGGTTGAGACAATACTTCGGTTGCCTCCCCCGTCTTCAATTCGTCAACTTCAAAGTCTCCAAGGGAAGTCTAACTTTCTTCGGAGGTTTATCGTTAACTATGCTGAGATAACAAAGGGATATATGAGACTGTTGAAAAAAGGAGTTCCTTTTCTTTGGGATGACTATGCTCAACGCTCATTCGATGCCTTGAAAAAGGCATTGACCTCTGCTCCTTTACTGAGTCCACCCGATTATAGCAAAGATTTTCTTTTGTATCTGGCTACAGCAGAATCTACCATTGGTATGGTTCTGGTTCAGGAGGATGATGCTCTTGCTGAGCATGTTATTTACTACCTTAGTCGAGGACTGGTAGGACCTGAACTGCGATACACTCTGATAGAAAAATTAGCCTTAGCAGCAGTTCATGCTGTGCAGCGACTCCGACATTACATTATTCTTCGCAAAACTTATGTCTTGGCAGCTGCCAATCCATTTCAGTTTGTCCTCAGCAGGCGAGTGATTGGGGGCAAATATAATAGATGGATTGTGATTTTACAAGAATTTGATTTAGAGTTCATGTCTGCCAAATCCAAGAAGTCATTAGTCTTTGCGGAATTGATCTCCGAGTTGCCTTGTGGAGAAGAGATGATCTATGATGAGTCCTTTCCGGACGAACACTTGTTTCTAATCTCTCCACAAGATCCTTGGTATGGGGACATAATTGTATATCTCCAGACTGCGAAGTTTCCCTCTTCTTTTTCGAAAGATGAGCGTCGTAAGCTGCGTCACTTAGCTAAAAGTTATTTGATTATTGGTGATGCTTTGTACCGTCGAGGGGTTGATTCAATCCTAAGACGCTGCTTAACTTTCGAAGAAGCTGAGGCTGTGCTTAATGATTCTCACCGTGGAGCTTGTGGGGGTCATTTATCTGGGCTTGTTGCTGTACCCAAAGATTTTATGGGTGGCGAGGTTATCAGTCTCTCTATTTTCAAAAAGATTTAGTTGAATCTACCAAGAAGTGTCATCCTTGTCGTGTATACTCAAAATGCGCGTCATCCAGCTCCGCTTTTTCCAGTCGTTACTGTCGGACCCTTTACAAAGTGGGGTATGGATTATACTACTTGCAACCCGCCTTCGGCAAAAGGTCACAAGTATATTATCGTAGCAGTAGACTACTTTACGAAGTGGGTCGAAGCTATGCCTACTTTTGGGAACGATGGTGAGACTGCAGCTCTTTTCTTCTTCAACCAAGTCATTGCTCGTTTCGGTATACCTAGAGAGATTGTCACTGACCATGGCAGTCACTTTCAGAACAGTATGATTGCTGAGTTGGCTCTTAAATTGGGTTTCCGGCAGGAGCATTCATCTCCATATTATCCTCAGGCCAATGGCCAGGTGGAAGCCGTGAATAAGTCCTTGAAGACAATTCTTCAACGGACGATTGATAAACATAGATCCAATTGGCACATTATGCTATATCCTGCACTCTGGGCATACAGGACTTCAGTTAAAACTGCAACTGGCTTTACTCCGTTTCAGTTAGTCCACGGGGTGGAATCCGTATTTCCCATTGAATGCGAGATTCCTTCCCTTAAACTGGCTGTTGAGCTTCTTCCCGACACTTCTAGTCTGGCAGAGCGGCTTCTTCATCTGGAACATCTTGATGAGCAGCGTCGAGATGCCGCCACGTTGAACGAAGCGCATAAAAACCGAGTCAAAGTCCAGTACGATAAGGCGGTTAAGCCTAGGGTCTTTTCCGAAGGTGACCTTGTGTTGGTCTATGCCCAAGAAAAATATGCCTTGGGGGCAGGAAAGTTTAAGTCGATGTGGTATGGCCCCTATATCGTCAAAAAGGTCCTTAAGAAAGGAGCGTATACCTTGGTTGACTTTGAAGGAAATGAGTTGTCGGAGCCCCGAAATGGGCTCTATTTGAAGAAGTATTATGCCTAGGCTTTGGCCTGGCATTTTTCTTTGTATATAGTTGTTTTTTGTTTTGTACATATCTGTTTGATTTTCGATTTTTGATGGGATGGTGATGTTTTTGATCTGCTTTGGCAGGTTGTGTTGATGTCATGAGTCATTTTGGTTTCGCCGATGGTGCTAGTAGACACACCCGGAACTTAGCTTCCGCGGCTTGGGTGCTTCATTATCCTTCCGGTCAGCTGTTGGTATCAAGAGGGGTCTGCATTGGTCCTGCTTCTAATAACGTAGCAGAATACACTGCAGTCATTCATCTACTCTCGGAGGCAATATCTTTGGGTGTTGATTCGTTGGTAGTTTTCTTGGACTCCCAGCTGGTGGTGTCGCAGTTGAACAACACTTATCGGGTACGAGATCCAGTTTTATTACGATTGTTTTTGAGGGTACGTTTGTTACAAAGGTCATTTCAATTTTTAACATTCATTCATATTCCTCGAACTGACAATTGGTTTGCTGACTCATTAGCTAATCAAGCTTTAGATTGGCATATTAATCATTCAATACAATAAAATCTAAATCATCAAAAACATCATACATTTGATACATTTATCACATCACATCAAAATATCGCTGTATATATATCATCAGTATGTCAAAAAACTTTACAAAATTTTGGATCCATCAATGCCGTACAAAAACTTGGGCTTATGCCCCATCATGTTCAGTCTCAAAAAAATATACAGTCATATGATATGTAAAATCTATCTACTCCTGAGGACCCTGCCCAGCGTTCCTATAGAACATCACTGCAGTGGCCACACGGCGGAACAGTCTAACCCAGTCCCAGGGTACTCCTACAACCCGTCTCTGGACGGCTTCAGGCAAGTCCTCCACAGCAGCCAGAGGGATTTGGCGGGTCAGTCCCTCCAAATTTCTCTGCACGGCCTGGAGTGTCCTGTCAGAATCCGCTGTCTCTGCCTCACCTCTGCGGCGTTTATGTCGTGCTAGGCCCTCAGGACGAACTGGTCCAACATCTGAAACATGATCATTTTTCATTTGTCAGTCATTATGAATCCAATCCAAAAACATGTTTGTTTTTCATTTTTCATACATATTTGAAAAATCCAAAAAAAAAAAATCATATAAGTTAAAATTTTTTGAAAAAACTTACCGACTGCTCCCCATGCTGCACCGGGTGGAAGTACTAGATCTGGATCTCCTCGGAAATCCATCCCGGCATAGGGATAGTCATCTACTGCGATGATCTGTTCTCTCCACCATAAGAAGAACTCATCGTCCCAAGTAGTTCGGGGTACCTCGCTGCCCCCCAGTCTCTTCATCATGTCTGCCCAACGGGCAATTCTTGGGTCCCGAGGGCTGCTGATAGTTGAGATGACTTTGGGTCTCAAAGCTGGAACTCTCTCGAAGAAGAATGTAGTCAAAATGGTTCCATAACCAAAGTGTTTTGTTTTTGTTTGGCGAATGGAGGTCAGTTGTTGTTTCATGTTCTGAAGCAGGGCAGTGCACCAATCATACACATGAATTAAGCACTCTACAGCTATGCTCATGTGCGTCCTGGACGCCTGATGCAGTGAGGCAGATCCTGCCACCCTGCCGATGGTGAATAGGAGGATCTTTATGTGCAAGTCCCTGATATCTCTTATTGCAATCTGTGTGCCAACTTTCTTGGAATTTTCTATGCAATAGATTTGGACATAATCCTCCACGGTTAACCCTCCCAGGGGCTTTCCGTGCAGATCCACTGGGTCTCCCCTCCTGGAGAGTCCAGTGATGAAGTATATATATTCCACTTCTATGCGTAGTGGCATTTGATCAATGATGAAACAATCCTGATCCGGTTCCCAATAATTTACCAGCATTTCAAGCAATCTCACATTACTTTTCATATTGGGCATTTTGAAAATTTTGAATAATCCACAGTTTCGGAGGACATTTTGCGCTGTTTGATCTTCCATGACCTCTTGGTCTATTGCACTATGCTCGCGTTCCCTCCATGAAATTGTCATCCTGAAAAAATTCATTAAAATTTGCATTAGAAACTCATTTTGGAAATTCGGACTTGCGCATACGCTAGTTTCGCTGTGCACAGTCGCGTATACACGCGACTTTCCTTCTTTGAACCCGCGTATGCGCAGATACGCGTTTTTAATAAGGGTTTCCAGGTAAAAATCCACTTAATTTTAAATTTTAAACGGACAAAATGAATCAACAGGATGAATAAGGAGCCTACCTGAAGTTTCGCTGGATTCCGACGGTCGGTTGTTGCTGTTTTGACGAAACAAGTTTTTAGCTCCAGAGCTCTTTTTCCAAATCAGCTATGCAATAATGAACCAGTTGAGAGGTAATTTGTGTATTTATGGCTAAAAAATTGAAAATTTTTGCAAAAATTTCCTTGTGCTTATTTTTTCGATTTGTCTTATGCTGTATAACTCGATTGCTTGGAAGTGCCCAGTTTGGTATGTTTCAGGTACATTTTGACGATTTCGAGACTTTTCCCGGTTTTTGGCCCATGTGTTTAGACTCTTCACGGCAGGTATATGATCTTCACTGGCATATAGGTTAGGGAGTCATTTTCCGTTGCATCTTGCATTCTAGCCTCCATACTGATCACTTGCCTTAGGGTCGATCCCATCAGTTTATGAGTATTACACCCATTTCACTCGCCGATTTTTTAAATCATAACTTGATGGTAGAGCCTTCCTTTACATGGGCTTCCTAGTTAGTTCCTCGCTATCACTTGTTGCCCATGCTGCTTTTTATGTAGGCTCGGGAGTCCTCTTTAGTCCCGCCATGTCTTTCGTGTTGAAGCTTCATTCTTCTCCTTCATCACTTATCTTTTTCTGGCTTATACCCTAGAGGCTCCCCGGTGTCGTTAAGTTGTATTACTGCATTGCATATTGGCTGCTTGTTTATCCTGGCCTTTAGCCGGCTTCATTTGGACTCGATGTTTAAGCCAACTTTTGACCTTGACTTTCTGTACAAGTTAACCATTGCATGCACTTAGCTATCACGACTTGACACCTTTGTACCCATGGATGGAACATTCCTCTGAGTATCACTGACCAGTTTTCGCCACCTTGCATTGAGCATAGGATTGTTCCAAACCCCAGAACTAGTGCATCTGCTTTTTTCGATACTCGTTCTATCCATTGTATCATAGCATTCTTTTATTCTTTTTCAGGCTTATTATGAAAAAGACAAAAAAATTAAATATAACAAAAAGAGCGGGAACGGGATGTATCTTCGTTATTTTGATGGCAGTACAGAGTCAGTTTGTCGCCCTTGAACAAAGCACATATACTTATATATTTCCTTCATTTGGGATGGTTCTAGTTTGACCTAGGTTCAGCCTTTACCATGTTTCACTTGTCAGTTCTCCCCCGGTCGGTTATCTCTTCCGATCATATGGAGAGTTTGTTTTTCCTCCTGCAAGACAGACTTATACAATGTCACTTTTTACTGCCATGGTCATCACAGAGTCGTGCTTTTGTTCAAGGGAAGTCTAGCCTGAGTCGGCCATTCTGCGGTGTCTCTTGACTCATTATTTAGTCGGCCTTCCCGGTCTTGTCAGTATCATGTTCTATCACATCAGATGTTTTGGTCTTCTGCTCGTGCTGGTTTGAGAAGGTCCCCATTGACTTCTTGCCGGCGGGTTTGTCTCTTATCGACTACGACACATTGCTCCGAGAGCAAACCTAGAGCCGCACCTTGGGCCTATTTCCATCATTGATAGGTGACCTCGTTCTTAGCATTTGATCATCATCATGGGTCTTTGACTGAGTGGTTTCCCCTGTGTTCGACGTCAGCACACATTATCACACTTGGGATTCGTGCAGTACCTTGATTTCCATTTGACCCTATCGGTGGATTTCTCGCCTCTGTGTCGGCTTTCATTATTGGTTGGTTCAGAGGGTTTCTTCCGTGCGCTAGCTTCATCTTGTGCATGTCGGAAACGTACTTCGGTTTTGGTTCCATCACTCTACTTCGTCCGATTCCTTCCAAATCTTGGCCCGCGGGTTACACTCGCGCTGGACTGATGTGGGATGCCTTAATGCCTTCCTTCCAGCAGATCTTTTCCCATCGACTCCGACTCATTGCTCTGGGAATAAGGTCTAGATTCTTTTTGTCAGTACCTTAGGGTTTGCAGTCATCAGTGGCAGACTCTTCGCTATCGACAGTGGGGATTCATCATTTCCTCCTGATTGGTAGATTCTTTCAAGTGTTCGACTTCAACTCATTCATTCACACTTGTCAGATTGTACTGGGGCACCTTGACACTCATTATCATTATCGGTGGGTTGTCTCGCGTTGGTTAACGGAAAACATCATTGCCCGGTAATCCAACGATTTCTCACATGGTCGACTTCAGCTCATTTATTCCCAGTGTGTAGAATTGTGCCGTTGTGATCGGTGAAGACCTCGGGTTGCATCAGCATTTCTCGGTTCACTGTTGACAGTTCTCTCAGTTTCTGCCAGTGTTGCCGTACACCCTTATATGTTGCAGTTCAGTACAGCAGCATCTTATATGCTGATCCCCGAGTTGCGTGATTGTACCGTTTGATCCGCTTCTTATGATCCGGTACTTGGAGATTCACTTACTTGATCAGACATCCAGTTGCACTATCTTTGATCAGTTTTCTATATGTGATACTTGGACATTGATACAGACTTGTATTTCTGGGCCCTGCTCAGATGATTCACTATGTACTTTCAGTTCAATTATACTTGTATACATGTTGGATCTATTCAGTACTTTCTATATATATGATGTATTATTGACTGAGCATGGGTATGCCCGCCTCAGCATGTGTTGACTCTCTGGTTTCTTTCATTGGTTTTTGGCAGGCTGAAATCTGGTGAAATCCTCTCTTGTTCTTGCGAAGATCTTTCTATGTGCATAATACATTTCGGCCATCATGTACCCCTTCTGACCTCATATATTAGGGGGCATCTGTTATAGCATCATTTCTCACCTTGACTTGATTTATGATTGCTTCATGGCTTTATGGGCACCCATTCCTACAGACTTGGACAAATTCACTTAAAAACAGTGGAAAATCCTTCATACGCTACTATGCCCGTGTTTTTCCGCGTGTATACGCGAGTACAGCTATACTTTTCCGCGTATGCCATTTTAATGATTAAAAAATATATAAAAATCCCTAATTTCGCGCTGGGTTGATGGTTACTCAGGTAGTTCAACCACCCCAGCCCGTGGCCAACTGTTTCCAACCGCTGAAACTACTTGGAGGGACTATAAAAAGACCTCATATGTATGGCCTAAGGGGGAGAGAGAGAATTATTATTATTATACTCTGTTGGTTCCCTATCCAAGTCTGATTCCCCGTGCCTCCTGCACTTTCCCAGTTCATTTCAGGAAACCCTTGTTTCCTTGAGATACACATCCCTTTATATGTTATCTCGTATGCACTCATTTGGTAGGAGTCTTAGCGAGGCAAGGGCTGGACGGATCCGGACGACGGTCTGCGAAGGCCTTGGAAGGATCAGGTGATCTCTCCACTTACTTTTGTACGTACTATTTTTATAATACAGAAGTATCATGCTGTTCCCGAAATAAACGTGTTAGTGCATGCTTTAATGTATGAAGAATATTTGTTATACAAGCATTCATGATGATTTATTTAATGTTTTATATGAATCTCACTAACATATAGAGTAGAAATATACTGTACAACTTGTCCTTTGTGCTGGTTTCTTCTTGTATTTTAGGTGAAAGAGGAAGGACGGTTGCAGGGAGTTTGAACTCCACGTGGATCTACTTCAAACGTAGGACCAACGGGTAAACCTCTCATTCTACTCGATTTCGTTTTTATGAATGTGCATGATCGTGTGAGTCTCTGTTAAGTAGTGCGCCCTTGCTCTGTGGAGGTTGAATCCCAACCAACCTCTAGGGTGTTAAATCCCCGAAACAAGGACCCACTATCAACTAACCAATTATCCCAAGTATCTAGAGGAGAGGAACTAGAAAGTGCATAAATAAGGATATATTCAGATTGATTTACAACATTAATTTCATATTCTGGTATTTCTTGACTTCTTTTTAGGACAGTGGTCTTCTTCATTACCACTTGGAGAACCTATTATTCTTCTATCATCTCTTCCATTATGATCATTTCATATCTGGTATTTCTTTACTTCTTTTGTGGATGATGGTCTTCTTCACGACCACTTGGAGAACCTCTTCTTCTCCTATCATCTCTTCCATTACAATAATTTCTTCGATCATCTCCTCTTCTTTGATTATTGAACATGTTATTGTTTCTTCTAGTTTTGTATCGTGGACCATTTTTCTTCTCAGAGCAATCTCGAGCATAGTGTCCTTTCTTGTGACAATTGTAGCATTCAATGTGAAATGTTTCTCTTTAATTCCTTCGATTTTAATTTCGAGTAGGACGCTTTTTTGAACTTGAAGGACCTAATTTTCCTTTCGTATGCTTGTTATGAGTTACGAAAGAAGTGGGATCTCCTTATTCATGCTTTTGTAACCTACCTCTTGATATTATCTTTGATTCTTCTTGAGTGAGCTTTCCAAAAATCTCATAAAATTATGGGAAGAAATTTTTATTGCTTATAGTGTTAATGAAGTTTTCCAAAATATGAGGGAGACCTATGAGGGTTACAATCACCAATTCCCTATCATAAAAAAAAAATTCCCCAACTCTCTGAAATTGATCTCTAAGATTAGATATCCTCATGATGTAAGATTTCACAAATGATCCCTTATTCATATTCATATCTCTGAGTTGATATTTCAAGGAGATGATCTCATTCAAATTGTTGACTTCATAAATGTCGGCCAACTTATCACACATATTCCTACACTTATTCAAATTCCCAACATAAGCAAGTAAATGATCTTGTAAGACATCAGATATAATTTTCGTTATTTTTAACTCACATTTCTTGTACTTGTTCTCGGAAGCAATGGGATAATTTTCCATGGGCTCAAGACCCTTTCCTTGAATGTATTCCAACACATCATTTTACGCCAATATTATTTCCAACTTGATATTCCATGGAAAAAAATTGGACAAGTCTCCTAGATTCTCATTTTCCTTTAAGAAATAGGTAGACATCTTGAGTTGATTAGATGAGCTCCTTCAACTTTCCACAGATGATTGCTTCAATTCTTTTCTCCTATGGGCTTTGTCCTTCACCTTAGCTATGATACCATGTTAATTCTTATACTTCTCTATGTTTTTGAAATTAATTTAGCACAATTCAATTACTCAATTAGAAATCTTTCAACAATAATTAATATTCCAATCATCAACAATAATTTAAGATATAACAATAAATGCAATGACAATAGGAGACAATCAACACATCAACAAGAGACACCAATGACCAGGGAAAAACCCACTACAGGGAAAACCCTTTGAAAATATTCTTCTATTGGATTTTCATAAAATGTTTAAAAGAGAGTACAATGAGCCAATACAAAAATGTCCAATAAAATAAACCAAACAATATCCAAGGTATAAGTCAAACAATAGTATTGATTAGAGATAAAATTCTAGTTTGTGGTCAATTGAAACACTAAAACCTTAGTTTCCAAATGCACAGAGAGAGTGTATGTGTGTCCAGTTGAAACACTCCAACCACATAGATAAGTATACGTGTGTGCGGTTTCAACTGAAAAATCCCTATGGAAACCTTATGGCTGAGAACCAAAAATCCTAATCAAACATTTGAGATTCAGGCCCTGTGATTTTGGACTTGTACCAACCAAACCTAAAACCTGTGTGAACCAATCCAAAGAAGAGAGAAGAATAATATTCTTGATGATGATTTCCAAATGAGGCTGAGTCACTTGTATTTATAGGCTTCCATGGGTGTCCAATTTCACTTTAGGGCCAACCTGAATTTTTGTGTATATGTGGGCTTCGATTCAAAAGTATACTTTCCCTTTTCCAAATCCATTGCTTCAAAGGTTAAAATTTTTCCTCTCAAAAAGAGGAATCTAGTACCATGGTTGGAATTTGTCACTCACCTACCAAATTAACACATAGAAAAAAATAGGTAAGCCCAAATTCGATGGAAGAGGCAAGAATAAGATGATTCAAATGAATACCAATCCTAGGAGAGGGGAATTAATGAGCAAATGAAAAACCATAGGGCATGAAAAATTCCTTCTAATAATGTTAGCCTAGATAAGTTTATTAGTTTATGTAGATCAAGCCATTTCCCTATTTTGGGAAAAACTAGGAAAATTAGGAAGGGAAGATAAGCTAGCCTCACTAAGTTGATTAGAGGTTAATATTCCTATTGTTTTTTGGGGACTTATTTTATCTTATCATTAGATGTGTGATGGAAGGAAAATAGAATACATAGATATTGTATAATGTAAGTACTAGTTTTTTATATAAGCTAGGATTACTAAAACTTGTTTTTTTGGTGGTCTATTTAGCTTAATAATATTGTGAGGAAATATGGAATTATAATTCCAAATAAAATTTTAAAATTTTTTCCTTCCCTTTACAGAAATGAAGATGTTGTAGCTGCTACAACCCCCTCCAAAAAAATTTCCTATTCCAAATTTCAGAGCCTTCCTTGGTCTTGTTCATTGCTATCACAAACTTTGAATTTCATTTTATTAGTTTTTTTACAATGTTGTGATCCCTTTCGCAAGATAGGAAAAGTGTCGTATTTTTGCATGTTGGGCGTCGCATTGTATGTATGAGCTTGTCTAACCTTGTAAGTACCCTTCACACTCATTTCAAAATTTTTGAGCATTGTCGCACAAGTTTCGTCACGATTCTCGTAAAGTGTATCGTTGGTATCGCACTTGTCATAACCGATTGAAAAGTGGTCACACAGAGAAAAATGATTTTTTTGTATGTCATGGATGATCTATGTCATTTGAGTCATCAAATATGCTAGGTGTGTGATCATAGTCAAAGTTCATCATTGTTCACACCAATCTTTGGTCCTGCACTTAGTCATTTAGAAAAACTTCATGATCGAAAAAATTAGCTTCATCTGACCTCCTCTAAGTTGTGTACTGCAAAATATTAGTTCTCTAACTGTGACCTTGTTTCTTGGCATTGCGCAGTGTGAAGCATTTTCCTCCCAAGAATGATCCATTATGTAGTTTATGTGACCAAACCTTGACCTTTCCCTCCAGAATTGCGCAGTCATGGCCTCCATCTCGGCTTGAACTGCACACTTCGTAACCTCAAGCCTTAAGATCATCCTCTGAGACCTTGAACTACACATTATGCAGTCACCTAGCCTTCCTTGACAGTTAGAACTATGCAGTTAGTTCTTTTAGTGCCCATCCATGCAACCTGTCCCATTGGCTCCGAAAACTGCGTAGTCATATCCCTCATCCCATCTTGAAATGCACATTACGCAGTCTCAAGGCTCAAGGCCTCCCCTTTCCTACATGAAATATGAAACTGCACAGTCACTTAACCTCCTTGTCTAGAATATCACTTGTTATGGGCTCAATTTATGGATCATAATGCATCATCTTAGGCTACGAGTTTTTGGATTGATGTCGTCTCGTCATGATTGAATTGTAGGAACATGTAATCTATCATGTCATGGAGAGATGATGAGGGAAGAGAAGAAGGAGGGAATCATGCTCAAAGACACTCTTATAGTTGAACTCACAAGATGATTGATCTAGAGAAAGTGAAAGGACACTAGTTTGTGACCACTATCTAAGACTTGAGATCATTGAAGACTCCTTATCACCAAGGCAAGCGGAGGAGAAAAGGAAAGCTCTTTCATGAAGACACTCAACTCTTAGTAGAAAAATTGGCTTGAAATTTCCATGTCATTAAGTAGTCCATGTCAGCAGTGTCATGTCATTTCATGTCATGAGTGGTCATATGCCACATCACTATTGTACAACATGTATATTTTAATAAAAATGTATTGTAAAGTGGAATTCCAAAGGAAACACATGAATGAAAAGAGTCATGTAATTTGAAAAGTCATGGGAAGAAAAATTTTCATGAGGGTAGCCAAAGAGTCACCCTTGGTTATATATACTCCCTCATTGTTTGAGCAAAGGACTTTTCACCTTAGCTCCACCAACAAAACGTTAGAGAGATAAGCTAGTTCCTTTGTGGAGCAAGGAGTGGCTCCAATGCTCCATTATTAGAGCTAGTGATGTTAATTGTAAATATGTGTCTTGGCACTTTTAATTAATAATAGAATCCTTCCGAGGCCATCACGTTCTTCATGCATGGACTATGAATGTTTGTAAGACTATTTTGTGGATGCTTGTATTTCATGTTTTCTTTCACATGTGCTAAGATAGTTGAACTATTTCGGTTATTTTAGTACTTATCTTGTTGAGAATGTGTTGTAATGGTTGTTATTTTTGTTCCATCCTTGTGGAATATTCCGAGGGATATTTGGCAGATCATTTTCAATTTTTGGTTGTAATGACCATCACATCCCTCGTGGACTATTCCACTGGATGTTAGATAGATCTTTTAGTTCATGTGTGTCTCTTCTTGGGTGGTATTATTACCTCTCTCTTAGAGGCTCACTTCTCTCTCCCCCCCATAGTAGAAGAACCTCAACATACTTGCAATTAGACATTCACCAGACACACCCCCTTGCTTTTTGAAAGTACATATGCACCTCTCTCTCCTTCTGGTAGTCAGAGCCAAGGAAGATCTTTAAGAATATGGAAATCAAGCCTTTATTCCAGATGAGACTCCTACACTAAATGGTGTGAGGTATTTGAATTGGGACTTCATATCGAGGAGATCCCATGAATGTTGGTGGGTATAACACCATTAACATTTATGGCACCAGAAGGAGGTAATCCAATATTTTATGGCTAATAAACCCATTGACCACAACATCTCATATTTTGATCAAGGAAGAAACGTTCAGTGAAAATTCCCTTCTCGTGTTTCTAAAGTTGGTGACTATTCCAAACCAAAACCCACTCAAAATTGTGAAATCATATACAATGAAATTCGGGTTATTCATCCTATAACACGTCAGTTCACAAAAGTAGTTGGATTGATCCCATGAGTACTCAGTCTTCCATATTCTTCGCAGAAGAAAAAAAACCACCCCAACCGAGATACTGGTTTCCTCTCTTGAAGACACAATTCTTGCCACCCTTGAAGAGTTAGTAGAATTTGTGGAAAATGCAGAAGAACCTCCAGTTTTCAGTGGTGGCATTGGAGATAACCTCATACTCTCAGGCATAAATTTTCGCGGGTTGGGAGGTGAGGAAGAAGAAGAAGAGCCATCAGAATATGAAAAATAAGGGAAGAAGAGAGAATAAGAAGACATGCCAGACCAAGATTTGGTTGGATGACTCGGGGCCCACTTGCACTTCAGGGTGTGTTGCACAAGATGCTAAAGCATTCAGAGAAGCTCTTAACGAAGTATGTTCCTGATAAAACAATGAAGGCCAAAGACCATTTGGACAAATTTTACCTACAACTGGAAACACTTGAGGTACATCATGATGATGTTGCATGTAGAATTTTCCCATGTACCTTATATGGTATAGAAATTGCATGGTATCACAACCTTCCTATGAAATCCATCCAAAATTGGAGGGGGTTTAAGAAAATGTTTCTTGAAATTTTTCCTAATGATAAGACCCTCACCATGTTATTGAAAGAGTTGGGTAATCTAAAGTTGGAACAAAAAGAGGAATTCAAAGGCTTGAATTAGAGGTTCAATCACATCTTAAACATATTTCCAGAAGATACGAAACCTCATGACTCCATCACCATATATTACTACACTTCTCCCTTGCCGACGAGCATTGCATAGTTCATGAAGCGAACTACGAAATCATCACTAATGGAAAACTATGAAGAGGCTATTGCGGTTGAGAAGGAATTGCATGAAATCAAATTAATATAATATGATGAACCAACAAAGGACACCAAAGACATGGGTAAAATCTCTCATGCCTCTATGAGCAAGGCCAAAGAGAAAGAACCATCCGGCCTTGATAACTTGACTTGCATGGTTAAGAATCTGTCAAATGAGATGGAAGAACTCAAAAAAAGGTAAAGTGAGACCACCATGAGCTGAAAGCCTCCATGATACAACCTGATCATAAGGATTGTGAATTTAGGTAGCAGTAGTAACCAGCTAGAAAATTATGTGCAAAGGTCAAACGTTGCATTGAATCTTGACAGGTTGGGCATGGACATATACTGTTCAATCCATCAAGAGTAACATTCAGATAAAATATGGCCACAATGGAAGCACACCATAAACTCTCTTGATATGAATATTTGTGATGCAGTGCTTTTTGATGAGAAGACCGAGCGTGAAGAAGAAAAGGAATAAGTTGTTACAACCAATGAGACTCTAAGCGTTGGGAATATAGTAAACATGTTCAATTTTATACCTACAACCCAAAAGAGTACAACTTTGAAACAACCTCTGATTGACCCTCCGACCTAGCAAGAGACTAATCGATATAATCTAAGAAGCCAAGGGTCGACCACTACAATAGAGTTGATGAGGCAGAAACTAAAATAAGCTTTGTTAAGGAAAATCAATCCGTTATTCAACTCAAAATAGAACACTCATATCAAGTCTGGGAAAGCAGTCTCAATGAAGATCACTTATGAAAATAGCAAAGACAATACCACTGCTCTGAAAGTCACAAGTCAAGCTACCTCCCCAGGTGACTTCACCTTCCCTTCCCACTGGAGATTATAACATAGTTGAAGATATGAAGAAGGTTTGTGCGAACATTTCCATGTTTGAGCTAACAAATATCACGAGCGAGCGGAACATTCTCTTATGAACACTTGGGAAATCCACCGTAGGTAACAATTCCCCTTCAGACAAGGGATCATGTACATCTTTTGATTCCCTCAAACCAGTGCTTAATTATTTAAAAATGGAAGTAAATAAACTATGCCCTCCCTTTCTCTTAACATTTCAAAGTTTCAACTTTAATGTATACAATTTCTTAGTTGATTCACATGCATCAGTGAATGTAATTCCATTATCTATTGCAAATAAAATCAATGAAAAATGGAGTAAAATAGATGCATATATTATTCAACTAGACAAGAATCTTTTCCACGCAATTGGCGAACTTAGATATGTGATCATCCATTTATCATCTGATGGACAAGTTCACCAATGCATAAAAATAGTGATTGTGGACATACCAGAGGCATACAGGCTCTTGTTAAGTAGAGAATGGTCATGTACGTTACAAGTATACTTTGCTACATAATGGTCACATCTATGGCTTCTGCATAAGGGAATAAAAAATCAAATTCAAGTGGATTCAAAATGATACATGAAACATAATTTTACTCCCTTGAATGGACATAACGAACTAGTGGATTTTGCAGATCTCATTTTCAGCAATTGCTTCCTGGAGACAAAAATGTGGTGTTATCTTGCAAAACCATCCCTATTCCCACCAGAAACAGAGTTGGAGCTCCTTCCTAGGCCAAATGGTGCAAATGACCGTTGTACAGTGAATAGTAGTACTAGTACTAGTAGTAGTACTAGTGCTAGTAGTAGTAGTACTAGTACTAGTACTAGCATAGTTCATGATCCTTGTACATATAACATGTGGACTTTGTACTTTGATGGTTCTAAGACACAGGAAGGATCTGGAGCTGGTTGCATTTTAGTAAACTCGCTACAGAGAAAACACTTGATCTTGAGTTTCTTAGAATTTGAGTACACAAGCAACACCGCTGAATATGAGGCACTCATCTTGGGCTTACAGAGATCCATTGAACTTTTTTACATCCAAACCGAAAACATTCTCAAGGATCCCTTTGGTGTGAAGAACAAAAGGAGGTGGCATCAGGTCACGCATTGAACAAAATCAATGCATTTGTTAAATAGTTGGCGCACTCCTAACATCTGACTTCATCACATAGTGCAGTCGCGTTAATGAAGCAATGTAGCATTGCGACGGGCTCAAGGGCGCAAGTCCCGGAGGAGGCCGACACCCCAAAGTAGAATATGTCAGCAATGGGCCAACCAATCAGATCTATTCCTAGGGGAAAACTCTTACCTTCACGGGGCTCTCCTGACTCGCCGAAACCTGTTGTGGGGGGCACCTGCTCAGTTCCATGGTAAGTGATGACACGGTAAGAAAATTTTTTGGTGTATAATACTCCATGAAATTGACACATGCCATCAACCTACCTGGTCCCATCCCACTAATGAGGGCATGAAACATGTCAACCTACTGACATCATCCTGACGTTAGCCCTCCAAATGTCCTATTACGGCCTAAAAATCCTGCTCCCCTACGCATTTTTTTTCCCAATCATTGTCTTTAATTGTCTATGCTGCTACCAGTTAGGAGCTCGAGAAAAATCTCAAATGAACCAGTAATTGTGCTAGCCTCGCTCCCCACGTCATTTTCAACTATAAGGTGCTTCGTCAATATCGAGTTTTATTTTTTTTTGAAATTTTAATCTATGCATTTTAAAAATGAAAAATTCAACCCTTGAAACCCCACAAGCCCAAGAGTCATGACCACCTCTGGTCCTAACCCTCTCATGGATGCCCAAGCTCAAATACATGAGCCCATTTACTCTTTTAATGTGGCAACATAGCATCATGAGTTAATGGGATACAAATGGAGGGGATACGACTTTTTTTAGGGTAGTGGACTCAGGGTTATACTACCAAATGGCCCCTTCCGTCCACCATTTTCTCGAATTCATCTCCTGGCTCGCGGAGGCCTACATTGAATAGAAGGAATATTTCACCTCCTCGTATGGGAATAAAATATTCGAAATCACCCCCCAGCTCATTCGCCAAGCTCTATGCTACCCATCTTACCCTGAATTTCTAGAGTTCACCGAAGTAACCCTCATGTTTTGCTTCTCAAACCTTTCCACTAAAAAGCAGAAATCCCTCCTTGAGCTAATTACGGTTTCAAATATGTCCCTCTTTCTCCCCACTAAAAATTTCCCTCTATCCCTGTTCATTGAAAATTTTCAACCCATCGTCGTAGTTATCTTAGGTATGTTTAGGGAAGATGATGCTATTCGGGTTAATAATTACCATCTGGGGTTTTTTTGACCTAATGATGCAACCAAATGTCCTCCTTGGCATTCCCTCATTCCTGGCCTCCACCATAAAAGCCCATTTCCAACACCTACAAACTTCAAGTTGTTTCAGGTAGTATTCATTGGTGTTATACCTATTCTTGTTCATGCATGCAAAGAAATTTGAAGGTGTAGGCTTGGATAAGTTCTGTAAGAGAGGTACTTGTTATCCTCCACAATGTCCCAAGGCTAAGAATGGAAATCGATGAAGGTAATATCAAACCAACCTTTTAGTTTGGCAGCTAGCCCTACCAAACCAAACAGGGCTCTCTCTATAATTAAAGCCAATGTTTGAATGAAGGAAGAATGGATTTTAGGCTAGGTATGTTCAGCTCTAGGGTTTTGAACATTTAGGGTTTTTGTTGGATCAGGAGGAGAGGTAAAGGAAACTAGGTCATATCTGAAAAATTATAGTTGCAGGGATACAAAGGAGCATGGAAGATATTTTCAATGGCACTTAAGGGATTGTAAATTTTAGTGTAGAGTGAAAGAGAAGAGGATCGAAATGAGAATGATTAACATGAATTCATTTATCAGAATATTACTAACACAAACATGAATTTCATACCAAAACAAAGCATGAGCATAAATATTTATGTTTAACATCTTATAGGAAAGTCACTAAAAATAATAGATATGGAAAGAGGATGAATCAAGCATTCATAAAATTAAATTACAGTAGAAAAAATATTCCACAAAACCATACCACATGAATCCCTATATATATGTTGCAACTGAACTAGTATTTCTGAAAATGTCAATTGTACACAAGACTCCAAGCCTTCTACTCATTGATGCCCAATATTGAATCTGACTGAAAACTAGATACAAATAAACAAAAACCATCTTCCCCTCTCTCAGGGCTGGAATCCCTCAAGAGAGGATCAGTTTACATACATTTCTCCAACCAAAACCCAAGACTAGGGGGTTAAAACAAACTCTCGATTTAGACTTTGATTGGCCTACCCATCATAAATGACCTTCGTAATTACATCAAAATGGCATTAACAAACCTATTTACACTCATATACATCATGTAAACTCAAAAAAAGAGAAATTACATCATTTGGAACCGAGTTTGACTGAATAAACTCAAAAAGTTGACCTAGAGGGGAAAAGTGCAACACATTCAGAGAAAAGCACAGTGCCATCAAGGAAAAACACAACGCCAACTTGCAGGGAAATTTTGATTGACTTCCTGTGCTCCAAATGATGATATGAACATACCATTGGAAAGATTAGGATGTCTCATTTTCCATAAAAATGGCCTCTCCAAGGCTGAGAAAAATGGATTCTCCCAAGGTCGCTCCAAAAGCGCAATGCCAAGGTGAAAAATGTGGCAGAAAGTGGTTTTTTAGCATGTTTTTTACACTTTTCTCCAAATATGTTTGCTGATATGACACAAAAATTGATATATGTGATGTTCAGGTGATTATCTATCCAATTATGTAGATTATTTATCATTTAAACCTCCGAGGGAAAAGTGCAGCGCCAAGGTGTTGCACTTTTGGCACCATGAAATTCCCAAAAATTATGGGTTTTCTACAAACTTAGGGCTCAAATATGGGGCTGTATCTCTCTAAAAATAACGTTTTTTGAAAAATTGAGTTTTTTCTTATTTGGTATGTTATGAACAAACAATGCCTCCAGTTTTCAAAAAAACTTTCTCATTTTTTCAGAATCCAAGTTTGAAGATGGTCACTAAAAATTTGAAAAGCGCAACAAAATTTGAGAAAAGCACAACAAAAATTTTGGAGAGTGATTTGGAGGGATTCCTAGAGGATTTTTTGGCTGAAAGTGGTATTTTTGAAAATATGAGGATGTCTGCTACATAATAGAGTCATCAAGCACTACAAACACCTTCTCCAAACCCCTAAAAAATTGACTTGAAGTCAAGCTGTTGAAAAGTGCAAAAAACCTCCTGTAGAAACTGTAA
This sequence comes from Pinus albicaulis, assembly GCA_034641835.2. Taxonomy (NCBI): domain Eukaryota; kingdom Viridiplantae; phylum Streptophyta; class Pinopsida; order Pinales; family Pinaceae; genus Pinus; species Pinus albicaulis. The sequence goes on along the minus strand of CM076570.1, from coordinate 933,108,615 downwards.
TTTGGGCATTTATTTGAAATCTTAACACCTATGCATAAACTGAAGGACGTTTTTTTTCCTTGGTATATGATGGACAAAAAATGCTTTCACCTTTTCCAAATTCATCTTCCTTCAAAAACTAATTTTGAAGTAAGATTGTCCCTATGTGTGGAAAATGACCTCAAAACCCTAAAAATTATGCCAATAACCTCTACTGATATGATGAAGTCTATACCTGATATTGTGGCTTTGTCTCTCTTCAAGTTGGTGGAAAAGAGGCTTGTAAACTTGTCATTGAAACCAACTTCTTGAATTTTCTCACAAAAACCTAGGCAGCCCACATCTTGGAATGACTTCTAAAGAAATGTTGAAGCCATGATGTCTTGTACTATAGTGGGTTCATGCTTCATGATATGAAATCCCTTATGCCTCCTCTACTCAGTGGTCTCTGAATCCATGGAAAACCCTAGCTCACTAGGAAGGGAAATTAAGGTTTTAGTGTAGGAAAACAAGGGATTTTGGGTAGTATTAGGAATGGAGGGGAATGAAGGGGTTTGAGGGTGTCTAAATTCTTGGAAAAATTTATAGGGGTATTGATATATGTTAGGAAGTGTAGGGAAGTGGAATTGTGGAAAATTAGTGAGGGGAAGGGGTGAAAAAAGGAAAAACACAGTCCTAGCCTAGGAAAGTGTAGTGTAGGCTAGGACTTGTAGGGAAATGATGGAAATAAGGGAAAGGGGTAATGGTAAGTGTCAATTAATGTACAAGGGAGATGGGGAAGGGTGAGTGAGCATGAATTTGAGGTTTTTTCTCAAAAAAATGACCAAAGAGACTATGAGACCAAGAAAACACAACAAACCCTAGGTGAGGGGGTTCTGAGATTTATAAGCATAAAATGAAATGAAAGAGAGGTTAATGGTGACCCAATTACTTTATTTAATGTATTGGGACCTGCATTTGATGATGAAACCACTGTATATGAGATATTTTCTTTCCTGAAGAAAAATACAGCAATCTAGGAAAAGTGCAGTGCAGCCAGTGAAATGTGTAGCGCAGTAAGGAAACTTAGCTTCCCAAGGCAAAAAGCTGATTTTCAAAGGGTAGCAAGCTCCTTGGTGACATAATGATGTATCATGAAGGTGAAATGATAAAATTACATGCTTGGTTGGTCTTTTAAATGGTTGGAAATTGATTTGTTTCTCTTTGGTGATGATGTGGCCCCACCTTGTATTTTCACCAATTGACTTAATTTCTTGTGTACTACAGCTTTGAAGCATTATTACATATATTTACATCTTGATAAATATCCAAATGCACTTTAGAAACATTTATTGAACATGTGTCCCTGTTACTACTCCTTTTAATGTTTAATTTTATGATGGCATGACTCATTTAAATGACTTTTTGACAATATGACCTAATGATGACATTACATGGAAGGATGAGCTGAATGATGACCAAGATGACCAAGACACTTTTGCAAAAAGTAATGACCTGACCATGATGATTTTTATTGACCATGGGAATGAAAGGAGTAGTAATGACCTAGCTATCCTAACCAATGATCAAATTTTTATTTGAAAACGTATGAAACTATAAAAAATTTCCCTAGGACCCTATCAACCATATAAAAAAGTATAATTTGATCACCTATGGATCGATAGGACTAATGACACTAGCAAGAATGAACCAAAATCTATGTTTTATTGGACCCCTCTATTCATCAACGTTCCCGAGGCAAGGGTTATTCAAAATTCATTACGTACTTCATGTCCATAGCCTATGAAATTATACATGGGACATCCCCATCCAATATTTTTCCTAAACATAAAGATATGCTCCAATTCCGTTGAGGAAATGCATAGGAGATTGGTATTTGTTCAAGATCATCATGAAGTTTGGGTTATCTGATATTCGGTTACAATGGTCTCAATGTTTCCGTTTGAAGCAATGGGAAAAGTGTGTTTGTTGGATAAGTAAAGGACTGTGGGCCGGAAGTTATTGATCCAGCTTTTGAAATTTATGAAACGTGGTCTCGTGGTGGATCCGAGGCTGAAGCCTTCGCATGAAAGTGGAAGCTTTCTCGCCGCAGAGGCCGAAAAGCAATATCGGGGTTGTAGCTCCCTTCCAGGAGAGGCCGGTAAACGAGAGCAGGGGGTTGTAGCTCCCTTCCAAGAGAGGCTGATAAACGAGAGAAGGTTGTAGCCTTCTGCAGGTGGGTGCCTGCGTGCTGGTATGATTCTGCACCAATACATGGTTGTAAGATGTTTTCTCTATAATAAAATATTGAAGGCTGAGACAACGGCAGCGGTGGTTTTCTCCCGACTTGGGTTTCCACCTAAAATCCTGGTGTTCATGTGTGTTTCTTATGTGTGATGGTTTATTCTATAATTACTGCACATGCTTACTGTTATCTAAACATTTGATGAATGAATGATGCATAGATCTAAGTAAAGAATCAATGGAATAATAATATCTCTATGTATACGCGAGTTTTATGAAGGATATCCGCGTGTATATGCTAGTTTCAATCAAGAAAGCAGCGTATGGGTTTAAAAGCAAGGAAAAGTGTGCCTACGCACTAAATATTGATTCACCCCCCCCCCCCCTCTCAGTATTTTTCCCCAAATTCAGAATAGAAAGGTGTCCTCTCGAAAGCTAGCCAGGAAGGAAGATCAAGCAAGATGAGCCATCAAGATGGAACAACATCTATTAAGCCTTTGCTCTTTAATGGAAGCAATTTAATCTTCTGGAAAATAAGGATGAGATCCTATCTTCAGTCTATGGGAGCAGATGTGTGGGCCATTTTTGAACAAGGATATCAATATCCAGCTACAGTACCAACAGATCCGACTGAAAAGAAGAATTATGAAACAAATGCAAAGGCAGTCAATGCCCTAACAGGAAGTCTAACTGATTCTGAATTTGTCAAAGTTATGCAGCTGAATACAGCAAAGGAGATATGGGACAAAATCATTCTAATTTATGAAGGTGATGCAAAGGTAAAAAGTGCAAAACTTCAAACTCTCAGAATTGAATATGAAAATTTAAGAATGCATAGTGATGAGAATATTGCCAGTTTCTTTTTACGTGTTGATGATGTTGTAAAGCGTATGAGAAATTTGGGAGAAACAATAACCGAATCTACTTTGGTTGAGATAACGGCAAAATTTGAGTCAAAAGTTTCTGCTCTTGAAGAAAAACAGGATCTTCGAAATCTTATTGTAGTGCAACTTCATGGCATACTAACTGCATATGAAATGAGAAGAGGAGGACCATTTGAAATCAAAGAGGTAGTCTTCAAAGCTTCTACAAAAGGGAAAGAAGTACAAGAAGCAGAAGGATCAGGATATATCTCAGAAGAAGAGGAGGCAAATTTTGTAAAGAAACTCCAACTAGGCACAGGACGGTGCAGAGGTAAGCTTCCTTTCAAATGTTTTGAATGTGGAAGAGTTGGTCATTATGCTGCTAAATGTCCTCATAAAGAAACACCTGCTAAAGGGAAGGAAGTAGAAAGAAGGAATAAGAACCGATCTAGCACTAAGAAAAGTTACTATACTCATGAAGACAATGATGGGTTATCTGATAGTGAGGAAGAATGTGAACAAGATTTGAGACTTCTCATGGCATTTGAAGAGGTATCTAAAGAAGAAAAAGATACTTTTGTGGATGCTCTAGAGGACAATGATTTTCTTGATGAAAACAATCAACTCAAAATATGCTTAGAAGAAAGAAAAATAATCATAGAGACTCTGAAAAATCAGATTGAAGAAGAGAAGAAACACAATGAGAAATTAGAATGTGAAGTGGTAAGTCTAAGAAAAGAACTTGAGAAATTAAAGACTATGAATCTTAGATTTGCTAAAGGATCTCAAACCTTAGATGAGATTATCCAGGTACAATGTTCTCCTCTTATAAAGACATGTCTTGGATATATCGGAGAATCTTCTCAGGCTTCAACACCAAATTATCTAAAAGCAGCTACAGCTGGTTTACAACATTCTTCCACTCAGCAAGGGAGTAAAGATTCTTTACAGGTAAAGCAGGATCATCTCAATTCAAAGAACACTAACAGGAATATCTTTCAAAGAAACACCAATCAACAGGTAAATTCAAGTAGAAGATTTCATGATCGCAGGAATTCTTTCTTCAATAGACAATGTTTCTCATGTCACAATTTTGGTCATAAAGCTGCTCAATGTGTTGCATATAAAACCATCATGACAAGAGAAGTAAGAAAGAAAAGGATTGATATTTAAACAAAGAAGAATACCTATAACAATTTCTCCCCTCTTCTAAATGAAGTTGAATGTGCTTATTGCAATAACTTTGGGCATGAAGAATCTGAATGCAGGAGCAAAGTTCAGCCAAAAGAGAATTTTCCTTAAAGTTCCAAAATATGGAAAAAGAAGGAATTACAGGTTGAAAGTTGTGGCATAGCGTTATTTGCAGAAGGTGAAGAAAATCAATGGTACATTGATAGCGGATGCTCAAGACACATGACAGGTGACAAAAACAATTATAAAAGGAAAAAGAACTCCAAGCAACTTGTATGTATTGAAGAATTGCAAAGAAAAATGTTACTTGAGTAAATATTCAGAAAACTGGCTATGGCATAGAAGGTTTGGGCATCTAAGCTTCTCTCAAATCAACAAATCAAGAAGACTTAATGCCGTTCGTGGTCTTCCCAATATTACTCTACCTGAAAGTATCATATGCAAATCCTGTCAATTCGGTAAGCAAACCAGAGTGCCATTTAATGCCAAAGAAGGGTCATCAAGTAAGCCTCTTGAACTCATTCATACTGACATATGTGGACCGATGAGGAAAAAGTCACCACGTGGTGAAGAATACTATATCTTATTTATTGATGATTTCTCTAGAATGTGTTGACGAAGCTGTTTAAACATAAAGATTAGAAGTATTTAGAGAAATTTCAGATCTTTAAGGCTCAAGCTGAAAATGAATTGTAGATCTAAAAATCAAATTTCTTAGACTGGCTCGAAACCTGAGAATATAATGGACAGAATTTTGAATTTTTTGAACAGCATGGCATAAAAGACAATTTTCTGTAGCTGGAACTCCACAACAAAACGGCGTAGCAGAAAGAATGAATAGAACAGTTCAACAAATGGCTAAAGCTATGCTTGATTATTCTGGAACACCTGACACATTTTGGGGAGAAGCATCACATACAATGGTAAACATTCTCAACAAGGCACATGTTCGTGTAAATAGTGACAAAACTCCATATGAACTCTAGTATGGTAATTCTCCATCTGTGAAGAATTTTAGAGTTTTTGGAAGTAAATGCTTTATCAAAAATAATGATGAAAAAATTGGCAAGTTTGAACCTAGAGCAGATGAATGAATACTTCTTGGTTACTCCTCTACGAGTAGAGCATATAAATGTTACAATAAAATACTTCAGAAGATTGTTGAATGTATTGATGTTGTTATTGATGAGTCTCCTGCAGCCCCAAAGGAAGAAAAAAAGATAACAAATGAAGACGATGGTGACTTATGTCCTTCTACATCAAATAGCAATGATATAGACAGTGAACCCAATGAAGAACCCAAGACCTTTTATCCTAAAAAGCTCCATTCGTATTTGTTCAAAAGAATCATCCAGAATTCAAATTTTGGGGAGATAAGGATCAGTGTACAAACAAGAAGGACTCTTGTAGGATCTTTCTAGCTATCTGGCATTTCTATCCACTATCGAACCACACAATGTCAATCAAGCTAGCAAAGATGAATGTTGGGTTCAAGCCATGAATGAAGAGCTTGATCAAATTGAAAAGAATAACACTTGGGAATTGGTACCAAGACCTCATAACAAAAATGTCATTGGAACTAAATGGATATTCAAAAACAAGTTAAATGAGAATGGGGATGTTGTAAGAAACAAAGCTAGACTTGTTTGCAATGGGTATGCTCAACAAGAAGGTATAGAATTTGAAGAAAATTTTGCTCCTGTAGCTAGACTTGAATCCATAAGAATGTTTCTTGCTTTTTCAAGTTTTCAACAAATCAAATTCTATCAAATGGATGTTAAATCTGGATTTCTCAATGGTGATCTAGAAGAAGAAGTTTACATAGAACAACTAGAAGGATTCATTTTGGGAAATGATGAAAAACTTGTTTGTAGACTTAAAAAGGCTCTATATGGTCTCAAACAAGCTCCAAGGGCATGGTACTATCGTCTTGAAAAATATCTTCATCAACAAGGATTTTCAAAAGGGTCTGCTGATAGCAACTTATACACAAAACCTGAAAATGACAAACTATTGATTGTGGTTGTATATGTTGATGATATCATTTTTGGAAGTAATGAAGGAATCTAAGAATCGTAAATTTGTTTTCCGTCCTGTGCCAGTTAGAAATGTCTTTACTTGGGGAACTAACATTCTTTCTTGGCTTGCAAGTGCATCTAATCGTAGATGGTATATTCTTATCACAAGAAAAATACCTTAAGTAAATTCCGAAGAAGTATGGCATGGAAGAATGCAAACCTGTAAGTACACCAATGATAACCGGATGTAATCTCAGTTCTCATGATGATTCTCCCACGGTGAATCAACCGGAATACAAATCAATGATAGGAAGCCTACTTTATCTCACTGGGACTAGACCGAACATTATGCATGCAGTTGGGATTGTTGGACGATTCCAAGCTAATCCAAAAGAGTCTCACCTTCAGGCTGTCAAAAGAATATTCAAATATCTACAAGGAACTCAAGACTTTGGACTATGGTATCCAAAGAATGCTGATCTTACTCTTCATGCTTACACTGATGCAGATTGGGCTGGAAATATTGATGATAGAAAAAGCACTAGTGGTGGTGCATTTTATATGGGGCCCCGGTTAGTATCTTGGTTCAGCAAGAAGCAAAACTCTATTGCCTTATCTACAGCAGAAGCAGAATATGTAGCTGTCGCATCATGTTGCACTCAACTTCTTTGGATGATGCAAACTTTACAAGACTTTCAAATCAAATGTTCACCTCCTATCTCCATTATGTGTGATAATACAAGCACCATCAGTATCTCAAAGAATCCTGTTATGCATTCCAAAACCAAGCACATTCCCATCAAGTATCACTTCTTACGTGAACAAGTGCTTGAACAAAAGGTGAAGTTGGAGTATGTTCCCTCCAAAGAACAAGTTGCTGATATATTTACCAAACCTCTACCCAGGGAAGCATTCGAATATCTCGGACAGAAGCTAGGAGTAGTCTCTGCCATGCAGAGGATCAGATCTACTTAATTTCAGAAGATTAAACGGGATACGCGGGTTTCCTGAAAGACAGTCGTGTATATACACGAGTTACTACACAAAAAACCACGTATGGGTGGTTGCTGACAAATTTTCTGGGTTAGCATTCATTAGCACAAGTTGTGGTGCTGTTTGGTTTCCCTGATGATGTTTCAGCTCTTATATTTCTGTTTCATTCTCTGATATTGGGTGAAGATGCATTGATGATTTTCTATTGAAAGTGTTCAGGATGCACACGCTAAGGGGGAGAATTAGCCTTGCTGAGAGTAATGCACTGTTGGCATTATGATGATTCTGAAATATGATCTCTCTCTTGAGGTCTTCTTGGTATTTGTTGCAAAATGTCATATCTGTAGTTTGATGAAAAGGTCATGTTTGAGACCTATGATGTAAATTGTAATATTCAGTCATGTAAAGGGCTTGTTCAAATGTGTAAACCCACTTGGTTGGGTACTTAAGTCACTTATGTAAATCCACTTGGTTGGATCATTGATGTAAGTATGAGTCCTTGGTGATAGGAAAAGTAATAGAGTCATGTAATTCATTGAAAAATATGTTTGAAGATTCAGCATGAACTCAGGGGGAGCATGGTAACTTTAGTGCACATCAGATATACAGAGCTCCTTGGTCCGCCCTTGCCCTTGATGTCAAAGGGGGAGAGTAACATGGTGTTTGAATAGAGGGAGAATATCATGGTATCTATCTGTTGTGGTGATCAAACACCATCGTGGTTGCCATCAAGTCCAAAGGGGGAGATTGTTAGCAATATGATGAAATGTATTGTCCTTAATGGAAACCCACTTGATGAAGATGATGGAAACCTACTTGATGAAGTTGTCCTTGATGCTTGATGAGTTTATTAATGATGTAAATTTGATGTTCTACAAGAAGCTCAGAAGTACCAGAGAAAGAAATATCAGTAAGGGTCAGAACAATGATGAAAAGTGTGTGTCACAAAGCATACGCGTGTTTGATAAGGAGAAATAGCGTATGTACGTGGAAAAGTATGTGCCAAGTCGCGTATGCATAATTGCGCTCTAATTAATAAAACTAGGGGAATTTACCATGGTTTTGACCCATTGTATTGAGCATTGGATTGTCTATTTGATCCCGTCCAGGAATACCATCGGAAGTGATGTGGTTTTGGCTCATGGTATTGACAAAGGCTAAATCTATTTAAGGAGAAGAAATTCTTTGTGCGAGGAGTGTGCATGTGTCTGGGTTTTAATGAATACTTCACTCTGAAGTATATCTGCATGGTTGAACTCTGTTCTTAATTGATAAATATGAATTCATGATGCACCTATGAAGAAAATGATGAAAAAGGATCTCTAGATATGAAATGTCTATGTATTCTTTAGATATGTTTACGAAATGTTTAGATCTGTGATCTGGCGAATCATTGCTGAAGTGAAGGATGAATTATGTGATATCTATCTGATCTAAAGAGCTACACATTCTTGAAAAGTTATAGATCTATACGCGGGTTTTCTTCGTAAAAAGCGCGTTTATACGCGGATCCTCTTCAAGAAAAGCGCGTATGGGCAGTTAGGGTTTATTTGAAAAATTCACAGAAGTATGCGCGGGTTCGTCTCATGAAAAGCGCGTGTATACGCGGGTCTGGTTAAATAAAAGGGCGTATGGTATCTGAACTAATGGGGTCTCAAGGTTGAATGTGTTTCTGCTTGTCTATTCTGAAGTCTGGGTTATCTCTGATATTCTGGTTACAGTGGTCTCACTGTTCTGTTTGAAGCAGTGGGCAAAGTGTGTTTGTTTATAAGTAAAGGAACGTGCTGAAAGTTGTTTTGATCCAGTTTGAAAATTGATGAAACGTGGTCTGCAGTGGATTTGAGGGTTGAAGCCTTCAGTTTGAAAGTGGAATATTTCTGCCAGTAGAGGCTGGTGCTAATATCAGGGGGTAGTAGCTCCCTTCCAGGAGAAGCTGGTAAATGAGAAGCAGGGGTGTGTAGCTCCCTTCCAGGAGAGGCTAGTAAACGAGAGAAGGTTGTAGCCTTCTGCAGGTGGGTGCCTGTGTGCTGGTATGAGTCTGCGCCAGTACATGGTTGTAACAAGTTTTATTTATATAATAAATATTGAACACTGAGACGACGACAGGGGTGGTTTTCTCCCGAATTGGGTTTCCACCTTAAATCCTGGTGTTCATGTGTGTTGTGTGATGATTTATTCTATTCTTACTGCTCCTGTTTACTATTTTCTAAACATCTGATGAATGAATGATGCAATGATCTGAGTTAAGAATTAAATGCATAATTAGATCTCTGGGCATACGCGAGTTGTCTTTATTATGTCCGCGTATATACACGAGTTTCATTCAGTAAAGTAGCGTATGGGTTTAAAAGCAAGGAAAAGTAAAAAGTTTCTCTGTCTGCACTAAATACTGATTCACCCCCCCCCCCCTCTCAGTATTTTTCCCAAGAAATACTAAAATTTGACATGCCAAGGTTGACTTGATGGATGGAGGTAGTTCTAAGTCTAAGTAGTAAGGGTCTTTGCCGTCTCATCTTGAATCTATTGAAGGAATAATTTTGACCGAGTTTTCCCCAGAGAGTGGGTTTTTTCCCTGGAAGTGTGCCTACATCTTGTGTCCTCTTCTATTTTTTTCTTAGCATTAGTCTTGATGATATTAAAATATAAATATAAAGAACACATAATAATCACGAAAACATCATAAGATAATGTCATATTAAGATAAATTGTTTAACTGACATCTCTTTCAATTTATCAACACATAACTATAAATCCATGGAATTATCCCCAATTAAAATACCAATAATCAAACTATTTGGATAGTTATAGGCCTAGATAACTCTCAATCCCATGGGTATCTCTAGGTACTCATTATGGTCATGGGGATGGATCAATTTCAAACTTTGGAAACCATACAATTTACGTATATCATGGTGATTGAATGGTATAAAATATTACAAGAGGAAAATTGTGGATGATATGCTTTCATTTTGCATGATTCATATGTTCACGCCAAATAGCATAACAATTTTTTATTTGGACACATAATTCTAAGCTTGGTGATATTTTCAATAACATCAGAAAAAGGTGGAAAGTTAGCTTTGAGGCATATGGTAGCAATATTATACTAATATAATCCCTTTCCTTTTCGCCTCTCATGGGACAATAACCTCCTTGTGCTCCTGAGAAAAAAAAAATTATTTATTGAATTTCATATTATGATTTATCTTTTTTATTTATAACCTTTAAACATAACCCATAACCAAGATTACAAAATGAACTATAAACATTTGCTAGCCAAGCCTTCCAATTTCGCTTTGAGCTAGGAGAATTACAAGACATAATTTCATATTTATATCATGATGTCCTCATGAATCAACCCACCTGTCTTGATACCAATCAAAGTAACCACACCATAGCCATAAACATTTACACATAATTGGGTCTAATATATTTCAAGGTCGAAATTAGGGTATTACAAGGAAAGTTGTAAGGAGGGAGATTAAAAAGCTATAAATATTATATTTAAGGAACAAGGTTTAGGGAAAAGATTAAAGTGTATGTTTTCTAAAAAAGAAAGGGTTAAAGAAGACTCACCAATAAAGTCACAAAAATATTATAATTCTTGGACAACATGATGTTAATTTTTGCGCAACTCTATGTTGTTTCAATTATTTTAGCCCAATTCAATTCTTTAATTAGCAATATTTCAAGAATAATTAATATTTCCAATCATCAATAGTTATTGAAGATAGAACAATAAATGCAATGAAAATAGGAGACAATCAACACATCAACAATAGACACTGGATTTGGTCAATGACCAGGGAAAACCCACTTTGAGAAAAACCCTTTGAAATTATTCTTCTATTAAATTGCCATAAAATGTTCAGTAGAGAGTACAATGATCCAATACAAAAACATCCAGTAAAATCAACCAAACAATATCCAATATATGAGTCCAACAATAGTACTAATTGGAGATAACATTCTAGTTTGTGGTAAAATGTGATCAGCTGAAAAAATGAAATCTTAGTTTCCAACCACACAGAAAGAGTGTATGTTCATGATGTGTAAAAACTCCAGCCGCATAGATAGCCCTACACTTGCTGTTGCAACTGAAAAATCCCTATGGAAACCTTGTGGCTGAGAACCAAGAATCCTAATCACACGTGCAATCTTTGGACCCTACAATTTCGGACTTGTATGAACCAAACTTCAAACTTGTTCGAACCAATTCAAAGAAGAGAAAATAAGAATATGCTTGATGATGATTTCCAAATGAATTTGAGTTTACTTGTATATATAAGCTTCCAACAGTTTCTAATTTCACTTTAGGTTCGAAATGAATTTTTGTACATATGCGGGCATCACTTTAAAATTATATTTTCCCTTGTCCAAATCCAGTACTTCAAAGGTAAAAATTGATCCTCTTGAAAATAGGAATCTAATCCCATGGTTTAAATATGTCACTGAGATGCCAAATTAAAACTACCTCTCATTTAGGGAGAAATTTCATCTACATCATGTACCCATCACAAATCCACTATTATCAATATTTGCTTGACTCTATTTGCTGAAGCATTATCAAATATAAATAAGAAGAATCATCAAGGTTCCAAATATACCACCCTATCTGAAAATGAGGAAGTTCTAATGGGATAGTCTCACATCATGTCTCTGATAGTGGGGAAGGTCATATTGGACACTCTCACCCTGCGTCATCTCATAGGGTATCAAACATCTTACATCCTATATTGAGCAATATGTGACATCTCATCCAACATATTGCCCCTTGATCTTCCCAACAATGAACCTCAAGAGTCATGTGGTAGAACACCTACATCATAATATAGCTTGGGTGAGATACCAGACTTACCAATGCTAAGGATCACACACCCCCAAACTTTCTCAACCCTTTGGCTAGACAGGGAGCTATAATCCCAACAATCCTAGCTTGTGGGTATGATGCCAACTTGGATATACTATGTTATAACAAGACAAGGGAGATACATATTCAACCCTATGGATGATAGATATGAGTGATAACCTATTGTCTAGAGATCCCTCAACCCTAAGAGATTTATATCCCAATTACTCACCCCGGGAGCTCAGATAGGGGGGAAGAGCTATCCCAGGTTCCTTGATCAGTGATGCCCCTTATTAGAAGGGGTCACATCGATTAGTTTAAGCTGCTATATAATGGCCAAAGAGTTCCATTTTGGAAAAGCCTTGGTAATAGTATCTACAATTTTCTCATTTGTCGATATGTGATGGAGTATAACGACTCCTCTCTGCACCATGTCTCGAGTGTAATGATATTGAATCTATATGTGCTTGGAATTTCTATGAAACATGTGATTCTCTTCCAATCAGATCACAATATTTTTATTACATTATATAACTGTAGTTTCCATAACATGCCCAAATAGCTCTCCAAATATATTCCTCAAGAAAACTAATTCACAGCTAGCCATGCTAGTGGTAATGTATTCTACCTCAATGGTATTCAAAGGTATAGACTCTTGTTTCCTTCTCATCCAAGATATCATGGAAAATCCAAGGATAAAACAACATCTAGATGTGCTTTTCCTATCAATGATGTTTCATGCCCAGTCAACATTGGTATATCCATGAAGTCGAGCATCTTCGACAGAATATCTCAGACCAAGGGTGATCTATCCATGAAAATATCTCAAAATGTGTTTGGAAACAATACAATGTGCATGGTGAGGCTCGGTCATGAATTGACTCAATGTGTTCACTGCATAGCGTATGTATGTACTAGTGTTCACTAAGAACATCAGAGCCCCAATCAACTGTCTATACTCAGATATATTCACCAAATCGGGTCATGCAACTTCTCCACATAGTTTATTGAAATTAATTTACATCAGAGTGGTCATGGACTTACATTCTTTCATTTCAAATTTCTTTGATAACTTCACAACATATTTTCCTTGTGAAAGGAAAATTTCTCCAAAACTTTTCCATACCTCAAGACCTAGGAAGTAGTGCATGATTCCAAGGTCCGTCATCTTGAATTTAGAGGCTAGATCCATCTTACATTATATCATTATGGGATCACTACCTATAAAGAATATATTGTCAACATATAAAATAAAAACAATGGAATACCTTGAAGTATAGGTTGGGATCGACATTTCTTCTTGTGAATCCTAGCTTCACCAAATAGCTATCTATGTGGGCATACCATGCTTTGGGGGTTTGCTTCAAACCATACAATGCCTTATTCAACCTGAAAACATGTGTCTTTCATTCTTAAAATTCAAATCCTTGTGGCTGCTTAATGTGCACTTGTTGTTGTAACATGTCATGGAGGAATGTCGTCTTCATGTCCATTTGATGAAGGGTCCATCCTTGAATTGTGGCAAGGGAAACTCTTGAATGAATGGTAGTGTATCGAGCCACGAGAGAAAATACATCATCATAATATTCTCCATATTTCCGAGAGAATCCTTAAGCCACGTACCTCACCTTATATTTTCTAATACTTCCATCTACTCCATGTTTGATCTTGAACAACCATTTTTAGGTTACCTCGGATTTTACTTTCGGTCTCGACACAAAATACCATACATAGTTCTTCATTATTTATTTGTATTCTTAAACCGTAGACTCCTTCCATACTTGTTATTTCATGGCTTCTTCAAAGGTGTGAAGCTTAGCTTGAATCATATTACTCATTTCTACAATGTATCCCTAGTATCGACATGGCTTCTTGCTTTCTATATAATACCTTCTGGTGATAATGTGTTTCTATGAATCTTGTAATGTGTCACGATTTCAAAGTGATCTCTTCCTGGAATTAAAATCACATGGAGGAGGACCCAAAGGGTCCATGGTCTCCATGGGATCGTCAAAAATATCTCTCTCAGATTCAGGCATGAAAGGACCTTATAAAATATCCATATCATTATTCTTCTTCTCAAGAAGAGGAGGTGGAGGAAGGTCCCTTGCCTTCCCAAGGGCAACATCTTCATCGAATGTTACATCCCTACTAATTTCAACCTTCCTTTTTGTCACACAATATTTTGTTGCTTTCCTCAGTTCTTATCCTATGTGTCATATTTTGTGTCTTTAATGCCACAAACATCGCAAAGCGAATCTTTTTTTGAAAACTTGTTCATCCTGGATAACATGCTTAAGATATCCCTGAAGACCTAAAAGAGAAATTCCTTGAAAATTTTATGCTAAAGTTTGTAAAAAACCTTATTTTAAAATTCCAATGCGGTTCTTCCCTTAATAGTCTCGCACTTGTCACACTACCCTTAACATGTGAATAATGCTTCCAACAAGGGAATTCAGTAGTAAAATATTGTTATTCCTCTTCAGGTAGGTTTTCCAAAAATGGAGCAGAAGCTTCAACCTCTAGAATTCTCAATAAAGGAGTTATAATACTTGTTGGTTGAGGATTTGGACGAATACTCCCATTTTTTACCCTTGATCTTATCTCCAAGGATTTTACCCTTTGAGATAAGGCCTTTCCTCCTCATTGGTGGATCCTTAACCTCCCCATCTCTGCTATGAGTGAGTACCATGCTAGTGAGTCTTGGTTGGTCAGTAGTGGTTGCATTACTTCTACCTGATTATGCTTGCATTCTATCAATTTGATGAAGATGGAGATGATATTGAGGAAGTGTAGCTTGGACTTGTATATCCACTCTGAAGGAGGACTCCAACATCAAGGGACCGGTTGTAAGCTTCCCTTTGTTTATTTAATAATATAAAGTATGCTTTCCTTCCCATGAATCTGTTAATATTATTTGGTTTATCATGATACTCCTTGATCTATCATGTGGTTTTCTTTGAAAAATATATATGCTATGTATCTTTCATATTTTTTCAGTTGATCTTCTTTGCAGGTATTTGGACGTAGAAGGCATAGCGAGGAATGAGCCTAAAAGTGAAAGGATCAGTATCGACATCAAGGAAACGACTACATAAGGAGTGAGGTAGGCCATCTCCCTCTCTCGTATTACTTTCAATGTTAATCTAAGAAATCTTGTATCCTTTGTCACGGTTGTTACTAGACCCACTCATTGGGCTAGAGGGATCACTTATTTCCGAAGAAGGGATTTTCCTACGTAACATTTTTAATAGGAATATATATTCTAAATGATCTAGAATATTCACAATATCCAACTAATGTAACTTTTCTTCCCAAGGATTCCAAATTGTTTGTCTTGTCCTTCGACACATCAAAATATACGGGGAATCCAAATATACAGAGATGAACAACATTGGGCTTGACACCTGTGAATACCTTTTTGGGAGTCTTGTTGAGGCTAATGCTTAATGAAAAATCCTATTTTTAACATATAATGCAAAATTCATTGATTCTCCCCAAAGAAAATTTGACAACTTTTAATCATGGAGCATGGCATGGGAAACTTCTATAATAGACATGTTCTTCCTTTCAGCTAGTCCTCTTTTTTTTTTTCTTTTTTTTTGTCAGGATTGTATGGCACAATCATCTCCTTCTTCATACCTTCCTTATTACAAAATTCTATGAACTTATTTGATATGTATTCCCCATTATTTTCATACTTGAAGATCTTAATTCTCTTCCTTGTTTGATTTTCAACAAAAGATTTGAACTCCTTGAAAATTTCTAATTCCTCGTCCTTGCACTTCAAATAATATATCCAGGTCATCCTTGAGAAATCATCAATGAAGGTAATATAGTATATGTGACCACCAACTGAATCTATAGGCATTGGAACACATATATAATAATGAATGAGTTGGAGGATGTCGATTGACTTTTTCTTGCTAGAGGCGAATGACCTCCTTGTCTTCTTCCCATTGACATATCTTGGACACACTCCATCATGTTGGGCTTGAACACCATGGATCCCAGAGACTAATTTCTTCAATTTTGTTAGAGCATAATAATGTAGATAGGAAAATATTTGGTGCCATATATTACTTTGATGATTTGTATTATGGACCATATATAGAAGAGGTATTCCAATGACTCTATAGACTCCTTCAAATATTGATCCCAATGTGAAAAAATCTCTTATAGAGGATCCAACAGACCAATTAAGTTTTTTTCCTTTAATGAAGGAAAGTCTCATTCCTTTGTCTTCAAAAGAGGATATAGAAACCAAATTATTCTTCAATCCTGGAAAATACATCACATCATGTAGCAACACATATTCCCAAGAATTCAAATGAAATTGAACAAACCCAAAGCCTTTGACGAGATGAGTGGAGTTGTCTCCAAGGATAATTTTCAAACTAGAGTCCCTCTCGACCAAATTAGAGAACACTTCCTTATACACAGAGAAATGATGAGAGGACCCACTATCAACTAACCAATTATCCCAAGTATCTAGAGGAGAGGAACTAGAAAGTGCATAAATAAGGATATATTCAGATTGATTTACAACATTAATTTCATATTCTGGTATTTCTTGACTTCTTTTTAGGACAGTGGTCTTCTTCATTACCACTTGGAGAACCTATTCTTCTTTTATCATCTCTTCCATTATGATCATTTCATATTTGGTATTTCTTTACTTCTTTTGTGGATGATGGTCTTCTTCACGACCACTTGGACAACCTCTTCTTCTTCTATCATCTCTTCCATTACAATAATTTCTTCGATCATCTCCTCTTATTTGATTATTGAAATTGTTATTGTTTCTTCTAGTTTTGTATCGTGGACCATTTTTCTTCTCAGAGCAATCTCGAGCATAGTGTCCTTTCTTGTGACAATTGTAGCATTCAACGTGAAATGTTTCTCTTTAATTCCTTCGATTTTAATTTCGAGTAGGACGCTTTTTTGAACTTGAAGGACCTAATTTTCCTTTCGTATTCTTGTTATGAGTTACGAAAGAAGTGGGATATCCTTATTCATGCTTTTGTAACCGACCTCTTGATATTATCTTTGATTCTTCTTGAGTGAGCTTTCCAAAAATCTCATAAAATTATGGGAAGAAATTTTTATTGCTTATAGTGGTAATGAAGTTTTCCAAAATATGAGGGAGACCTATGAGGGTTACAATCACCAATTCCCTATCATAAAAAAAAATTCCCTAACTATCTGAAATTGATCTCTAAGATTAGATATCCTCATGATGTAAGATTTCACAAATGATCCCTTATTCATATTCATATCTCTGAGTTGATATTTCAAGGAGATGATCCCATTCAAATTGTTGACTTCATACATGTCGGCCAACTTATCACACATATTCTTACACTTATTCAAATTCCCAACATAAGCAAGTAAATGATCTTGTAAGACATCAGATATAATTTTCGTTATTTTTAACTCACATTTCTTGTACTTGTTCTTGGAAGCAGTGGGATAATTTTCCATGGGCTCAAGACCCTTTCCTTGAATGTACTCCAACACATCATTTTATGCCAATATTATTTCCAACTTGATATTCCATGGAAAAAAATTGGACGAGTCTCCTAGATTCTCATTTTCCTTTAAGAAATAGGTAGACATCTTGAGTTGATTAGATGAGCTCCTTCAACTTTCCACAGATGATTGCTTCAATTCTTTTCTCCTATGGGCTTTGTCCTTCACCTTAGCTATGATACCATGTTAATTCTTATACTTCTCTATGTTTTTTAAATTACTTTAGCCCAATTCAATTACTCAATTAGAAATCTTTCAACAATAATTAATATTCCAATCATCAACAGTAATTTAAGATATAACAATAAATGCAATGACAATAGGAGACAATCAAAACATCAACAAGAGACACCAATGACCAGGGAAAAACCCACTACAGGGAAAACCCTTTGAAAATATTCTTGTATTGGATTTTCATAAAATGTTTAAAAGAGAGTACAATGAGCCAATACAAAACTGTCCAACAAAATAAACCAAACAATATCCAAGGTATAAGTCAAACAATAGTATTGATTAGAGATAAAATTCTAGTTTGTGGTCAATTGAAACACTAAAACCTTAGTTTCCAAATGCACAGAGAGAGTTTATGTGTGTGCAGTTGAACCACTCCAACCACATAGATAAGTATACGTGTGTGCGGTTTCAACTGGAAAATCCCTATAGAAACCTTATGGCTGAGAACCAAAAATCCTAATCACACATTTGTGATTCAGGCCCTGTGATTTTGGACTTGTACCAACCAAACTTAAAACCTGTGTGAACCAATCCAAAGAAGAGAGAAGAATAATATGCTTGATGATGATTTCCAAATGAGGCTGAGTCACTTGTATTTATAGGCTTCCATGGGTGTCCAATTTCACTTTAGGGCCAACCTGAATTTTTGTGTATATGTGGGCTTCGATTCAAAAGTATACTTTCCCTTTTCCAAATCCATTGCTTCAAAGGTCAAAATTTTTCCTCTCAAAAAGAGGAATCTAGTACCATGGTTGGAATTTGTCACTCACCTACCAAATTAACACATAGAAAAAAATAGGTAAGCCCAAATTAGATGGAAGAGGCAAGAATAAGATGATTCAAATGCATACCAATCCTAGGAGAGGGGAATTAATGAGCAAATGAAAAACCATAGGGCATGAAAAATTCCTTCTAATAATGTTAGCCTAGATAAGTTTATTAGTTTATGTAGATCAAGCCATTTCCCTATTTTGGGAAAAACTAGGAAAATTAGGAAGGGAAGATAAGCTAGCCTCACTAAGTTGATTAGAGGTTAATATTCCTATGTTTTTTTGGGGACTTATTTTATCTTATCATTAGATGTGTGATGGAAGGAAAATAGAATACATAGATATTGTATAATGTAAGTACTAGTTTTTTATATAAGCTAGGATTACTAAAACTTGTTTTTTTGGTGGTCTATTTAGCTTAATAATATTGTGAGGAAATATGGAATTATAATTCCAAATAAAATTTTAAATTTTTTTTCCTTCCCTTTACAGAAATGAAGATGTTGTAGCTGCTACAACCCCCTCCAAAAAAATTTCCTATACCAAATTTCAAAGCCTTCCTTGGTCTTGTTCATTGCTATCACAAACTTTGAATTTCATTTTATTAGTTTTTTTACAATGTTGTGATCCCTTTCGCAAGATAGGAAAAGTGTCGTATTTTGGCATGTTGGGTGTCGCATTGTATGTATGAGCTTGTTCTAGCTGTTCCAAGAGGTCACCTTTATGCAAATGAGTTTGTCTAAACTTGTAAGTACCCTTCAAACTCATTTCAAAAATTTTTAGCATTGTCGCACAAGTTTCGTCACGATTTTCATAAAGTGTATCGTTGGTATCGCACTTGTCATAACCGATTGAAAAGTGGTCACATAGAGGAAAATGATTTGTTTGTATGTCATGGATGATCTATGTCATTTGAGTCATCAAATATGCTAGGTGTGTGATCATAGTCAAAGTTCATCATTGTTCACACCAATCTTTGGTCCTGCACTTAGTCATTTAGAAAAACTTCATGATTGAAAAAATTAGCTTCATCTGACCTCCACTAAGTTGTGTACTGCACAATATTAGTTCTCTAACTGTGACCTTGTTGCTTGGCATTGTGTAGTGTGAAGCATTTTCCTCCCAAGAATGATCCATTGTGTAGTTTATGTGACCAAACCTTGACCTTGCCCTCCAGAATTGCGCAGTCATGGCCTCCATCTCGGCTTGAACTGCACACTTCGTAACCTCAAGCCTTAAGATCATCCTCTGAGACCTTGAACTACACATTGTGCAGTCACCTAGCCTTCCTTGACAGTTAGAACTATGCAGTTAGTTCTTCTAGTGCCCATCCATGCAACCTGTCCCATTGGCTCTGGAAACTGCGTAGTCATATCCCTCATCCCATCTTGAAATGCACATTATGAAGTCTCAAGGCTCAAGGCTTCCCCTTTCCTACATGAAATATGAAACTGCACAGTCACTTAACCTCCTTGTCTAGAATCTCACTTGTTATGGGCTCATTTTATGGATCATAATGCATCATCTTAGGCTACGAGTTTTTGGATTGATGTCGTCTCATCATGATTGAATTGCAGGAACATGTAATCTATCATGTCATGGAGAGATGATGAGGGAAGAGAAGGAGGAGGGAATCATGCTCAAAGACACTCTTGTAGTTGAACTCACAAGATGATTGATCTAGAGAAAGTGAAAGGACACTAGTTTGTGACCACTATCTAAGACTTGAGATCATTGAAGACTCCTTATCACCAAGGCAAGCGGAGGAGAAAAGGAAAGCTCTTTCATGAAGACACTCAACTCTTAGTAGAAAAATTGGCTTGACATTTCCATGCCATTAAGTAGTCCATGTCATCAGTGTCATGTCATTTCATGTCATGAGTGGTCATATGCCACATCACTATTGTACAACATGTATATTTTAATAAAAATGTATTGTAAAGTGGAATTCCAAAGGAAACACATGAATGCAAAGAGTCATGTAATTTGAAAATTCATGGGAAGACAAATTTTCATGAGGGTATCCAAAGAGTCACCCTCGGTTATATATACTTCCTCATTGTTTGAGCAAAGGACTTTTCACCTTAGCTCCACCAACAAAACGTTAGAGAGATAAGCTAGTTCTTTTGTGGAGCAAGGAGTGGCTCCAATGCTCCATTATTGGAGCTAGTGATGTTAATTGTAAATATGTGTCTTGGAACTTTTAATTAATAATAGAATCCTTCCGAGGCCATCACGTTCTTCATGCATGGACTATGAATGTTTGTAAGACTATTTTGTGGATGCTTATATTGCATGTTTGCTTTCACATGTGCTAAGATAGTTGAAATATTTCGGTTATTTTAGTACTTATCTTGTTGAGAATGTGTTGTAATGGTTGTTATTTTTGTTCCATCCTTGTGGAATATTCCGAGGGATATTTGGCAGATCATTTTCAAGTTTTGGTTGTAATGACCATCGCATCCCTCGTGGACTATTCCACTGGATGTTAGATAGATCTTTCAGTTCATGTGTGTCTCTTCTTGGGTGGTATTATTACCTCTCTCTTAGAGGCTCACTTCTCTCTCCCCCCCATAGTAGAAGAACCTCAACATACTTACAATTAGACATTCACCAGACACACCCCCTTGCTTTTTGAAAGTACATATGCACCTCTCTCTCCTGCTGGTAGTCAGAGCCAATGAAGATCTTTAAGAATATGGCAATCATGCCTTTATTCCAGATGAGACTCCTACACTAAATGGTGTGAGGTATTTGAATTGGGACTTCATATCAGGGAGATCCCATGAATGTTGGTGGGTATAACACCGTCAACATTTATGGCGCCAGAAGGAGGTAATCCAATATTTTATGGCTAATAAACCCATTGACCACAACATCTCATATTTTGATCAAGGAAGAAACGTTCAGTGAAAATTCCCTTCTCGTGTTTCTAAAGTTGGTGACTATTCCAAACCAAAACCCACTCAAAATTGTGAAATCATATACAATGAAATTTGGCTTATTCATTCTATAACACGTTAGTTCACAAAATTAGTTGGATTGATCCCATGAGTACTCAGTCTTCCATATTCTTCGTAGAAGAAAAAAAACCACCCCAACCGAGATACTGGTTTCCTCTCTTGAAGACACAATTCTTGCCACCCTTGAAGAGTTAGTAGAATTTGTGGAAAATGCAGAAGAACCTCTAGTTTTCAGTGGTGGCATTGGAGATAACCTCATACTCTCAGGCATAAATTTTCGTGGGTTGGGAGGTGAGGAAGAAGAAGAAGAGCCATCAGAATATGAAAAATAAGGGAAGAAGAGAGAATAAGAAGACATGCTAGACCAAGATTTTGTTGGATGACTCGGGGCCCACTTGCACTTCAGGGTGTGTTTCACGAGATGCTAAAGCATTCAGAGAAGCTCTTAACGAAGTATGTTCCTGATAAAACAATGAAGGCCAAAGACCATTTGGAAAAAATTTACCTACAACTCGAAACACTTGAGGTACATCATGATGATGTTGCATGTAGAATTTTCCCATGTACCTTATATGGTAGAGAAATTGCATGGTATCACAACCTTCCTATGAAATCCATCTAGAATTGGAGGGGGTTTAAGAAAATGTTTCTTGAAATTTTTCCTGATGATAAGACCCCCACCGTGTTATTGAAAGAGTTGGGTAATCTAAAGTTGGAACAAAAAGAGGAATTCAAAGGCTTGAATTAGAGGTTCAATCACATCTTAAACATATTTCCAGAAGATACGAAACCTCATGACTCCATCACCATATATTACTACACTTCTCCCTTGCCGACGAGCATTGCATAGTTCGTGAAGCGAACTACGAAATCATCACTAATGGAAAACTATGAAGAGGATATTGTGGTTGAGAAGGAATTGCATGAAATCAAATTAATATAATATGATGAACCAACAAAGGACACCAAAGATATGGGTAAAATCTCTCATGCCTCTATGAGCAAGGCCAAAGAGAAAGAACCATCCGGCCTTGATAACTTGACTTGCATGGTTAAGAATCTGTCAAATGAGATGGAAGAACTCAAAAAAAGGTAAAGTGAGACCACCATGAGCTGAAAGCCTCCATGATACAACCTGATCATAAGTATTGTGAATTTAGGTAGTAGTAGTAACCAGCTAGAAAATTATGTGCAAAGGTCAAACGTTGCATTGAATCTTGACAGGTTGGGCATGGACATATATTGTTCAATCCATCAAGAGTAACATTCAGATAAAACATGCCCACAATGGAAGCACACCATAAACTCTCTTGCTATGAATATTTGCGATTCAGTGCTTTTTGATGAGAAGACCGAGCATGAAGAAGAAAAGGAATAAGTTGTTACAACCAATGAGACTCCAAGTGTTGGCAATATAGTAAACATGTTCAATTTTATACCTACAACCCGAAAGAGTACAACTTTGAAACAACCTCTGAGTGACCCTCCGACCTAGCAACAGACCAATCGATATAATCTAAGAAGCCAAGAGTCAACCACTACAATAGAGTTGATGAGGCAGAAACTAAAATAAGCTTTGTTAAGGAAAATCAATCCGTTATTCAACTCAACATAGAACACTCATATCAAGTCTGGGAAAGCAGTCTCAATGAAGATCACTTATGAAAATAGCAAAGACAATACCACTGCTCTGAAAGTCACAAGTCAAGCTACCTCCCCAGGTGACTTCACCTTCCCTTCCCACTGGAGATTATAACATAGTTGAAGATATGAAGAAGGTTTGTGCGAACATTTCCATGTTTGAGCTAACAAATATCATGAGCGAGCAGAAAATTCTCTTATGAACACTTGGGAAATCCACCGTAGGTAACAATTCCCCTTCAGACAAGGGATCATGTACATCTTTTGATTCCCTCAAACCAGTCCTTAATTATTTAAAAATGGAAGTAAATACACTATGCCCTCCCTTTCTCTTAACATTTGAAAGTTTCAACTTTAATGTACACAATTTCTTAGTTGATTCAGATGCATCAGTGAATGTAATTCCATTATCTATTGCAAATAAAATCAATGAAAAATGGAGTAAAATAGATGCATAGATTATTCAACTAGACAAGAATCTTTTCCACGCAATTGGCGAACTTAGATATGTGATCATCCATTTATCATCTGATGGACAAGTTCACCAATGCATAAAAATAATGATTGTGGACATACCAGAGGCATACAGGCTCTTGTTAAGTAGAGAATGGTTATGTACGTTACAAGTATACTTTGCTACATAATGGTCACATCTATGGCTTCTACATAAGGGCAGAAAAAATCAAATTCAAGTGGATTCAAAATGATACATGAAACATAATTTTACTCCCTTGAATGGACATAACGAACTAGTGGATTTCGCAGATCTCATTTTCAGCAATTGCTTCCTGGAGACAAAAATGTGGCGTTATCTTGCACAACAATCCCTAGTCCCACCAGAAACATAGTTGGAGCTCCTTCCTAGGCCAACTGGTGCAAATGACCGTTGTACAGTAAATAGTAGTACTAGTACTAGTACTAGTACTAGTAGTAGTACTAGTGCTAGTAGTAGTAGTAGTACTAGTACTAGCATATTTCATGATCCTTGTACATATAACATGTGGAATTTGTACTTTGATGGTTCTAAGACACAAGAGGGATCTGGAGCTGGTTTCATTTTAGTAAACTCGCTACAGAGAAAACACTTGATCTTGAGTTTCTTAGAATTTTGAGTACACAAGCAACACCGCTGAATATGAGGCACTCATCTTGGGCTTACAGAGATCCATTGAACTTTTTTCCATCCAAACCGAAAACATTATCAAGGATCCCTTTGTTGTGAAGAACAAAAGGAGGTGGCATCAGGTCACGCATTGAACAAAATCAATGCATTTGTTAAATAGTTGGCGCACTACTAACATCTGACTTCATCACATAGTGCAGTCCTGTTAATGAAGCAATGTAGCATTGCGACGGGCTCAAGGGCGCAAGTCCTGGAGGAGGCCGACACCCCAAAGTAGAATATGTCAGCAAGGGGGCCAACCAATCAGATCTATTCCTAGGGGAAAACTCTTACCTTCACGGGGCTCCCCCGACCCGCCAAAACCTGTGGTGGGGGGCAGCCGCTCAGTTCCATGGTAAGTGGTGACACGGTAAGGAAATTTTTTGGTGTATAATACTCCATGAAATTGACACATGCCATCAACCTACCTGGTCCCATCCCACTAATGAGGGCATGAAACATGTCAACCTACTGACATCATCCTGACGTTAGCCCTCCAATTGTCCTATTACAGCCTAAATATCCTGCTCCCCTACGCATTTTTTTTCCCAATCATTGTCTTTCATTGTCTATGCTGCTACCAGTTAGGAGCTCGAGAAAAATCTCAAATGAACCAGTAATTTTGCTAGCCTCGCTCCCCACGTCATTTTCATCTAGAAGGTGCTTCGTCAGTCTCGAGTTTTATTTTTTTTTAAATTTTAATCTATGCATTTTAAAAATTAAAAATTCAGCCCTTGAAACCCCACAAGCCCAAGAGTCACGACCACCTCTGGTCCTAACCCTCTCATGGATGCCCAAGCTCAAATCCATGAGCCCATTTACTCTTTTAATGTGGAAACATAGCATCATGAGTTAATGGGATACAAATGGAGGGGATACGACTTTTTTTAGGGTAGTGGACTCAGGGTTATACTACCAAATGGCCCCTTCCGTCCACCATTTTCTCGAATTCATCTCCTGGCTCGCAGAGGCCTACATTGAATAGAAGGAATATTTCACCTCCTCGTATAGGAATAAAATATTCGAAATCACCCCCCAGCTCATTCACCAAGCTCTATGCTACCCATCTTACCCTGAATTTCTAGAGTTCACTGAAGTAACCCTCATGTTTTGCTTCTCAAACCTTTCCACTAAAAAGCAGAAATCCCTCCTTGAGCTAATTACGGTTTCAAATATGTCCCTCTTTCTCCCCACTAAAAATTTCCCTCTATCCCTGTTCATTGAAAATGTTCAACCCATCCTCGTAGTTATCTTAGGTATGTTTAGGGAAGATGATGCTATTCGGGTTAATAATTACCATCTGGGGTTTTTTTGACCTAATGATGCAACCAAATGTCCTCCTTAGCATTCCCTCATTCCTAGCCTCCACCATAAAAGCCCATTTCCAACACCTACAAACTTCAAGTTGTTTCAGGTAGTATTCATTGGTGTTATACCTATTCTTGTTCGTGCATGCAAAGAAATTTGAAGGTGTAGGCTTGGATAAGTTCTGTAATAGAGGTACTTGTTATCCTCCACAATGTCCCAAGGCTGAGAATGGAAATCGATGGAGGTAATATCAAACCAACCTTTTAGTTTGGCAGCTAGCCCTACCAAACCAAACAGGGCTCTCTCTATAATTAAAGCCAATGTTTGAATGAAGGAAGAATGGATTTTAGGCTAGGTATGTTCAGCTCTAGGGTTTTGAACATTTAGGGTTTTTGCTGGATCAAGAGGAGAGGTAAAAAAAACTAGGTCATATCTGAAAAATTACAGTTGCAGGGATACAAAGGAGCATGGAAGATATTTTCAATGGCACTTAAGGGATTGTAAATTTTAGTGTAGAGTGAAAGAGAAGAGGATCGAAATGAGAATGATTAACATGAATTCATTTATCAGAATATTACTAACACAAACATGAATTTCATACCAAAACAAAGCATGAGCATAAATATTTATGTTTAACATCTTATAGGAAAGTCACTAAAAAGAATAGATATGGAAAGAGGATGAATCAAGCATTCATAAAAGTAAATTACAGTAGAAAAAATATTCCACAAAACCATACCACATGAATCCCTATATATATGTTGCAACTGAACTAGTATTTCTGAAAATGTCAATTGTACACAAGACTCCAAGCCTTCTACTCATTGATGCCCAATATTGAATTTGACTGAAAACTAGATACAAATAAACAAAAACCATCTTGCCCTCTCTCAGGGGTGGAATCCCTCAAGATAGGATCAGTTTACATAAATTTCTCCAACCAAAACCCAAGACTAGGGGGTTAAAACAAACTCTCGATTTAGACTTTGATTGGCCTACCCATCATAAATGACCTTCGTAATTACATCAAAATGACATTAACAAGCCTATTTACACTCATATACATCATGTAAACTCAAAAAAAGAGAAATTACATCATTTGGAACCGAGTTTGACTGAATAAACTCAAAAAGTTGACCTAGAGGGGAAAAGTGCAACACATTCAGAGAAAAGCACAGTGCCATCAAGGAAAAACACAACGCCAACTTGCAGGGAAATTTTGACTGACTTCCTGTGCTCCAAATGATGATATGAACATACCATTGGAAAGATTAGGATGTCTCATTTTCCATAAAAATGGCCTCTCCAAGGCTGAGAAAAATGGATTCTCCCAAGGTCGCCCCAAAAGTGCAATGCCAAGGTGAAAAATGTGGCAGAAAGTGGTTTTTTAGCATGTTTTTTACACTTTTCTCCAAATATGTTTGCTGATATGACACAAAAAGTGATATATGTGATGTTCAGGTGATTATCTATCCAATTATGTAGATTATTTCTCATTTAAACCTCCGAGGGAAAAGTGCAGCGCCAAGGTGTTGCACTTTTGGCACCATGAAATTCCCAAAAATTATGGGTTTTCTACAAACTTAGGGCTCAAATATGGGGCTGTATCTCTCTAAAAATAACGTTTTTTGAAAAATTGAGAGAGGTTTTTCTTATTTGGTATGTTATGAACAAAAAAAGCCTCCAGTTTTAAAAAAAACTTTCTCATTTTTTCAGAATCCAAGTTTGAAGATGGTCACTAAAAATTGGAAAAGCGCAACAAAATTTGAGAAAAGCACAACAAAACTTTTGGAGAGTGATTTGGAGGGATTCCTAGAGGATTTTTTGGCTGAAAGTGGTATTTTTGAAAATATGAGGATGTCTGCTACATAATAGAGTCATCAAGCACTACAAACACCTTCTCCAAACCCCTAAAAAATTGACTTGAAGTCAAGCTGTTGAAAAGTGCAAAACACCTACTGTAGAAACTGTAATTTGGGCATTTATTTGAAATCTTAACACCTATGCATAAACTGAAGGACTTTTTTTTTCCTTGGTGTATGATGGACAAAAAATGCTTTCACCTTTTCCAAATTCATCTTCCTTACTTCAAACAATAATTTTGAAGTAAGATTGTCCCTATGTGTGGAAAATGACCTCAAAACCCTAAAAATTATGCCAATAACCTCTACTGATATGATGAAGTCTATACCTGATATTGTGGCTTTGTCTCTCTTCAAGTTGGTGGAAAAGAGGCTTGTAAACTTGTCATTGAAACCAACTTCTTGAATTTTCTGACAAAAACCTAAGCAGCCCACATCTTGGAATGACTTCTAAAGAAATGTTGAAGCCATGATGTCTTGTACTATAGTGGGTTCATGCCTGATGATATGAACTCCCTTATGCCTCCTCTACTCAGTGGTCTCTGAATCCATGGAAAACCCTAGCTCACTAGGAAGGGAAATTAAGGTTTTAGTGTAGGAAAACAAGGGATTTTGGGTAGTATTAGGAATGGAGGGGAATGAAGGGGTTTGAGGGTGTCTAAATTCTTGGGAAAATTTATAGGGGTAGTGATATATGTTTGGAAGTTTAGGGAAGTGGAATTGTGGAAAATTAGTGAGGGGAAGGGGTGAAAAAAGGAAAAACACAGTCCTAGCCTAGGAAAGTGTAGTGTAGGCTAGGACTTGTAGGGAAATGATGGAAATAAGGGAAAGGGGTAATGGTAAGTGTCAATTAATGTACAAGGGAGATGGGGAAGGGTGAGTGAGCATGAATTTGAGGTTTTTTCTCAAAAAATTGACCAAAGAGACTATGAGACCAAGAAAACACAACAAACCCTAGGTGAGGGGGTTCTGAAATTTATAAGCATAAAATGAAATGAAAGAGAGGTTAATGGTGACCCACTTACTTTATTTAATGTGCTGGGACCTGCATTTGATGATGAAACCACTGTATATGAGAGATTTTCTTTCCTGAAGAAAAATACAGCAATCTAGGAAAAGTGCAACGCAGCGAGTGAAATGTGTAGCGCAGCAAGGAAACTTAGCTTCCCAAGGCAAGAAGCTGATTTTAAAAGGGTAGCAAGCTCCTTGGTGACATAATGATGTATCATGTGTAGAGCTATAAAAAGGGTCTCTTTCACCTCTAATTACCTCACATTAATATGTCAACCCGAGAGCGTTTTGTCATTACAAAGAGTGACTCAATCCGAGGCTCATTTGTCAGAGTAATGCTAGTAGTACAGGGCTTAAGAAATACAAGAGTAAACGGATGCTTAACTCGGAATTCGTTACTTTAAAGAAATAAATCACACACTCGAAAACTCAACAATCTATCAACAGACAGTCTGCAATGATAACCTATCCTTCGGAAATCGATGGAAACGAGACTAGAGCATAAGCCCGTGGAGCCAGACAGTTGACTACCAATGCTCAATACTACAGCCTCCTTTAGATCATCTCTCACACCAACACATCAAATGCGTATAAATAGAACAAGAAAGTAAATGAGGAATTACAAAAGAATTCTGGAATGGAACAGCAACGTTAAAATGGAACAGCAATTGAATAACTAAGTCCCGCGGGTTATAACCAAACTTAATCTATACACTCTTTGCAATCAAAGAACATTCTGTCACTCTAAAGGCGATTTACACAGATCACACTAATGGAACAACAATAACAACGAATGAATTATAGAACAGTACTGATAAATTAGGAACGCACACCACACGAACGTTTTAGTATAACAGCTCTGTAATATAACAGTAAGAATGTGCGATTAACTCTTGAAAGGATAAATATCTTAATGCAGAGTCAACATACAATTCTATCTGTAGAAACCTCAATGATTCAAACTTGAACAGAGCATATAATATGAACTTGTAAAGCATATCAAATTATCACATAACAACAATAAACAAACCACATAGAAGTAAAGCCGTAATGGTACAGAAGCAAGTGTCCTTCGGGGCCGGGCCCTTAGCCTCCAAGGATACACCGCTTTAATTTAATGCAGACGCGAAGATGGAATAATCACCACGCTTCTATTAATGCATCGATCAGAAATACATCGAACCAGTCCTCAACAAAACTTAATAACCAAAGCTGATGTCTTACAGAAGATTACATAGAACGTATCCTATCTCTCTATTTCTCTCTATCTATCCATATATCTCCCCAAGCTAACAGTGCTATCTCTTTATATAAAAACGATGGCGGAGATGTCCAAGTGACAAGGTAAATAAAGCAGCGATCCCTCAGGATCGAAGATCCTGAGGGATTCGCCAAACAGTTAACTCTTCATCCTGTCTTTTCAGTTGTGCTGAGCTGGTGTCCTCTCCTTCTTTTCCGAGCCGATTTGCTTTGATCTGTTTCTCTTTGTTTGCGTTCGGTCCTCGTCTAGAGAGACAGCAGTTATCTCCACTTTATCCTTTCCTTTGGAGCGGCAACTCTTCGTTTTCTCCTTTTCCTGTATAGAAAATAACCATTATCAGTGACTAAGTTATACACATCAATTCTCTCATGTTTTGTTATAGTTCCTTATTACTTTCCAAATTCATGATAAAAAAGGTTCGCAAATTCTATTAAAAAGCCACTGAAATAATGATCAAAAGCATACCTTTTTAGTACTCCACACACCCCCCTGCTTACCTTGTTTCATGTCCTCATGAAAACATTGTAGTTGACATGTAATGCAGTGAGAGAGTATGCTGGAGAAGGGGTCTCATGCGGAGGCCTACAACCATGTTGAGTGATTAAATAGTCAAAGAACTGACCTGCTTGCCCCTCAGGCATATCATACAGAGCCTGGTATCCGGGTGCAGGATGCCAAATAATTGGAGCGCGAAATCTATACCCTAACCAAGATGACCCTGCTTTCAGAATGCTCCGGCCATAGAGATTCAAACGGTCAGCAGCTAACTGAAAGTTCTCATACTTAAATGGTTCTCTGAGCTGTATGTTTGGATCAGAGATTCGATATTGAAATTTGGCTGCATTAATGGCCAAGTCTTTGATGGAAAAGAAATACACTAAACTCTCTCGAATGACTGCCTCATGCATGGGTCCTAATGTTTCAATGACACCCGGAGTCCTTATGTGGTTTATATGAGCTTTCCATAACTGTGCTGGGTTCCTAGGCTCAGCCCTAACTCGTAAATCTAGACCATTTTCCTGACTCTGGAAAGTATCATAGGCTTTGAGCCACTTAACCTGATTAACCACGAATGAAATGAATGCTTGGAATTGGATATCTCCAATGGAGGGGCCAGGGTTCAATTCAGTCTCCTGACTTAGCACAAGGTCGTGCAAATAAAGTTCACACAACAATCTCTGGACTTTCACTCCATAATGTTTACAGCAGTCTATAAAATCATTGACATTATTGATTTGTATAGGGGTGCCTGCCTTAACAGCTTTTATTTGTAATTGTAAATACCGTTCTAATAAAAACAGAGCATAGTTTTTAGCAGGGGCCCTACATTCTAAAACATTATTGTATAAAGAACACAAGTCATTCATCTGTTTGATAGCAGTATCTAGTCTACAAGTTACCTGTGTGACTTCCTCTTGTTCCTTCATCCACCCTTCAAAAGCCTGGCTTTTAGCTTGACTGACGTCCCTTAGTTGCTGCTGCAACTCTTCATATTTTTCTCGGGGAACCGTTTTCTCTTTAAGTTGCTCAGCTTCTTGCTGTGCTTGCTTCATCATCTTGTGCAAGGATTTTGTCTTTGGATCTTTTTTCCATAGGTCAGTGGAGGCCGGGAGTTTTACCTGAACTTTCTTGTTATGCTGTTTGGAGTTCAGAACCCTTATTACCCCTGAGGGTGGTGCCTCTGTCTGAATTTGCTTATCATCCTTTTCTGTTTTAACACGAACATCCGTTTGTTCCCGATCCTCAGCATCATGTGGAACGACAGCTGGATCCTCAGGGTTTTGGACAGCAGGCCATTTGTTGGCCCTCTTTTTCCTCTTTACCTTCTGGTTCTTTTTTAGAATCCTAATTTGTTGCCTGAGCTGGGTTATCGTATTTATCAATTTAGTCCGTTCTTTCCGCAACTTCTTAATTTCCATCGTTTCATTTGAAGGAACAACAGTCTGTCGATGGTGGACTGGATCATGACCAGTTGCTAAATCTTCCTCTTGGGGTTCTTCCTCACTGCTCTGCTCTGGCTATTCAGGGGTGGAACCTCGACTGGTTCTGTCTCTTCCTGAGCAGATGCTGTCTCTGCTCCTATTTCCTCTAGAATTTCCTCTTGTGACATGGGAACAGATTGTTCCCGTTCAGTATTTTCCTCCTCTTCATCATGAACAGGCATGTTCTCTTCCTGAGGTTTGTCGTGGGGGCCCTCTGAACTAGAAGGTTGACCATACTTACTCATATTGGCTAGGATGGCAGCCAAGTCATCATCTCCCAGTAGGTCTTGTAATGGGCTATCCTCCTGCTGCCCCATTTCTTCCTCCTGTTCAGTTTCTGCTTCTATTTCTGCTCCCGAAGGCTCGGCTGCTTCTTCTTCGGGTTGCTCATCTTCAATTATCACTGGTTGGCTGGTGCTTCCCTGAAGCTTTTCCAGCCTACCTCTTATCCGAGCCAACCGGGCTGATTTTCTAGGTTTATTTATACTTCCTCTCATCTGAGCTAACCGAGCTGATTTTCTGGGTTCCTCTGGTTGCTCGGGTGAATCAATGGCATGCTTACGCTTTGCCGATTCTTGATGTAACTCTGGTTGTTCTGATGTACTAGCAACATTTTCTCTGTGTTTTTCCGGTTGTTCTGGTGGGCTTATAGAATGTCTACGTTTCGGGGATGGCTCTGTCAATCCCCCCTCAATCATTGTAATGAGCTCTTCCCAGCTGCTCTGCTGCTGGGTAAGACCATAACTAATAACAAGTCGAATCAACCCATGGTGACTAACAATTGCCTCTATGTGCCATGCCTTTTTCATACTTTGTGCAGCATCATGCAGTAACGAGTTTAGGAGTGCCGGTAAATTCACAGAGCATCTCTGTTTTAAAACAGCTAAAAGTTTAAGGTGTCGTGGTCTTACCACGTCTTTTCTTCCTTCGCAAGTAATATAACTCTGCACCGTTCTTGCTAGCTCCGTCCAGGGTTCACCTAGGGTTTCTGGCAGAACTCCCTTCCCCTTGTCAAATTCTGGCCTTCGTCCTGAAACAGTTCCATGACCTTCTGTAGTCGTTCCTTTTTTAATGTCCATACCGGTCCGGTGGCTGGGAGTCCTGAGACTTCTGCAATTATGGCATCAGTGACCGCTATCCGTTTCCCTCTTACTGTGGAGTGGTCATCTTGTAAATTCTGCAAGAACTCCATTGCTACTGTTTCATTAGCTTCCCGTAGGCGATTGAAATAGTTCAACCATCCCGCCCTTTCCAGGATCTCCCGGGCAGCAACGGAGATCGTCAGCTGTTGAGGCTCACTTCGAATTGCTCTTCCTCCCATGATTTCACTGTGAATTCTAAATGGTACAGAAAAACCGTTTTTGGTTTGAAACACAGAGAGTAATCTTAAGGTTATGAGAAAGAAAACACAGAGTATGCAATCGCGAAACAGAAAGCAACTTGTGCGAAAATAGAAATATGCCATGCCGTGAAACCATGCCAAACCGTCGTAAACTAATTTTTCCGAATGGTGAATTGACACGTAATACAGGGAATGATGAGGTTAACCTCCCCCCCCCCGCAATGTGATAGGCTGTCCCAGCTGGCAAATAAAGGAGCGGCACCCAGTCTGCAATCAAGTCAGAAAGGAACAACATGTGGAATTATACCATGTTGAAAAAGGACAACAGATTACCGAAATCGAGGCGGAGAATTGATCGCGTATGATATAAGAGGCTGCTGTGTTATGAGTTGAGGCTGGTGGATAGGGCATGTATCGTACTTGCCAATCTCGAGTGGTCATGGTCACTTCCGTTGCCATGATTGGTAATGATAGATATTCATGCGATGTATAAATCGGGAAATGACATATGATTAGTTGCTCGGATATAAGAAACAAAAGAGTATTAGTATCTTACCTATTGGTGTAAGCAAGGTGACTTCAATACCATTAACAGTACTCTGCTGCCAACAGGTGTTCATAACCTTGGCAGAGTTGTTTTTTTACCCTCGGAACCATAATCCTTTGTGTACTTAGGAATGTTGTTATATCAAAATGTAGACCATTATGTTGGCTTGGTGACCAGTTAACCATAATGCCATTCACGAGGAAAGAGCGAAACGTGGACAGGCCGGCTTGTGATAAGACCTCCTGTTCCAAGGTTTGTTTATTTGATATACCTTTTGGACCATATCCCTGGTGTGGTGGCCAGAATGGGTATGCCACTTCACTTCCATCCTCATGATCATGGTAGGCTGGCTCTCGATGAGACCCCCTATCCTGCATTTGACAGTTCACATATTTTTTCTTTTTCATAGAATATTTTTCCTTATTTATACACAAAGGGTGGTTTAACACTCCTTAAGAGTGGGAATGGTGGAAGAAGTCTTATTATCTCAATAGGAGGATATAAACTCTCTGCTCTTATTCCCAAGTACTAATAAAAAAAGTTTAAGGGAATCAGCATGATAAAGATAACCAATCAGGGAAAAATTAGTAAAACCATGTCAACAAAAGGTAAGAAATAAGTATGTCCTTCCATTTGTCCTCTTACTAATGCAGAGCCTTATAGGTATAGCGATTTATGGTTTGCAGATTTCGGTATGTTGTGATTTTATATGTCATTGCACAAATACATAGTTGTAGCTTAAGACTAGAAAGAAGACGGGCAAGAAGCATCCTCAATTTAGATCAGCAAAAGAATAAGCTGTTTCACAAGGAGAGCAAAAGTATGCGAGTGGTGTTCCTTTGGAAAAGAAACAATGATGGATGATAGAAAAAGGAACAGCAAAAAAATGCAAATGCCGTTCCTTTTTAGAAAAGGAACGGCAAAAATAAAAAGGCTATAAAAAACACTCTAAATGCCAAAGAGGAACAATAGAAATAAAAACGCTACTTCTTTGAAGAAAAAGGAACGGTGGTAACCAAAAAGGAACAGCAGAAAACGTAATAATGCCGTTCTTTTGAAAAAGGAACAGCAGAGATCCCGAATGCTGTTCCTTTAGAAAAGGAACAGCAAAACAAGCAAAACCAATAAGAAACACGCAAATGCTATTTTTCGAAGGGCAAAATCGAACTTTATGAAAGAAAGGAACAGCGAAAATGACAAGAAGATATTTAATTCAAACTTATGTACAAGAATCACTCAAAAAAACAAGAATTTATGTACAAACTACAAAAAAAAGAAATGAACCCTTAATGAATTACAGGTGAGGAAGATTTCTCTTCCTCTCCTAAGATCTCCATATCAGTGTCTCGGCGTAGCTGCTGGCAGAAGGATTCCCGAGTGAGTGGTTTACGATAGAGACGGACTCGATGGCCATTTACTTTGAATGCATATCCAGAACCGTCAATGGTGATTAGAGTAAGGGTTCCGTTGTCATGCACCTTCTGGATTTCGTATGGTCCCAACCATCGAGTCTAAAGTTTTCCAGGGAAGTCCTGAAACCGAGAATCGTATAACAGAGCCCAGTCTCCCTCGTGGAAGACTTTGTTCTTGATGAGCGCATCATGCCATTTGGCTCGTTGTTGTTGAACTAATGCTGTATTTTGCAATGCAGAGAGCATGACTTCGTCTAATTCATTGATCTGCTGCAGTCGATTGAGTTGTGCCTCGGTTAGATCTAGGCCAACTTCTTGTGCTGTTCGCAGTGTTTGGATTTCGAATTCTATGGGAAAAATGGGTTGTTTTCCAAACACTAGTTGATAAGGTGAGTAACTGGTGGTGCTCCTCCATGTGGTTCTATATGCCCAGAGTGCTTCAGGCAGTCGGGTAGCCCAATCACGCCTATGTGAGGCAATGGTTTTTGTTAGGATTGATTCTATTATCTTATTGCTACTTTCTACCTGCCCATTTGCCTGTGGGTGATATGGAGTAGTGATCTTATGCTGGACATGATAATTGTTAAGTGTTGCAGCTAATTTATGCCCAACAAATTGTGGTCCTCCATCTGTAATTATTTCTCTGGGAAGGCCATAACGAACAAATAGATGGAACAAGAACTGTATGACAGAATCCTCTGTGGCTCTTGGCAATGCTTCTGCCTCAACCCATTTGGTGACATATTCTGTTGCCACCAAAATATATGTTTTCTGATTTGATGAAGGGTTGATGGGTCCGACGAAATCAAGAGCCCACCGCTCGAATGGTTCGATGACTAACTATGGTTTCAGAGGCATCTCATCAGCTTGACCAGGTCGTCCTGCTCGCTGGCAGCTGTCACAGGCTTGGACAAACTTCTTTGCATCTTTGAAGATCGTAGGCCAGTAATATCCTGTCTGTAATACTTTATGTCCAGTTCTACGCTCAGCGAAGTGCCCTCCACACGGTCCATCGTGACAGGCTTTTAGGATGTCAAAGATTTCATCCTCTCTAACACATCGCCCGATATGCATGTCTGCTCCTGTGTGAAACAAATAGCCTCCAATCCACGAAAATCGAGAACTTTTCTGAATAATCTGCTTGCGCTCATTAGGAGTTAAATGTTTTGGTAATTTACCTACTGCGAGGTAGTTGGCAACATCAGCATACCAGGGTGTTTGAATGGCAACAGCAAATAGGTGCTCATCCAGAAATTGATCTTCAACTGCTGCTGCATCGCTTGATTTTGGTATTCTCGAAAGAAAATCGGCTACAGGGTTTTCTTTGCCAGGGCGGTCCTTGATTGTGATGTCGAATTCCTGCAATAAGATTAACCATCGAGTTACTCTGGCATTTGTGACAGGCTTATTTGCTAAATATTTTATAGCAAAATGGTCTGTATACAAGATAACAGGATAGCCTGTAATATAATGTCTAAATTTATTGACAGCATGTATTACAGCTAGGAATTCTTTTTCAGTAACAGTGTAATTCAATTCAGCAGGGGATAAATTTTTGCTGATGTAATAGATAGCATATGGTTTTTTATCCTCTTCCTGCCCAAGGACTGCTCCAATGGCTGTATCTGAGGCATCAGATGATATTTGGAATGGTAGGTCCCAGTTTGGTCCTCGAAGGACTGGGGCTGTGGATACAAGCGTCTTTAGATCCTCGAAAGCACGGTCACATTTGTCTGTCCAAAGAAAATCAACGTTACCAGTTAGTGCATATAAAGGAGCAGCAATGTGTGAATAATGCTCTATAAATCGTCTATAATAACCTGAAAATCCAAGAAAACTGCGTACCTCTGTTTGAGTAGTAGGAGTGGGAATAAGCAAAAGTATTTGGATTTTGGCCGGGTCTACCTGAATGCCGGCTGCTGAGACATAATTTCCTAGGATAAGTCCTTCAGTCATCATCAAGAAACATTTTTCGTTGCTTAAGCAAAGCCTGGTAACAATGCAGCGTTGTAGGACTTTTTCTAGGGTGTCTAGAGCTGGATCAAAATCATCTCCATATGGTGTAAAGTCATCCATGTAAACTTCAAGTCCATCATTGATTAAATCTGCAAAAATACTAAGGATAGCTCTCTGAAATGTGGCAGGAGCATTACATAAGCCAAAAGGTAAAACTCGATAGGCAAATGTTCCCCAAGGACAAGTAAAGGTAGTTTTATCCTGGTCTTCAGGGGCAATCTGAATCTGATTGTATCCACTGAAGCCATCCAGGAAAGAAAAGAACTTTTTCCCTGCTAAAGTGTCCAATACTTGATCTATGAAAGGAAGAGGAAAATGATCTTTTTGTGTTGCCTTGTTAAGTTCCCTAAGCCACACAAATTCTCCATTTCCCATTCTTTTTTGGTACCACCACAAGTGGAGAGACCCATTTACTATCAGAAATAGGGTATATAAAATTCACATCTAAAAGCTTCTGAAGTTCAGTTTTTAC
This sequence comes from Pinus albicaulis, assembly GCA_034641835.2. NCBI lineage: Eukaryota > Viridiplantae > Streptophyta > Pinopsida > Pinales > Pinaceae > Pinus > Pinus albicaulis. The sequence continues at coordinate 933,070,984 of CM076570.1, read as the reverse complement.
GACATCTTTTAGATGGGGATTAAGTCTCCTTTGCGGCTAACGCACAGGTCTGGCATCCTTCTCTATGTAAATGTGGTGTGTACATAACTGGGGATCGATTCCTTTCATATCAGGGTAGTCCCATGCAAATGCTTCTTGATATTTTGTTAACAAATGGATGAGCTTTGTTTCTTGTTCAGGTGTGAGATTAGCATTGATGTTTAAAGTTTTCCCCGGTGCAATTTCCACAGTTTTACTATTTGCAACAGAAGTAACAGGTATTGTTTGGTCATGAATATCTTTCAGGGGATCTTCTTCCAGTTCATTATCAAATGCTGCTTCTATCATGTGACACTGTGTGCGAGGTTCAGTTTGAGTGATGAAATTATTAATGGCATCGTCTTCTATTTGATCTTTGAAATCGAGTGCCTCTTGTATAGTTAATGGAGATCTGATGTTATCGGTAAGGTATGATACAGGGTGTTTATTAGTTTTAATCATTGTGACACTTGGCTGTGCTGGAGGATATAGAACTAAATTTTTGCTATTTGGTCCTCTGGTTATGGTCATATTTCCCTGCCGACAGCCAATGTAGGCATCGGCAGTAGCGAGCCAAGGTCTTCCTAAAATTAGCGGGTGTCCATCAAGTCGGGTTTTTGGATTAATTGTCAGGAAATCGGTTGGATACTCCCAGGATTCTACAGAGACCATGACATCATGTAGAGTACCCTCTGGTCTAACCACAGATCGATCAGCCAATTCCAACAGAGTGGAGGTGGGTTCTACAGATGTAATGCTGAGCTTTTGGCAAGTTGTGGTCGTTAAAATATTAATTGCAGCCCCTAGATCAACTAAGGCATTAGATAGGGTCTGACCATAAATTTGAACAGTTATAATTGGGTTCCCAGGGTCTTCATATTTCAGGGGTATTTCTCTTCCAGACAATAGGTCAGATAAGGTACCGACTACTTGGACTCTTGGATTATTTGTTATATTCCTCCTTGGTTTCTTTATGCACAATTCCTTTATAGTTTTGGCATATATGGGAATGTCTTGAATGGCTTGGAGGAATGGAATTTTTATGTACAGATTTTGTAACTCTCCCAGAATGTCAAAGTCAGGATATTGTATGGTTCGAGGTATGGCTAATCGTTCTGGGAATGGAGGAGAGGATGTGGTTGCTTGATTATTAGTTTGTTGCTTATTTACATCCTCTTGTTGTGACTGATGTTCTCTGGGTAACTGATCTTCAATATGAACTGTTTTATCTCCCTCAGTTTCAATTATACGCCCAGATCTTAACTGAAGGTCATTGCACTCCCTTAAGTCAAGTCCTGCTTCTGGTGATTCTATGATTTGAATGGATTGGACCTGCCTGTTGTTTGGATTGGGATCGGGTTGGGCTGGGAGTTGCGGCCTCAAGTTAGACTGGGGATTTTGTTGTAGAGCTGGCAAAGTAGGCTGAGGGAGCGGAATAGTTCCAGCTGGGTGGTACATCGGTCTTTGCCAGCTTGTCTGCCAGGGTGAACTTTGTGAAGTAGAGGGAGTCCATTGTGAAGGATACAGGCCATTTTGCCAATATGGTGGAGTGTAAGGGAAATTCGGCCAACCAGTTTGGCTTGTTTGATTCAGCCATGGATTTGAAGAAGGAAATGATTGTGGTGACCAGTTTGTAAATGGGGGTTGAGATTGATTTTGCCACATACCATATTGTTGAGCATTATATTGTGGGTTTTGAAAGAAAGAGTTTGGGTCCGGAAACATACCAGGTTGTCTCGGCTGCCACGGGCGGCGCTGGTTGATCGAATTCACCGATTCTGGTTCTTCTTCTGCTTCCTTATATACCGCTTTCAATCCAGGAAGTGAGGGGCAGCTCTCCGTAAGGTGATCTTTTGTACAGATGGTGCATGTTTGGACTTTATCCAGTGGACATTCCTTATGGCTATGTTTTTTTCTGCATCGGGGGCAGAAGATTGCCAAATTCTGTTCTGCCTCCAGCTGCTTCTGTTTAGCCCGCACAATATCAAGTTGTGTAGTTAGTGTCACCATAATATCAGTTTTAAAATTTTCTAATAAATTTCCAATTTCTGCACGTGTTACTCCTTCTGCTGATACTTTGTTATCTCTTGCAAACCGATCATATTCTGTCGGTTTTATTCTTGCGCTGCCTCTCGAACTCCTGATACATAAGTCAAGGATGTCAGTAAAATTCTCTTGATAAATATCCCCTTTGCCCATAATGTTTAATGTTTCAATCCATTGCTCCTTCATGCCCCTCATTAATGCAGTTTTTAACACATTATCAGGTAAAGGTAGCGATGCATAAGGAGATCTTTGTAGGTTGTACTGAAAACGTTCCACATACTCTTCTAGTGTTTCATTTGGTCTGGCTGACATTTGAAATATTTCGACTTTTAATTCTCTAGACCTACAATAATCCTGATATTTCTTTAAGAAGGATTCTTTCATTTGATCCCAATTGTTGATGACCCCGCCACCTAGCCCCATAAACCATCTTAAAGCAGCCCCTTTTAATGTAGAGGGAAATAATTTCAATTTTTGGGGATCGGTGGTGTAATCGTACCCCCTACATAACACATCGAATTCGAATAAGAATGCATCCGGATCTTCTGATGTGAGTCCGTGGAATGTAGGGATATGTTGAAGAGGGATAGCTTTCATGGGTGCATTTGCTGCAGAATCCACTATAGGATATTGTAATGTAGAGGTTTGAGTATTTGGCTGGTTTTGGGTGTTTGGTTGGTTTTGAGCCATGGAATCGAATATATGCCAATAACCTTCTGGGATATCTAAGAGGGTATTCCTAGGTTGGGTGGGAATGGTTTTGACAGGGATCTTTTTAACAGCGCTTCCTTTATCTGGAATAATGGGAATACCAGGTGTTTGAGGAGATTGAATCTCTTCAACAATGACTTTCGCAGCACTTCCCTTATCTGGGCTATCTAATGGCTGATTTGTTTCAAGAGGAGATTTTGGTTCCTTGATTTCCCCTGTTTCTCCTTCTCCTTCACAAAAGTTGCTAGAGTTCCCTTCCTGCAATAATTCCGGAGTGGAATTTTCAACTTCTTGAAAGTCCTGCTCCTCAGTTTGACTATGCACCTCAGCACAGGCTACAGATGGTGATCCTGTGGCCTGAAGGGAACTAGTAGGCGGTTTGGACGTGTTTTTCTTGAAGCCTACTGATGGCTGAGACTCTGTTTTCTTGTAGATTTCGTCTATGAAGGTCGTTCGGCCAAGGGTCACCGGCCCCTTAGATTTTTCAGGTTTGGATGGGGGTTTGATATTCTTTTCTGGTCTTTTCTGCTTAGTCATGCACTCAAAAAAAATGAACTACCAACTTCTATTCAAACAAGCAAAAACAAATCTGTTAGGAAAGCGGATAGTGAGCAGGTCTTTTACATGCTCTGCACGTAGGTTCTTACCTTCCGTTTTTAAGATCCAACTCCTCCCTAGCAGGCTTGTACACCACTCTGAAAAAAAAACAAATGGCTTCACTCTGTCCCTGGCAACGGCGCCAAAATGTAGAGCTATAAAAAGGGTCTCTTTCACCTCTAATTACCTCACATTAATATGTCAACCCGAGAGCGTTTTGTCATTACAAAGAGTGACTCAATCCGAGGCTCATTTGTCAGAGTAATGCTAGTAGTACAGTGCTTAAGAAATACAAGAGTAAACTGATGCTTAACTGAAATCAAATTACTTTAAAGAAATAAATCACACACTCAGAAAACTCAATAACTTATCAGTCAAGGGTTCGGCAATGATAACCCATCCCTTCAGAAACTGATGGAAAAGGGACTAGAGCATAGATCACGAGCCTGGGAGCTAGACAGTGACTGCCAATGCTCACTACAGCCTTAGATCATCTCTCACACCAACACATCAAATGCAGATAAATAGAACAGCAAAGTAAATAAAGAATTAACAGCAATTCGGGAATGGAACAGCAACTCTAAAATGGAACAGCAATTGAATAACTAAGTCCCGCGGGTTATAACCAAACTTCAATCTATACACTCTTTGCAATCAAAGGACATTCTGTCACTCTAAAAGCGATTCACACAAATCTCACTAAAGGAACAGCAACAATCGATTAACGAATTATAGAACAATACTGCACACAACACGAACGTTAATATGACAGCTCTGTAACATAACAGTAAGAACATGTAATGAACTCTTGAAAGGATTAATAACTTGATGCAGAGTTAACACACGATTCTAGCTGTAGAAACCCCAATGATTCGAACTTGAACAGAGCATATAATATGAACTTGTAAAGCATATCAAATTATCAAATAACAATAATAAACAAACCACACAGAAGTAAAGCCGTAATGGTACAGAAGCAAGTGTCCTTCGGGGCCGGGCCCTTAGCCTCCAAGGATACACCGCTTTAATTTAATGCAGACGCGAAGATGGAATAATCACCACGCTTCTATTAATGCATCGATCAGAAATACATCGAACCAGTCCTCAACAAAACTTAATAACCAAAGCTGATGTCTTACAGAAGATTACATAGAACGTATCCTATCTCTCTATTTCTCTCTATCTATCCATATATCTCCCCAAGCTAACAGTGCTGTCTCTTTATATAAAAACGATGGCGGAGATGTCCAAGTGACAAGGTAAATAAAGCAGCGATCCCTCAGGATCGAAGATCTTGAGGGATTCGCCAAACAGTTAACTCTTCATCCTGTCTTTTCAGTTGTGCTGAGCTGGTGTCCTCTCCTTCTTTTCCGAGCCGATTTTCTTTGATCTGTTTCTCTTTGTTTGCGTTCGGTCCTCGTCTAGAGAGACAGCAGTTATCTCCACTTTATCCTTTCCTTTGGAGCGGCAACTCTTCGTTTTCTCCTTTTCCTGTATAGAAAATAACCATTATCAGTGACTAAGTTATACACATCAATTCTCTCATGTTTTTTTATAGTTCCTTATTACTTTCCAAATTCATGATACAAAAGGTTCGCAAATTCTATTAAAAAGCCACTGAAATAATGATCAAAAGCATACCTTTTTAGTACTCCACATCATGAAGGTGAAATGAGAAAATTACATGCTTGGTTGGTCTTGTAAATGGTTGGAAATTGATTTGTTTCTCTTTGGTGATGATGTGGCCCCACCTTGTATTTTCACAAAATGACTTGGTAAACTTATGTACTGCAACTTAGAGGCCTTATGACATATATTTAAATCTTAATAGATATCCAAATGAACTTTCGAAATTATTATTGAACACTTTACCTATTACTACTCCTTTCAATGGTGATTTTGATGATGACGTGACCTATTTTCATGATTTTGACAATATGACCTAATAATGACACTACATGGAAAGATGAGCTAAATGATGATCATAATGACCAAGGCACTCTTGCAAAAAGAAATGACCTGACCATGATGATGTTTATTGACCATGGAGATGTAATGAGTAGCAATGACTTAGCTATCCTAACCAATGATCAAATTTTTATTTGAAGACCTATTGAAACTATAAAAATTTTCCCTAGGACCCTATCAACCATATGAAAGAGCATAATTTAATCACCGGTGACTGATAGGACTAACAGACACTAACAAGAATGAGCCAAAATCTGTGTTTTATTGGACCCCCTCTATTCATCAACGTTCCCGAGGCAAGGGTTATTCAAAATTCATTACAGACTTCATGTCCATAGCCTATGAAATTATACATGGTACATCCCCACCCAATATTTTTCCTAAACATAAAGATATGCTCCAATTCAGTGAGGCAAAATGCATAGGAGATTGGTATTTGTTCGAATATCATAATGAAGTCTGGGTTATCTCTGATATTCTGGTTACAGTGGTCTCACTGTTCTGTTTGAAGCAATGGGCAAAGTGTGTTTGTTGATAAGTAAAGGAATGTGCTGAAAGTTGTTTTGATCCAGTTTGAAAATTGATGAAACGTGGTCTGTAGTGGATCTGAGGGTTGAAGCCTTCAGTATGAAAGTGGAAGCTTTCTACGAGTAGAGGCTGGTGCTAATATCAGGGGGTAGTAGCTCCCTTCCAGGAGAAGCTGGTAAACGAGAAGCAGGGGGGTGTAGCTCCCTTCCAAGGTGAGGCTGGTAAACGAGAGAAGGTTGTAGCCTTCTGCAGGTGGGTGCCTGCGTGCTGGTATGAGTTTGCGCCAGTACATGGTTGTAACAAGTTTTCTTTATATAATAAATATTGAAGACTGAGACGACGACAGCGGTGGTTTTCTCCCGAATTGGGTTTCCACCTTAAATACTGGTGTTCATGTGTGTTGTGTGATGATTTATTCTGTTCTTACTACTCCTGTTTACTGTTTTCTAAACATCTGATGAATGAATGATGCAATGATCTGAGTTAAGAATTAAATGCATAATTAGATCTCTGGGCATACGCGAGTTGTCTTTATTATATCTGCGTATATACGCGAGTTTCATTCAGTAAAGTAGCGTATGGGTTTAAAAGCAAGGAAAAGTAAAAAAATTCTCTGTCAGCGCTAAATACTGATTCACCCCCCCCCTCTTAGTATTTTTCCCAACAATTGGTATCAGAGCAGGTCCTTCTGAAAAAGCTTAGCCGCTAGAAGGAAGATCAAGCAAGATGAGCCATCAAGATGGAACAACATCTATTAAGCCTCCGCTCTTTAATGGAAGCAATTTAATCTTCTAGAAAATAAGGATGAGATCCTATCTTCAGTCTATGGGAGCAGATGTATGGGCCATTGTTGAACAAGGATATCAATATCCAGCTACAGTGCCAACAAATCCGACTGAAAAGAAGAATTATGAAACAAATGCAAAGGCAGTCAATGCCCTAATGGGAAGTCTAACTGATTCTGAATTTGTCAAAGTTATGCAGCTGAATACAAAAAAGGAGATATGGGACAAAATCATTCTAAGTTATGAAGGTGATGCAAAGGTAAAAAGTGCAAAACATCAAACTCTCAGAATTGAATATGAAAATTTAAGAATGCATAGTGATGAGAATATTGCCAGTTTCTTTTTACGTGTTGATGATGTTGTAAATCGTATGAGAAATTTGGGAGAAACAATAACCAAATCAACTTTGGTTGAGAAAATTTTAAGATCGCTAACGACAAAATTTGAGTCAAAAGTTTCTACTCTTGAAGAAAAACAGGATCTTCAAAATCTTACTGTAGTGCAACTTCATGGCATGCTAACTGCATATGAAATGAGAAGAGGAGGACCATCTAAAATCAAAGAGGCAGTCTTCAAAGCTTCTACAAAATGGAAATAAGTACAAGAAGCAGAAGGATCAGGATATATCTCAGAAGAAGAGGAGGCAAATTTTGTAAAGAAACTCCAAATAGGCACAGGACGGTTCAGAGGTAAGCTTCCTTTCAAATGTTTTGAATGTGGAAGAGTTGGTCATTATGCTGCTAAATGTCCTCATAAAAAAACACCTGCTAAAGGGAAGGAAGTAGCAAGAAGGAATAAGAACTGATCTAGCACTAAGAAAAGTTACTATACTCATGAAGACAGTGATGGGTTATCTGATAGTGAGGAAGAATGTGAACAAGATTTGAGACTTCTCATGGCATTTGAAGAGGTATATAAAGAATAAAAAGATACTTTTGTGGATGCTCTAGAGGACAATGATTTTCTTGATGAAAACAATCAACTCAAAATATGCTTAGAAGAAAGTAAAATAATCATAGAGACTCTGAAAAATTAGATTGAAGAAGAAAAGAAACACAGAGAGAAAGAAGAATGTGAAGTGGTAAGTCTAAGAAAAGAATTTGAGAAAGTAAAGACTCCGAATCTTAGATTTGCTAAAGGATTGGAAACCTTAGATGAGATTATCAAGGTACAACGTTCTCCTCTTATAAAAACAGGTCTTGGATATATTGGAGAATCCTCTCAAGCTTCAGCACCAAACTATCTAAAATCAGCCATAGCTGGTTTACAACATTCTACCACTCAGCAAGGTAGTAAATATTCTTTACAGGTAAAGCAGGATCATCTCAATTCAAAGAACACTAACAGGAATATCTTTCAAAGAAACACCAATCAACATGTAAATTCAAGTAGAAGATTTCATGATCACAGGAATTATTTCTTCAATGGACAATGTTTCTCATGTCACAATTTTGGTCATAAAGCTGCTCAATGTGTTGCATATAAAACCATCATGACAAGAGAAGCAAGAAAGAAAAGGATTGATATTGAAACAAATAAGAATACCTATAACAATTTCTCCCCTCTTCTAAATGAAGTTGAATGTGCTTATTGCAATAACTTTGGGCATGAAGAATTTGAATGCAGGAGCAAAATTCAGCCAAAAGAGCATTTTCCTTCAAGTTCCAAAGTATGGAAAAAGAAGGAATTACAGGTTGAAAATTATGGCATAGCGTTATTTGCAGAAGGTGAAGAAAATCAATGGTACATTGATAGCGGATGCTCAAGACACATGACAGGTGACAAAAACAATTATAAAAGGAAAAAGAACTCCAAGAAATCTGTATGTATTGAAGAATTGCAAAGAACAATGTTACTTGAGTAAATCTTCGGAAAATTGGCTATGGCATAGAAGGTTGGGGCATCTAAGCTTCTCGCAAAACAAAAAATCAAGCAGACTTAATGTTGTTCGTGGTCTTCCCAATATTACTCTACCTGAAAGTATCATATGCAAATCGTGCCAATTTGGTAAGCAGAACATAGTGCAGTTTAATGCCAAGGAAGGATCATCAAGTAGGCCTCTTGAACTCATTCATACTGACATATGTGGACCTATGAGGAAAAATTCACCTCGTGGTGAACAATACGATATCTTATTTATTGATGATTTCTCTAGAATGTGTTGGATTGGGTTGCTTAAACATAAAGATGAAGCATTTGAGAAATTTCAGATCTTTAAGGCTCTGGTTGAAAATGAATTAGATCTAAAAATCAAATTTCTTAGATCTGATCGAGGAGGAGAATATACTTCAGATGAATTCCTTGAATTTTGTGAACAAAATGGCATAAAAAGACAGTTCTCTGTAGTTGGAACTCCACAACAAAATGGCGTAGCAGAAAAGATGAACAGAACAGTTCAACAAATGGCTAGAGCTATGCTTGATGATTCTGGAACACCTAACACATTTTGGGGAGAAGCAGCACATACAACGGTAAACATTCTCAACAAGGCACATATTCATGTAAACAGTGACAAGACTCCATATGAACTCTGGTATGGGAATTCTCCCTCTGTGAAGCATTTTAGAGTTTTTGAAAGTAAATGCTTTATCAAAATTAATGATGAAAAACTTGGCAAGTTTGAACCTAGATCAGATGAAGGAATACTTCTTGGTTACTCCTCTACGAGTAGAGCATATAAATGTTACAATAAAAGACTTCGGAAGATTTGTTGAATTATTGATGAGTCTCCTGCAGCCCCAAAAGAAGAAAAACAAACAACAAATGAAGACGATGGTGACTTATATCCTTCTACATCAAATAGAAATGATATAGACAATGAACCCAATGAAGAACCTGAAGATGATTTATCTGAAAAAGCTCCATCTAGATTTGTTCAAAAGAATCATCCAGAATCTCAAATTTTGGGAGATAAGGGATCAGGTATACAAACAAGAAGGACTCTTGTAGGATCTTCCAGCTATCTGGCATTTCTATCCTCTATTGAACCACACAATGTCAATCAAGCTAGCAAAGATGAATTTTGGGTTCAAGCCATGAATGAAGAATTTGATCAAATTGAAAAGAATCACACTTGGGAATTAGTACCAAGACCTCATAACAAAAATGTCATTGGAACTAAATGGATATTCAAAAACAAGTTAAATGAGAATGGGGATGTTGTAAGAAACAAAGCTAGACTTGTTTGCAAGGGGTATACTCAACAGGAAGGTATAGACTTTGAAGAAACTTTTTCTCTTGTAGCTAGACTTGAAGCCATAAGAATGTTTCTTGCTTTTTCAAGTTTTCAACAAATCAAAGTTTATCAAATGGATGTTAAATCTGCATTTCTCAATGGTGATCTAGAAGAATAAGTTTACATAGAACAACCAAAAGGATTCATTTTGGGAAATAATAAAAGTCTTGTTTGTAGACTTAAAAAGGCTCTATATGGTCTCAAACAAGCTCCAAGGGCTTGGTATTATCGTCTTGACAAATATCTTCATCAACAAGGATTTTCAAAGGGGTCTGCTGATAGCAACTTATACACAAAAACTGAAAATGATAAACTATTGATTGTGGTTGTATGTGTTGATGATATCATTTTTGGAAGTAATGAAGAATCTATGAGTTAGAAATTTGCTTCTGTCATGCAGCAAGAATTTGAAATTTCTTTACTTGGGGAACTAACATTCTTTCTTGGCTTGCAAGTGCATCAAACCGTAGATGGTATATTCTTATCACAAGAAAAATACCTTAAGAAAATTATGAAGAAGTATGGCATGGAAGAATGCAAACCTGTAAGTACACCAATGATAACCGGATGTAATCTTAGTTCTCATGATGATTCTCCCACGGTGAATCAACGAGAATACAGATCTATGATAGGAAGTCTACTTTATCTCACTGGGACTAGGCCGAACATTATGCATGCAGTTGGGATTGTTGGACGATTCCAAGCTAATCCAAAAGAGTCTCACCTTCAAGCTGTCAAAAGAATATTCAAATATCTACAAGGAACTCAAGACTTTGGACTATGGTATCCAAAGAATGCTGATCTCACTCTTCATGCTTACACCGATGCAGATTGGACTGGAAGTGTTGATGATCGAAAAAGCACTAGTGGTGGTGCATTTTATATGGGGCCTCGGTTAGTATCTTGGTTCAGCAAGAAGAAAAACTCTATTGCCTTATCTACAGCAGAAGAAAAATATGTGGTTGTCACATCATGTTGCACTCAACTTCTTTGGATGATGCAAACCTTACAAGATTTTCAGATCAAATGTTCACCTCCTATCTCCATTATGTGTGATAATAAAAGTGCCATCAGTATCTCAAAGAATCATGTTATACATTCCAAGACCAAGCACATTCCCATCAAGTATCACCTCTTACGTGAACAAGTGCTTGAACAAAAGGTGAAGTTGGAGTATATTCCCTCCAAAGAACAAGTTGCTGATATATTTACCAAACCTCTACCCAGGGAAGCGTTCGAATATCTCAGACAGAAGCTAGGATTAGTCTCTGCCATGTATAGGATCATATCTACTTAATTTCAGAAGATTAAATGGGATACGCAGGTTTCCTGAAAGACAGTCGCGTATTATAGACATGAGTTACTACACAGAAAAGCACGTATGGGTGGTTGCTGACAAATTTTCTGAGTCAGCATTCATCAGCACAAGTTGTGGTGTTGTTTGGTTTCCCTGATGATTTTTCAGCTCTTATATTTCTGTTTCATTCTCTGATATTGGGTGAAGATGCATTGATGATTTTCTGTTGAAAGTGTTCAGGCTGCACACGCTAAGGGGGAGCATTGTTCATATGGAAAGGATGCATTGGCTGCAAAGTTTCAGGGGGAGAATTAGCCTTGCTGAGAGTAATGCACTTTTGGCATTATGATGATTCTGAAATATGATCTCTCTCTTGAGGTCTTCTTGGTATTTGTTACAAAATGTCATATCTGTAGTTTGATGAAAAGGTCATGTTTGAGACCTATGATGTAAATTGTAATATTCAGTCATGTAAAGGGCTTGTTCAAATGTGTAAACCCACTTGGTTGGGTACTTGAGTCACTTATGTAAATCCACTTGGTTGGATCATTGATGTAAGTATGAGTCCTTGGTGATAGGAAAAGTCATAGAGTCATGTAATTCATTGAAAAATATGTTTGAAGATTCAACATGAACTCAGGGGGAGCATGGTAACTTTAGTGCACATCAGATATACAGAGCTCCTTGGTCCGCCCTTGCCCTTGATGTCAAAGGGAGAGAGTAACATGGTGTTTGAATATAGGGAGAATATCATGGTATCTATCTGTTGTGGTGATCAAACACCATCGTGGTTGCCATCAAGTCCAAAGGGGGGAGATTGTTGGCAATATGATGAAATGTGTTGTCCTTGATGGAAACCCACTTGATGAAGACGATGGCAACCTACTTGATGAAGTTGTCCTTGATGCTTGATGAGTTTATTAATGATGTAAATCTGATGTTCTACAAGTAGCTCAGAAGTACCAGAGAAAGAAATATCAGTAAGGGTCAGAACAATGATGAAAAGTGTGTGTCACAAAGCATACGCATGTTTGATAAGGAGAAGTAGCGTATGTAGATGGAAAAGTATGTGCCAAGTCGCGTATGCATAATTGCGCTCTAATTAATAAAACCAGGGGAATTTACCATGGTTTTGACCCATTGTATTGAGCGTTGGATTGTCTATTTGATCCCGTCCAGGAATACCATCGGAAGTGATGTGGTTTTGGCTCATGGTATTGACAAAGGCTAAATATATTTAAGGAGAAGAAATTCTTTGTGCAAGGAGTGTGCATGTGTCTGGGTTTTAATGAATACTTCACTCTGAAGTATATCTGCATGGTTGAAATCTGTTCTTAATTGATAAATCTGAATTCATGATGCACCTATGAAGAAAATGATGAAAAAGGATCTCTAGATATGAAATGTCTATGTATTCTTTAGATCTGTTTACGAAATGTTTAGATCTATGATCTGGCGAATCATTGCTGAAGTGAAGGATGAATTCTGTGATATCTATCTAATCTAAAGAGCTACACATTCTTGAAAAGTTACAGATCTATACGCGGGCTCGCTTCGTAAAAAGCGCGTGTATACGCGGATCCTCTTCAAGAAAAGTGCGTATGGGCAGTTAGGGTTTATTTGAAAAATTCACAGAAGTATACATGGGTTCGTCTCATGAAAAGCTCATGTATACGTGGGTCTGGTTAAATAAAAGGGCATATGGTATCTTAACTAATGGGGTCTCAAGGTTGAATGTGTTTCTGCTTATCTATTCTGAAGTCTGGGTTATCTCTGATATTCTAGTTACAGTGGTCTCGCTGTTCTGTTTGAAGCAATGGGAAAAGTGTGTTTGTTTATAAGTAAAGGAATGTGCTGAAATCTGTTTTGATCCAGTTTGAAAATTGATGAAACGTGGTCTGCAATGGATCTGAGGGTTAAAGCCTTCAGTATGAAAGTGGAATCTTTCTGCGAGTAGAGGCTGGTGCTAATATCAGGGAGTAGTAGCTCCCTTCCAGGAGAAGCTGGTAAACGAGAAGCAGGGGGGTGTAGCTCCCTTCCAGGAGAGGCTGGTAAACGAGAGAAGGTTGTAGCCTTCTGCAAGTGGGTGCCTGCGTGCTGGTATGAGTCTGCGCCAGTACATGGTTGTAACAAGTTTTCTTTATATAATAAATATTGAAGACTGAGATGATGGCAGAGGTGGTTTTCTCCCGAATTGGGTTTCCACCTTAAATCCCGGTGTTCATGTGTGTTGTGTGATGATTTATTCTATTCTTACTGCTCCTGTTTACTGTTTTCTAAACATCTGATGAATGAATGATGCAATGATCTGAGTTAAGAATTAAATGCATAATTAGATCTCTGGGCATACATGAGATGTCTTTATTATATCCACATATATACGCGAGTTTCATTCAGTAAAGTAGCGTATGGGTTTAAAAGCAAGGAAAAGTAAAAAGTTTCTCTGTCTGCACTAAATACTGATTCACCCCCCCCCCCCTCTCAGTATTTTTCCCAAAAAATACTTGGTAAACTTATGTACTGCAAATTAGAGGCCTTATTACATATATTTAAATCTTAATAGAGATCCAAAATGAACTTTAGAAATTATTATTGAACACTTTACCTATTACTACTCCTTTCAATGGTGATTTTGATGATGATGTGACCTATTTTCATGATTTTGAAAATATGACCTAATAATGACACTACATGGAAAGATGAGCTAAATGATGATCATAATTACCAAGGCACTCTTGCAAAAAGAAATGACCTGACCATGATGATGTTTATCGATCATGGAGATGTAATGAGTAGCAATGATTTAGCTATCCTAACCAATGATCAAATTTTTATTTGAAGACCTATTGAAACTATAAAAATTTTCCCTAGGACCCTATCAACCATATGAAAGAGCATAATTTAATCACCGGTGACTGATAGGACTAACAGACACTAACAAGAATGAACCAAAATCTGTGTTTTATTGGACCCCCTCTATTCATCAACGTTCCCGAGGCAAGGGTTATTCAAAATTCATTACAGACTTCATGTCCATAGCCTATGAAATTATATATGGGACATCCCCACCCAATATTTTTCCTAAACATAAAGATATGCTCCAATTCAATGAGGAAAAATGCATAGGAGATTGGTATTTGTTCAAAGATCATAATGAAGTCATAGTTTATGGTTGTGATCTCCCTCCTTTCCACTTTCCAAAATTCATGCATATGAGAATTGTTTCTCTTGAGTTTATAAGGAAATCTATGAGTACACACCAAGCACATTTTGTGCCAGCAAAGAAAGGTTATATCTTCATCCTCCTGAGCATAGTAGGCCCATTTACCATAAATTCACAACATGCATTCCCTCTGGTTGAGGAGCTTCTGCAGAAAATGAACTTGCAGCAAGGGGATATATGGCATTATAATCCTAAAGGCATTATTTCACAAATAAGAAAAAAGATTAAAGTCTCAACCTATGAACATGAGCCTAGACCTGATGTTGAATGAAAATATAACTCTGACTCGTGGATATTGGATATAAATATGGAGACAGAGTCCCCAACTAAAGACATACAAACAAAAGGGGACAATGTTCAAGAGGGAGAGGATGTCAGAGAGAAAAAGGATGTCAGAGAGGAAGAGGAGGAGGGACACATCAAAAAGAAACAAAGAACACAGGGACCAAAAGGGCATGTCCTAGAACAACCAAATGAGGTGGCCCACATATTGATAGACCAAGGGTACAATCGACCTATTTTTAAAATCACTTTGGATAATACCCCCTCCAGGGAATAACTGTCTCTTCACAGGTTGTTACTTTAGGAGATTTTCCATCAGGAGAAGGCACTTCAAACACAGAGATAGGTTTTAGAGCATATTTCCCTTAGGGGAAGAGATCAGGAAAAATAATTAGGGATCAAGAGAGAAGTTGAATGCAGATTTTAAATTTCACATTAACAAGCATCACACCAGACTCTTAGCAGCCCTTGATGTAGAAAATTATTAGACATTTTTTTCATTACAACACCCTCCTTCTCACCCTTTACCCCCTGGATCAAAGTATCGATCACTAGATATGATTATGGATCTGTCATCTATTCCCCTGCTTGATAAATTAAACCTTCATAAAGAGATAGAGGATATTATACGCAATGAAGTTCTAAGGTACACCCTAACTATTGATAAGGCTCAGAGAGCACTGGATAAGACTATTGAAACTCTCAAAAGAGAGAGGGCCAATTCTAAATCCCTCGTGCTACAAGTCGACGAATAAAAGAAGATACTAAAAGGGAAGGGGGTTGAGGGGGAGTCTGCCAATGAAAACCTTCTCAAAAGAGTGGAACATGAATTCCAAGAACTTCGGTGAATATTGAAGATACCAAGTTCAGATCATCTTCAAACCCCTGAATTCGCCCGCATGGAAAAAGAGAAGGAAGCTTTGTCCACAATGTTGATTCAGAAGAGTGATGAAGCGGTGGGTCTAAGGAGAAGACCGACAAAGTTGCAATAGCAACAAGACAATCCTGTCTGCTTTGTGCATATACCTGACAACCCCCAGAATCCTACGGAATAGCTGACTAAGACTCTGACAGAGTTGAGAGTATCTAAAGACGAGGTCAAGACAGTGCACAGGTATTTGGAGGATTTTAAGGAAGCCTTAGCCCTGAAAGAAATATAGGTGGCTTCACTACAAATGGAATTTGATTTAGTTCGCAAAGAAATTCAAATGTTAAATATATTAGTCACAGACCTCAAGAATCAGCTCAAAGGAAACATGTCCCTGGTGGAGGCTCGACAAATGATATTGGATGAAATCATTGCAGAGGTTAAAAGTCACTGAGAATTCATCATGTTAGTGAATGAAAAAAAGGTTATGATTATTGATTACAGGGTCCAACTCGAATCAGGTTGGTGAGAGAGAGAAGAGAACATGGTGCCTGCTCCAAAGAATATTCAATTCATAAACGAGCTCCCTATTGAGAAACTGGGATCCCACAAAGTGGTTGACGCATTTGGTACAATGATGGACATAATGATAATTATCTAGAGGTAAAGTTGTAGGATGCCTAGCATTAGTTTCTAATGGGGTTGATATATTTGACAGAGATATGGGTAAATTTGTTGAGGAAGGATTGTCTATTTTTTGGGACCCACAAGGTGCTCTGATCCCATGGGACACCTATGAAAAGAAATTGGTTAAGATCAAGAGTCGAATGCACCCGGTACATGAAAAGACAACCAGGTTAAAAGAAAAGACTGTAGTGGCTTCTCTAAGAAAGGAGTTTCTATTGTTAGCTAAGGTAAAACAATTTTTCACTGCCAACCTAGATTATTCATATTTAACCCAACTTTTATCCTTGTTCGATCTGTTCAAGAACGCTCCTCTGCCCTTAAGCATTATGTGGCAGAGGTGTTATGAATATGTGCACCCACCAACGAATTCAATTTTTTAATCGGTCAGAAAAACTTCACGGAACCCTCTTAGAGTTCCACAACCATCACAACGCTCTGGGCCATCATCCCATTCAGCTTCATGGCCTCGACACTCCAGATCCTCTTCAAGACCGTGTCACAACAAATGAACTCTTAGATATTTGGCCTACGTGGCCTTTAGTTATTTTTTCTTTTTTTACTTTAATCTTGTCTATGATGAAATCACAATGTCACAGCAGATATTTTAGTTTGTTTTTCTGGTAACCGGTTGTGCTCGAAGAACGCTTCATTTTTTCATGATATATGTACTGAAATATCAAGAAAGAATATATGGGGAAGATCCCTCTAGAAACTCTATAAAAAGAAGAATCAAAGAAGAAGAAAGGGTTCATAATTTTGTCTGAGATTTTGGTTCTATCTCTCTATATGACTGTATGAGCATTTTTGATATGAATTGTATATTTCCGGAGGCTATTTCGATACATAATAGATATATAGTGTTTTTCTGGATTCCATCTAAAATTGGTGAACAATATATATGAACACTTTCTTAATGTGTTTCCATATACCTTTGCTTATATGTTTCTTCTAAAATTCTATGTGTCAGCAGCTAGATGTTATTGGGCTTATTCATGAATCTGTTTATTTTCTCAAAAGGAAGAAAGACGCTCATGGATGAAGGTTCATTGTTACAACCTTAAATGTGCTCCATAGAATTGTTTATGTTCATTTTACTCACCTTCCCGTTCCATCTAGTTTTTAGCAGATCAGATTCTTAAGACATTTAAGCCTGGATTCACTAGGAATTGTTATTCTATATCTTCACCTCACCACTTTTAGATTGAATGTTTTCACTAATTCTGGTATGGCC
Source organism: Pinus albicaulis (assembly GCA_034641835.2). Lineage (NCBI taxonomy): Eukaryota > Viridiplantae > Streptophyta > Pinopsida > Pinales > Pinaceae > Pinus > Pinus albicaulis. The sequence continues at coordinate 933,053,508 of CM076570.1, read as the reverse complement.
TTGTCGATATGGCCTAGTCCTCATAACTTCTTGAAGCCCATTCTAAACCATTTCACCAATCTGTAATTAGGATAAAAATTCTTCATGATCCTTGAACCACTATTCACAAAAATTCATCAATTGAATGACTCGGAGGAACGTGTATGAAATATTTAAATCCTTTGATTAATATGTCCTAGGCACTAGTCCCTTAAGAAACCCAAAGGTTGTCTCTAGGAGTTACAACATCCTTTTGGCATAGTTGTCGGGGAACAAATTAGAAAACATTTCCATGTGATACGACAATTTTCCACCCTTTAGTCAGTTGAGAACGAAGGGTTGGGAGTTGTATATCTCTCACCTTGGTGACTCCACTATAAATCCTAGCTTTCACCAGGCCCCACACCCAGTCAAACACCTCTCAGCAAGTCACAACCTTTGTATCTGAGCTTGAGAAGTTAATCTTTAAAATAATTTGGAAGGAGAATGCCCTCACTCAGTCTGACCTTCCCCCTTTCTCTCTTAAAGAATCTTCTTCCTCCACTCAAAGAGATAAAATATATGACCCAGACTCTGCCACTTTAGTTTTAGAGTACCCACTAGACACAGATCGTGTCCATAATACCCTTAAGTTGAAAATAAAACACGAAGCAGAATCTATTAACGCCTCCTTTCATGCATTTAATCCTTCACCTGAGACCAAAGAAGTTAAAGAGATCCTGGTGAATTTCATCCAACTTCAAACAAACTCTCTGTTATCACTAAACCAGTACTCTAAGGTTGTGAAGGAGACTAGCTTAGGTAACCAAAAAACCACTTTAGAGCAGGAATCTAGTCCTTCCAAACTTAGAGGGGGATCCCTCATAAACAGCTCAATCAAGAATGAGAAGTTGTATACTTAGCTCAATGAATAGATCATCAGTAGGGTAAGTGTTTTTAAATTGATCATGGTGGGACAAATTTTTAGAGAAATATCCTTGAAGTATGGAGTCAGAACTTAAATCTAATGCTTTTCAATTAATGGATAACAGGTTTCTTTTTAAAAATCTGAGGCAAAGTAAGCATTGTGTTCAACTAAATAAAAATATGTGATGGTAGTTGGAAAGAAAGGAAAAACCACTATGACAAGAGGCATCTAAAGGGGATGAATCTCTTGATATAGCTTTAGAAAAAAGAACAAAAGGGCTAGCTACTGAAAACATAGCACCAATTAAGGGTGAATTTTGAACCAAAAACCAATAAACTGATAAGAAAATATAATCAATGCAAGAAGGAGCACCAACAAGATGGATTAATTCTATTACTTAAAGATTAATACTAGGAGAGGAACACACTCAAGAAAATGAAATACAGGAAAACATATTGAAAATCAACACCGTGATGAATCTTGGGTCAAAAAGATAGCTTCTATATTAGTTTTTAAACAAATAAACAAGTCTTTCTACAATACAGGGGGATTTTTCTTCAAAGGTTAGAACCCTTGTTTACTATTTCAAAACTGTATTTATAAGTCTATTACATGAGAGAGTTCAGTTATGAAACTTCCAGCTAATAATTACACCATAAATTTCCAAAACATGACAACATTAATCATTAAAATTGTCTCCAACAAATGATTTCCATCTGGTAGCTCCTTCCTAATATCTCTAACTGATGCTCGACGATATCTTGTAACTTTTGATTTTGTGCCTTGAAGCTATGCCACCTATACCTTTTCACTCTCGAATTTTCCTTCAAATACTCAATTGAAATTATTGAATATTAACCACATATGATATGGATAATTTAAAATCATTGAAGAGCACGTGTTGTGTATTTCTTGGATTCCAAATGCTGGAGTTGCCATAACTCTTGACCAATATCCACTAATATGATAAATAGAAGCTGAAAAAAATAGAACTCTTCATTAGTAGAGATAATAAATTAAGCAGCAGGTTGGAAATAGAGTTACTCCACAATTCAGAGGACAATAAATAGAGCTAAATTTTTAGATGTGTGAACTCGAAATTCAATCTCATTATTATTTGGACAACATAGGCCTATCCCTCTTCATCGGAATCTATTTCAAACTCTACCAGACAATGACTTCACAGTATCAGTATATGTTGCATCTTCATCATCACTGTCACTATGACTAGATGAACCATGATTTGTAAGTAATAATTCAGCACCAGGAACACTAATAATAACATATTTTTCCCAAATGCTTTCGGCCTTTCTTTTGTATCTACCCCATGCCCACAATCTTTCTTATTCAATAATGATGGGCATATATGTCTGAAGATGCCAATGAGCGAATGAGATGCTGATGATACTTATTTTTCATGAGACTCCTTATAGAGGGCTAGGTCACGAAGTAAATCCTCAGTGATCAACAATGGAATTCGTAGACATATTTCCCTTACAACATTTAAAACAACAACAATGACCTCAGTACAAGCTTGATCATGTAAAAATCGATTCACCAACTGCTTCAGTAATGGTTCAACCCTCTAAATCCTTCAAATCTGGGAGAGGTGCTCATGTCCATTTCTAAGTGAAGGTGAATCTTCCATGAAATGGCCTTGTGACCAGAGTCGAATCGTTTAGCCATGGGTCCTCCAAGAAAAATGCAACTCCAAGTAAAGCATGTGTTCCCTCTTCCACATTTAAATTTTGTACACTTATTTCACAAGCATCTCTGTGATAATGGTGTGATTGGGGAAACAACTGAATCCATGATTTGCAAATCCTTTCTACAATAATTTTCAATAGAGATTGACATTTAAGCCTTTGGGACAATACAATTGATAACTAAAGCTAACATCAATCAAAAGAGCATCAGAGACTTCTCAAGAAGAGAAGTTAAAATAAAGGTAGACAGAAGGACCTGGTTCAGAAACTAGGGAATCACAATGCCCCAACAACTGCCCCTCAACCACTTGTGACAGGAAAAAATGAAATTACATTTTGAACTTCTTGATTCAAAGAATAAAATGTGAAACTATCCCAGAAGAAATTTAAAAATGTCACTTAAAGAGATAATGCCTTCAATGCGGTTGCTATAGCTTCCACACATATGAGCCATCAGACACCAGGGTTAGCTAAACACTCCATCTGTTATCACCCAAAAATTTTCAAAACATCATTGTGTCATGTTTGTTTTTGGTCATGGTTCAAATTAAGTTTATAAGTCAATTTAGGATTTGGTTAAGGGTAAGTTAGATTTTTATAAGTTCAAAGGTCATCACTAAGTTCAAATAAAGTATTTTAAAGGTCCATTCATTGTCAAAATATCCATAATTTCCATTTGGGAGTCATTCCATAAAATTTTGGGTCAAAAGTATGAAATTAGCCAAGAATCCACGTTTTCATAGCACCACTAGTTCAAAAAAGTTGATTTGCGCTACGAAAGCGCTAATAGTTTCATAGTGCAAACTGGGAAAAATACACTGCGGATGCTATGAAAGCGCGGTTTCTTAACCGTCTTGTCATTTGAGTTGGAAATTGTTAGAATTCATTGGGAAATGGTAGGTTAGTGGTATGATAGGCCAATTAATGATGATATTTGATGTACTTACCCATGTTTCAGTTATCATTGTCATGATAGAGCATGAATGAGGCATAATTCAGTTATGAGATGACATTTCAAATTCAAAATCTTACTTAATTGGTCATACACATTTCTCTTTCCTCCATTCGAATGTCTAAGCTCTAAAGTGTTAATCCAAACCTGTGGATGTTTAATACAAAGTTTTTCTTCATCTTAATCAAGTGAGGTTGATATAAACTATTCAAGCGAGGTTGTTTCACATATTCAAGCGAGGTTGTTTCATAAATTCAAGCGAGCTTGACAGGTTTTTCTGAGAAGCATGGCAAAGGAAAAGAAATTACACAGAGGGGGACACTGCTTAAGATATGAGCCTGAAAATATGAAGGCCATAATTGAAGACCCAGCAGTGATGGAGACATTTAGCAGAGTAGGTTGTCTTTGATTTTGTGAAAATATGCAAGGTTGCCACATGCAGGTGTCTAAAGAATTTTCCTTGCACTTCAATGGAACAACTACCAAGGTTGGGATGCCAAGTGTGCCAATTACACCATAGATTATTTCTGTTGTGACAGAGATACAAAGGGGTCAAGAGACTTGGTTCAAAAGTTTCAAATTTGATATGGAGCCATGCAAAGAATTCATGAAACCTGAGTATGCAGATATGGACCTCAATAACGTTATCCCTAGAGGCTGCATCAAAGACACTTATGCAAAGCTGTTGCTCAACATCCAAATATCTTTTACATGTGAACGAAGATATCATAAGGTCTACACATATCATTTCAAGCTGCTTCTGCATAGGTAATATTTCACTTGATTTTCCCTTTTACCTAAATAGGAGTCTTGCTAAAATGGTTGATAAAGTACAAGCCAAACTTGAAGGTTGTGAAACATCTTTGTTTCATCATGGTTTGATGAAGTTATTGATTTTGAATGAGATTAAGAAGATAGGCAGGGATTGGTCATCCTTTTTTTTTATAAATGGTTTTGAGTTGGAAACACTAACTCCTGCTAGAAACCCTAAAACTAAAGGAACTCCATCACCACTAGTAGTAGAGTCTAGTCAACTTGTAGTTGAAAAAACAAAGAAATTTGAAAAACTAAAGCCAAGGAAAAAAGTTGAGAAAAGGATAGAGAAGACACAAGTTCTTGATGCTCCAACTCCATCACCTGCAAAACAGAGGTCAAAAATTGTCAAAGAGGAAAAACAAAAACAAGATGTCAGTAGGCAAGAAATCAAAAGAGTAACAAGAAGCCAAGCTGTGGCATTAAAGGGAAAAATAGTTACTACAGATACAGAGGACAACCCGGTGATAAAGGGAAATTTAGATGACATCCTACATGCAATTGACATAGAGGAGACACCCATTGTGCAAGCTGAATTCAATGGAGAAGATGAACACAAACAGAAAAAAGATAAGTCTACAAAGAAACTTGAGTTTGAGGGTGAAAATGCAGCTTTTATCTTTCAAGCTAGAAAGCCTTTAACTATGCATGCTAGGAAACTTAAGGAGGGCAGAAAGGAAGTTCAAGAAACTATTGAAACAACTAAAGCCCCTGAAGAAGTGTTTGATCTCTCAACACCTGCAAAGAAGCATACAGTGAACATAACAAAAGAGGGAAAAGAAGAAGTGACAAAGAAAACAGAATTTAAACATCTTGAGGAGAAATTGAAGTTGGCAAACTAAGAAATTGCTGTGATGAGAAATAGGGTTAGAAAGCATAGTGTTGAGTAAGCAAAGTTCAAAATAATGAAGGCATTGTGGGAAGGTAAAACCGGTTCTATGTCTGAAACCCCAAGCAGTGTAGAGCAGTTTTTCACATGGACTGTCCCAGCAATAAAGGAAGCCAAATTTGTCAGAGTAATAAATACTCACTTGAGAGCTAGTAACAGGAAACTTAAAGGTCAAGTGGAAGATTTGGAGCAGCAGTTGAAAGTGATTTAGGATGAGTTAAAGAACAAAGGTTCAAAATGACAATCATTAAAAAGTCAAAAGCTAAATCAAGTGAAAATTAAGAAGGAACCTCATGAAAACTATGTTTTTCAGTTCATATGGCTTTTTGATTTGATGAAATCAGTGTTATTTTGAGTTTTGGCACATTTATAGTTTTCACTTTGAAAAAATTTGGACAAAACTGCTCACTCAGTAGTTTCGTAGCACAAGAAGTGTAAAAAGAGTGAAAAGCACTACGAAACTGCTGTAGCATATTTTTTCACTCTTTCTCATAAATTTTTGAAGGGAAAAGGTATGAATTATGACCTGAAATTGCTAGGGAGGATGTATTAAATGATAATGAAGATAATCTTGGAGGAAAGAAATAAAAATTTTGAAGAAGAAAGGGTAAAAGAGTTGCGCTACGAAACTGTGTTGTTTTCGTAGCACAGTCTATTACAGATCATTTGAACAGTGTAAAGATGGTTTGGGACACTGGAGCTTAGGGGGGATTTTTGGGTAGGTGTTACTTCAGTTCCTAACATCAAAGGACCTCGAAATGATGAATTCATGATGGTCAGAACATCTCAAAACTGCAAGGGACCCTATCCCTAGAAAACAAAGGACTGTTTCCTACTTTGATGGAGGTCAGCATTATGGTCATCAAGATTTGAAGCCAATCATCTAGATTCGACCATTTGTAAATAAATTTGGCAATGGATATAATTTAATTAAGATAAGGTTGTTATAAATAGGTGATTAAGAGTTTGAATCCTATTTGTAATAGGATTGTTTAGTAGATTAGTTGTCCTTTTGTAATAAATACCATGTCATATGGTTAGGCAAGGTGTCAAGAATCAAGAGTTTGATGTATCTAGCATCAGATAAGGTTATCTTATGTTGTAAATGATCTGTAAAATATCAAGAAGTCGAATATGCTAGGGGTTGGACATTTTTAGCAAAGGACTGTGTTTATTGTAAGTGATTGGTTTTCAGCTTAATATAGAGATTTCTACTTAACCAACTTGAGATTCATAAAGAGTTCTAGTGTGTTCTTGTTCTAATTGCATCTTTTTACTATCCTATGGTAGTGGTGTTTGTTTATGTCACTCAGAATTCATCTTTGATGCTCTGACTTCCTATATAGACAAACTGACTGTGTTTTTTACAGTTTCACATGTGTATCTCTTAACTAAACTCTGATATGCCTCAAATTCCATGCTAAGTAGATTTATTGGTTCTACTGAAACTATTTTGACTCCATAAGCCCAATTTGCACTTGTTGATGTGATTTAAAACCAATATCTATCATTTATATTCTTATTACCCCACATAGAGTTAGCCATCTATACTTTATATCCAAATCATTAACCCTTGAGAGAGCCCTCTTAGGTTGAGGAGGCTAAGCCTCAATCAAAATATTGGTTTGAAACAGTTGCATGAGATTGATTTGATTAGCAGCCTATCAGGTCTAATTTTTTGATAGCACCATCACTCTTTGAAGGGTGTCAGAGCATAAGCACATACAAAATCTCAATCCACCAGACATACTTCTATCTTTCCCTAATTGCAATGCCTGTTGAATGTTCATTTTTTCAAGTTGCACTATTTTTGACAATGAGCCATCTTGCGTTGAAGAATTTATGACAGGTGTGTAGCAACCTCATTTTGTAGAATTATTTGTGCCACATCCTTCAGATAATCATAAGGACTTACATTTATAAGAGATCTCCGAAATGGTGGCATAGACTAATTAGATTTTTGTCTCCTAATAAACATATTTTGATCTCTCTAAGCAGTAATGGTATATGTCTCAATCTCTTCTTCTGAGAAAATTGCTCCATAATTTCCAAGCTCTCTTAGGATTTTTTTTACAATGAACATGATTTCTTAATCAATCTACCATCCGAACTTCTGAGTTTCAATCCTATCAAACCCTTTCTGAGACATCCAAGCTCTGCAGTAATACACGGAAGATTTCCCCAATAATCAACATTTGGAAAATGAAATACCATCGGTTATGAGCTTCGTAATGGTTGGCTGAAACAACACCTGCAACTATATCCATTTCTGAATTGACCCACTTTCCTACATAGCCATCGAGACATCTGTGTTTCCATGTGAAACCAAAAACCAAATTTTGGGAGGGGGTCTCAATGGTGAGCGGTATTGTGAGGGGGGGGGGGGGGGTGTGAAATTAACCTCCACTTGCCACGCGATCATGAATTGCTCATGAAAAAATTGATTTTTCGGACCCCCTTCCTCCATTAAACTTTGAAACATAGAAGGGGTCTGAAATTGATTTGAACCATCAATTTCATTCTTTGCTCGTCACCAATAAGCGGAACATGCATGAGGCTTACTAAGATATTAATTTTATTTAAAATATAGAACATGCATTTAAAATATAGAACATGCACGAGGCTTACTTTGAATAAAAATTGACAAGGAAAAAAAGAGCCATTTCTAATTTGTTCGACTTTCACCAACGAACTTGAAAATCTACATACCAAACTATGTTTTCCCAGTGTGTCAATTTTCCAAAATTTATCATGTGCTAACATCGGCTCCAACTGGGGAAGATAGCTTCAAAGGAGGTGTCTAGAACTGCAGACCAAGGAACTCGTTGATCAGTTCCTTATCCATTGGGCATGGAGTCACAAGCAGCTAGAAACTGATCTTTATTTATGAAATCAAACCACTTATACAAATTGAAAAAACACACACTGTAAACTGTAAACTAGATTTTGAAGGAGATGCTTGTCCATCAAGCTTATTTATGTACATTTAACCTATTTTAATACCAGAAACTTGATTTCAATCAATATAAAATATCCAATGTAGCTAATCAAAAATCCGATCCAATACTTGGGTCCCTTATCTTCTTTTAACAAAAATAAGAACCAATGCTTGTAAGGGCACTAGAAACTGATTGTAAGCCTGATCTCCACAAAAACGAGCCATGAGATCATGAAAACATGCCAGGTAATGGAAATTAATTACAAATATGCAGGGAAGAAATCCTTCATATAGAAAGCAATGGGATCATAAAATTCATGACCTATCTCAATTTATCCATCAAGTTTGAATCTTGATTCCAACCCTACAATATCAATCTCATAACCATATTCTTCCTCTATCTACAAGTCAAATGGTATAACAATTTCCTATCTTTTTGGAGGAGAAAGACTTTCCAAAAACTGTTTAGGGTCTTTGAAATCATATGATTCAATTTGAACATCTAATAGTTCAATTTCATTTTCTAATGTTTCAGCAACTAAACCAAGAAAACAATTCTTATTTTTAGGTGTGAGTTGGCTAGATTTCAAACAAAGAAATATTGATGTTGAAAAATTCTCATTAATCTAAAATTCTGCTAACTCATCCCTTAAAGTTTGTAACATTTCACTAGATAAAGGGTTTTCCACATACCTTGTCATCTTGGATCACCATCAATGGTCTGAAATTTGGATTCTTTGGTAGTGAAGTTGCTCTGAGTTTTGAAGCTCGGGATCTTGAACAATGGAGTCCCCAGGTGAATGGTACAACCTTGCTGTGTGTCCAACTGTTGTTCACCATCAGAATCCAGATCTAAAATTTCTCGTTAATCCCAGGGAATATTTCACCTTCGCTCCCCCGAAACGACACCAAGATGTTATCACTAAAACAATACTCTAAGGTTGTGAAGGATACTAGCCTAGGTAACCACAAAACCACTTTAGAGCAGGAAGCTAGTCCGTCCAAACTTAGAGGGGGATCCCTCATAAACATCTCAATCAAGAATGAGAGGATGTATACTTAGCTCAATGACTAGATCATTAGTAGGGTAAGAGTTTTTAAATTGATCATGGTGGGACAACTTTTTAGAGAAATATCCTTAAAGTATGGAGTCAGAACTTAAATCTAATGGTTTTATTTTAATTGATAGCAGGTTTTTTTTTCAAATTATGAGGCAAAGTAAGCATTGAGTTGAACTGAATAACAATATGTGATGGCAGTTGGAAATAAAGGAAAACCCACTATGACAAGAGGCATCTAAAGGGGATGAATATGTTGATATAGCTTTAGAAGAAAGAACAAAAAGGCTGGCTACCCAAAATAAAGCACCAATTAAGGGTGAATTTTGAACCAGAAACCAATAAACTAATAAGAAAGTATAATCAATGCAAAAATGAGCACCAACAAGATGAATTCCTTATATTAAAGATTGTTACTAGGAGAGGAACACACTCATGAAAATGAAATACAGGAAAACATACTGAAAATCAACACCGTGATGAATCTTAGGTAAAAAAGATAGCTTCTACATTAGTTTTCAAATAAATAAACAAGTATTTCTACAATACAGAGGGATTTTTCTTCAAAGGGTCGAACCCCTGTTTACTATTTCAAAATCTTATTCATAAGTCTATTACATGAGAGAGTTCAATTATGAAAATGCCAGTTAATAATTACACCATAAATTTGCAAAACATGACAACATTAATTATTAAAACTATCTCCAACAAATGATTTCCATCTAGTAGCTCCTTCCTAATATCTCTAACTGATGCTTGAAGATATCCTTAGCTGCTGATTTTGTGCCTTGAAGATATTCCACCTATACCTCTGCACTCTCGAATGTTCGTTCAAATACTCAACTGCAATTATAAAATATTGACCACATATGATATGGATCATTTAAAATCATTGAAGAGCACGTGTTTTGTATTTCTTGGATTACAAATTCTTGAGTTGCCATAACTCTTGACCGATATCCACTAATATGAAAAATAGAAACTACAAATACTAGAACTCTTCATTAGTAGAGATAATAAATTTAGTAGCAAGTTGGCAATAGAGTTACTCCACAATTCAAAGGACAATAAATAGAGCTAAAATCTTCAGATTTGCGAAATCAAAATTCAACCTCATTATGATACGGACAACATAGGCCTCTCCCTCTTCATTAGAATCTATTTCCAACTCTACTAGACAATTATTTCACAATATCACTATCTGTTGCATCTTCATCATCATTGCTACTATCACTAGATGAAACCTGATTTATAAGCAATAATTTAGCACCAGGAACACTAATGATAACATCGTTTTCCCAAATTATTTCGGCCTTGATTTTGTATCTGCCCCATGCCCACGATATTTCTTATTTAATAATGATGGGCATATTTGTCTGAAGATGCTAATGAGCGAACGAGTTGCTGATGATACTGATTTTTCATGATACTTCTTATAGAGGGCCAAGTCACGAAGTAAATCCTCAGTCATCAACAATGGCATTCGTAGACATATTTCCCTTACAACATTTAAACCAAAAACAATGACCTCAGTATGAGCTCAATCATGTACAAATTGATTCACCAACTGCTTCAGTAATAGTTTAACCCTGTGAATCCTTCAAAGGTTGGAGAGGTGATCATGTCCATTTCGAAGCGAAGGTGAATTTTCCATGAAATGGCCTTGTGACCGAAGTTGAATCATATAGCCATGGGTCCTCCAAGAAAAATGTAGCTCCAGGTAAAGCATATGTTCCCTCTTCCACATTTAACTTTTGTACACTTATTTCACAGGCATCTCTGTGATCATGGTGTGATTGGGGAAACAACTGAGTCCATGATTTTCAAATCCTTCCTGCAATACTTTTCAAGAGATATTGACATTTAAGCCATCAAGACAATACAATTAATAACTAAAGCTAACATCAATCAAAATAGCATCAGAGACTTCTCAAGTAGAGAAGTTAAAATAAAGGAAGACAGAAGGACCTGGTTTATAAACCAGGGAATCGCAATGCCCCAAAAACAGCCTATTAACCACTTGTGACAGGAAAAAATTAAATTACATTTTGAACATCCCAATTCAAAGAATAAAATGTGAAACTAGCCTAGAAGAAATTTAAAAATGTCGCTTAAAGAGATAATGCCTTCAATGCAGTTACTACCAGCTTCCACACATATGAGCCTCCGGACACTAGGGTTAGCTAAACACTCCATCAATTTTTGAAGGGTGTGAGAGTGTAAGCACATATGGAATCTCAATCCACCATACGTACTTATATCTAGCCCTAATTGAAATGCATGTTGAATATTAATTTTGTTAGGTTGCACTATTTTTGACAATGAGCCATCTTGCGTTGAAGAATTTATGACAGGTACTGTAGCATGTAGAAATTTGAATAATAGCTGAATTATTCACTGAGATTATCTTGATTACACACTATTTAAGCTTCATGCATAATACATAACCTCTTCTACAATTGATCATCAATATGCAGAAATAGAAGCAGACGCATGCGCACATTAAAACATAATCAAGCACACATATAACACAGTATGTAATGGGGAAAGAAATAGCTGAAAACCACCAAATATCTATATATTATAATGATAGAGAACATGTAACAATACATAGCACAAAGCTCTCACAACTCTCAACACTATCTCACATGCTACACACAAACTAGCACGAAAGATGAACAAGTCACAGGTTCAAATATCCTCCACAAGTCTGCCTGCCTCTACTGCGCAATCCAAGATGAATAATGATGAGATCCAAGTTTGAATCCATCTGGCTTGTACTGTGCAATCCTCATTGGAAATCTCAATCAATGTGTGTGCAAATCTCATGCACAACTATAGTCACAACTGATAGTAGACTCACCCTTTCACCCACCTCTAACACTGGTCTCCATTGAACTGTCCATGCATTGCAATTAACTGATGTGTTCTTTAGTTGATTTATGATTTAATAATTATTGAATTAATTTCTAATTAATTAACACCACTCATCACTAGTGTATTTTCCAGTTAGACTAAATATGACTAGTTCAACTAAGTTAAACCGAACACAATTCCACCAACTGTCTCATCAACTCCACCAAACTCTGCCACATGAGTTCTAACTGAGGTCAACCATGCAATAGCTCAACTAACCCATAGGAAAAGTGTATTTCCTTCTGTCAGCTGCATGTGCCACATCCAAGCATCAAACTAAAGTGCTCCAAGAGGATAAGATAATGTTTATAGTCTAAATATTATTAAGGGTTAATAATATTTGACTGTTCTATTTTTAGCCCGGCAGTCTAAAAATAGAAACCGCCCAATGTCTAAAAATAGAGATCCATCTATTTTTACCAACTCGACCAATCATCCATAAATAGCATCCTGCAACTCATAGACCATGATCCATATGTCTAAAAATAGACTTTGCGCCAAAAATAGCCTGCGGGCCCACTTAGTGAAGGCGACTTCTTTTCACTAAACTCCATCATCTTGTTGCATTTTCAACACTCCCTCTCAACAAGATATGGATTATCTGCAACCCCTATCCTGCCTCTGTGGTATTCGAATTTGCTCCTGGTGAGCGCCTTCGTCAAGATATCAGCATCCTGATCCTCCGTGGGAATGTATGAAAGTAACATGATTCTCCACTACACACAATCTCTGATATGATGGTACCTGATGTCGATGTGTTTGGATCTATCATGAAATACTGGATTAGCCGAGAGTTTAATGCAACTCTGGTTATCACAATAAATCACAGTAGGCTCCAAGTGTGACCCGAACAACCCGACCAGGATCTTCCTCATCCATAGAGCCTCGCATGCAGCCAAAATTGTTGCCATATACTCGGCCTCTGCTGAACTGAGTGCCATGGATCTCTGCTTCTTGCTGTACCAAGAAAATGATATCGACCCAATACTGAAGATCCCTCTAGATGTGCTCTTTCTTTCCGTTGGGCTCCCTACCCAATCTGCATCCGTGAAGCCACATAGCTTCACCTCATCCTCCTGTCTGTACCACAAGCCATATCCTAATGTGCCTCTAAGATAACGCAATACATGCTTTCCTGCCTTCCAGAAGAGCTTGGTAGGCTTAACCATAGCTTGTGAAAGTTGGTTAACAACATAGCATATATCAGGTTGTGTATTGACCAGATACATAAGCGACCCCACCAACTGTCGAAAGATAGTGGCATCCACTACCTCCGCCAAAGTAGCATCCTCCTTCCTCCAACCTCTAGGAAGAGGAGTATCAACAGGCTTGCAGCCATGCATGTTGAACTTCTCCAGTATCTCCCGAGCATACTTACCCTAAGAAACAAATAGTCCATCACTACGCTGCCAAATTTCCAATCCTGGGAAATAATGAAGGAGGCCCAAGTCCTTCATCTCAAACTCTCTAGCAAGATCCTCCTTGCATGAAAGTATCAACAGCTCATCACTCGTCAAAATTAGATCATCTACATATAGTACAATGATTAGAAACTTCCCCTCCACCACAATCTGGTACAGGTTAGGATCCGCCTCACTCTTGGAGAATCCAAGTCTGGTGAAATAACTGTCTATCCATGTGTACCAAGCACGAGGTGCTTGTTTCAACCCATACAGTGCTCTCTTGAGTCTACACACGTGCAACTCACTGCTAAAGATCTTGAAACCTTCAGGCTGCTCTATGTACACCTCCTCCTCAATGAATCCATTGAGGAATGCAATATTCACATCCATCTGATGGATGTGCCACCCCATCTGCGCTGAGAGAGCTAGGATCATCCGTATGGAAGAATACCTTGTGACAGGTGCAAAGTTCTCCTCATAATCGATCCCCTCTATCTGTGAGAAGCCTCAGGCAACAAATCTTGCCTTGTACTTCTCCACACTCTCGTCAGCCGCCTGCTTCACTTTGTAGATCCATCGCGACCCCACCACTGATTTCCCCTCTCGCCTTGGGACAATCTCCCATGCAGTGTTTCTAACAATCGAATCATACTCTTCCACCATGGCATCTACCCATGCAGGGTCCTCCACAGCTTCCTCGAAAGAGGATGGCTCTGTCACGACACATTTGCTCACAAGATCCATGTATCCAGTGTACCGGTCCGGTGACTGTCTCTATCTGCGCTGTGCTGTAGGTGGTCCTACAACCTTCTCTGCATCTTGAGCCAGTTGCTCAGCTTCTGTAGTGCCCTTGCACCCTCTGATGGTTGGCGCTGCATGAGTGGTATCTACCACTCCATGAACTTCCTCTTGTGGCTGATCCACATCCTAAAGCTCATCCTTAGGAACTAACAGCTCCTCATCTGCATGCAAGTGTGACTCCCTCTCAAGCGAACACTTCATGGCTTTCTCCTCCTAAAATTTGATATCCCATCGCACAACAGTCTTGCGACTGTCTGGAAAATACACACGATATTTGTGGGGCGTATTAGTGTACCCCACAAATATCCCAACCTCTGCGGTCGGCTCCAGCTTCTTCCTGGCATCCTTCGTCACATGAATGTAGACAGGTGAACCAAAAATCCTCAAATAGGAAATATCAGGCCTCTTGCCAGAAAACACCTCCTCCGATGTACTCATGCCAAGTATCTTGTGAGGACAACGGTTCTGCACATATACTGCAGCATTGCATGCCTCCGCCCACAAGTGAATGGGTAGGCCTTGATCATGCAACATCGCCTGTGCAGCACCCACGATTGTTCTGTTCTTTCGCTCAGCAACCCCGTTCTGCTATGGGTTATGAGGTGCAATGAGCTCTCTCTGAATTCCTTATGCACTGTAAAAGTCCTTGAATTCAGCAGAGATGAATTCACCACCATTGTCGCTCCTAAGAGCCTTCACATGCTTCCCCGATTCCTTCTCAACCAGCACCTTGAACTCACAGAACTTTGAGTATGTCTCAGTCTTCTTTTGCATGAAGAAGATCCAACACTTCCGAGAATAATCATCAACAAAGATCACATAGTACTTGTGCTTTGCTGTCGAAGCTATTGAGAAAGGTCCACACACGTCTGTGTGGATTCTCTCAAGGATTGTCGTGGTGCAACTATCCTTCTTTTGAAAGGTGGCTTTCGCAAATTTTCCCAAGGTACACCCCTTGCACTGATCTGACTGTGCAAGAGTGCCCTTAGGAAGCCCAGTAGAAATCTGCTGTAGTATGTTCAAAGCTCCATGGTGAAGGTGGCCCAATATCCGGTGCCACAGCTCGCCATCATCCCGGCTCACCACTCCTTCTGCCTTGCATGCCATTTCTGTGCAGCCATCTACTTGCAACTAATAAAGGTTCTTGACTCAAAACCCTATCTTCCAAGCTTCTCCAGTTGTCTTACTGCGCAGGAAAGCCTTTCCCTTGCTGAAGACCACATCATACCCCTTGTCTTCTAACATCGCCACAGAGATCATATTCTTCTTCAATCCTGGAACATGCATCACATCCTTCAATACGAAGGGTTTACCAGACTCCCTCTCAAAGGAAATGGTATCGATACTAGTCGCACTGTATCTACCATCATCGCCCATCTCGATGTGCACTCCAAGATCTTTCTCATCCAGATCTGAAAACAAATCCCGATCTCCGGTCATGTGAAAAGACGGACCACTGTCCAAGAACCATACTGATCCCATCACACTTGAGACCAAGCATGCGATCAGTAAAAAATCCAGCTCAAGCTACGAGGCTAAGGCCTCTCCCGCTGCAGATCCAGCAGCTTGCTTATTTTTCTTCTTCTGCGGACAATTTGTGGCATAATGTCTGTGCTGGTGATAGTGAAAGCACTTCACCTTGGACATGTCCTGCATCTTGCCTTTCACACCGGAATGAGAAGCTTTATTGCTCTTCCCCTTCTTTTCTTTGGTAGCCAAAGCGCAATTTTCTTCATCAGTTGCCTTTGATGAAGGTCTATCCCTGGTACTCCGCCTTATCTCCTCTTGCATGAGATCCGACCACAGTCGCTCCCATCTTGGAAATTTCTCCCGACCATTGACAGAGTCCTGATAGGAATGAAAACTATTCGGAAGACCAAGGAGAGCCAATTCCACCAAGTCCTCTTCATCGACAGTCACCCCCACACTTCCCAGCTCATCCCTGCATTGGGTGAACTTCGTGAGGTACTTCGGTATACTATCGCCTTTCTCCATCTTAATATTTCTGAGTTTATCCTTGAGCGCCAACTTCCTCTGGTCGTTCTTGATTTGGAATAAATATGTCAATGCTTTCCACATCAAGTATGGAGAGGTTTTTCCATGCAGGCTGGATACAATGTGATCCTTCACGCCCTCCAACAGAATCCTTTGACATTTTGCCATCTTCTTTTTCCAAGCCTCAACTTGAGAAGCATCAGTAGGCTTTGGGACCTCAGCATCTATGAACTCCTTCAGCCCGTTATCATCTAACATCACCTCCATCTAGTCTTTCCATGTAACATAATTTGAACTGCCCTCAAGGGCATACTCGAGTCGCAATCCATTGAAAGACATTTTGACTTCGACACCAAGAAAAAAAATACTGCTGCAAATTCAAATTCCAAGCTCAAAACTCAACCGCTTCTCAATCTGTGAGAACAAAGTATTTCTAGCACAGATATCGATTGTAGGGGCATTTACTGGATATATCACCTTTCAAAGAAAGGATGGATCCAGAGGCTACCTGGCCCGATTACAGACTCTGTCTACCGAAATAAATTGTAATCACTGTAATAGATCCGATGATCAATTCTTTCTCTGATACCATGTAGAAATTTGAATAATAGCTGAATTATTCACCGAGATTATCCTGATTACACACTATTTAAGCTTCATTCATAATACATAACCTCTTCTACAATTTATCATCAATATGCAGAAATAGAAGTAGTCGCATGCGCACATTAAAACATAATCAAGCACACATATAACACAGTATGTAATGGGGAAAGAAATAGCTGAAAACCACCAACTATCTGTATATTATAATGATAGAGAACATGTAACAATACATAGCACAAAGCTCTCACAGCTCTCAGCACTATCTCACATGCTACACATAAACTAGCACGGAAGATGAACAAATCACAGGTTCAAATCTCCTCCACAAGTCTGCCTGCCTCTACTGCGCAATCCAAGATGAATAATGATGAGATCCAAGTTCGAATCCACCTGGCTTGTACTGTGCAATCCTCATTGGCAATCTCAATCAATGTGTGTGAAAATCTCATGCACAGCTATAGTCACAACTGATAGTAGACTCACCCTTTCACCCACCTCTAACACTGGTCTCCACTGAACTATCCATGCATCGCAGTCAACTGATGTGTTATTTAGTTGATTTATGAGTTAATAATTAGTGAATTAATTATTAATTAATTTACACCACTCATCACTAGTGTATTTTCCAGTTAGACTAAATACAACTAGTTCAACTAAGTTAAATCGAACACAACTCCACCAAACTCCGCCACATGAGTTATAACTGAGGTCAACCATGCAATAGCTCAACTAACCCATAGGAAAAGCGTATTTCCTTCTGTCAGCTGCATGTGCCAAATCCAAGCATCAAACTGAAGTGCTCCAAGAGGAAAAGATAATGTTTATAGTCTAAATATTATTAAGGGTTAATAATATTCGACTGTTCTATTTTTAGCCCGGTAGTCTAAAAATAGATTCCGCCCAATGTCTAAAAATAGAGGTCCATCTATTTTTACCAACATGACCAATCATCCATAAATAGCATCCTGCAACTCATAGACCATGATCCATATGTCTAAAAATAGATATAGTCTAAAAATAGACTTTGCGCCAAAAATAGCTTGCGGGCCCACTTAGTGAAGGCGACTTCTTTTCACTAAGCTCCATCATCTTGTTGCATTTTCAACATAGAAACCTCATTTTTAAAATTCTCTGTGCCACATCCTTTAGAGAATCATCGAGACTTAAATATACTAGAGATCTTCGAAATGGTGGCATAGGCTGATTAGATTTTTATCTCTTAATAAACATCTTTTGATCTTTCCAAGCACAAATGGTATGTGTCTCAATCTATTCTTTTGAGAGAACTGCTCCATAATTTCCAAGCTCTCTTAGGATTGTTTTTACAATGAACATGAATATTTATTCAATCTTCCATTTGAACTTCTGAGTTTCGAGCCTATCAAACCCTTTCTGAGACATCCAAGCTCTGTAGTAATACATGGAAGCTTGCCTCAATAATCTTCATTTGGAAAACAAAATACCATCAGTTATGAGCTTCGTAATGGTCGGTTGAAACAACACCTGCAACTATATTCGTTTCTGATTGGACCCTCTTTCTTACATAGCCACCAAGAAAGTTGTGTTTCCATGCGAAACCAAAAACCAGATTTTGGGAGGGGGTCTCAAGAGCGGTATTGTGAGGGGGGGAGAGGGGAGGTGCGGAATTAACCTCTGATTTCCATGCAATCTTGAATTGTTTGTGAAAACATATTTTTTTTGGACCCCCTTCCTCCATTAAACTTCGAAACATAGAAGGGGTACGAAATTGATTTGAACCGTTGATTTCATCTTTTGATCGTCACCAATAAGCGGAACATGCATGAGGCTTACTAAAATATTAATTTTATTTAAAATATAGAACTAAATTAATTAATTCTATATCTAAAATAAATTTAATTTTACTTTGAATAAAATTTGACAAGGAAAAAAAGAGCCATTTCTAATTTGTCCAACTTTCACCAACAAACTTGAAAATCTACATATTAAACTATGTATGCCCAGGGTGTAGATTTTCCAAAATTTATCATGTGCTAACACTCACTAACTCCTTTTCTCATACCTGTTACCCCTCATATTTTGCATCAATAAGCTCATATCATAAATCTACCCCCTCCCTTACACAACATGGAAGTATCGGGTTTTCTATTGAATAAGTATGCCACCTTGGACCTACCACAACTGTTGACTGACATGCCAAAAAATTACTTAAAACTCCTTCCCCGATTCACTGGAGAGGATATCATTGTAGCACAGAGAAACATTGATAATTTCTACGCTTTTGCAGAAAACTTAAATGTTGAAAACCTTGATGTGGTGTTGAGACTTTTCGTCCAACCTTTGGAGGTGAAGCTCGGAAGTGGTTTAAATATTTGACTGACAACTCTGTCCATACCTGGGAGGAGATGGAAAATGTTTTCAAACTGAAATGGAGGGAGAAAAGAGACCATGACTATATAATTACAGAGTTCAATGATATGAAAAAGAGACAAAATGAGGATGTCACTGATTTTATTAAGATGTTCAATAAATTATACAATAATCTTTCCACAGAAATAAATCCTCCTCAAGAAGTAGCTAAAGTTGACCTTGCTGGAGCCTTTGAACCTGAATTTGGGTTCACCCTCCGAGAGATGAAATATACGTCCCTAGATCAGATCCATATTGATGCTTCAGAAGTAGAAGAAAAATTTTCTTCTATGGGTAAATTTAAGGGGAAAGTGAAACATGGAGAAATAAGGAGAAGGCAAGGAGGATACAAGCACCTCAAACCAAGAATGGGAATCCAAATAGCATAAAATAGAAGATATGAAAAAGTTGATCAAAAATTTGTCCAACAAGTTGGTAAAGCTAGAATTGGAAACCAAGAGTTCTCCCCCTCGTTCAAATCAAATGATCCCCAATATAGGTTTTAATACACAATATCGGAGACCTCCACTCCAATTTTTGCAAAGAGAAAGGAAGGAGCAACAAGAACACATTCAGCCTCCACTATACCTAGAAGAGGAGATAGAAGGACAAATAAATGAAGTCACAACCACGCAAGAGAATAAGTTCTTCGGCTATTCTGACGAAGAGGGTGAGCTTGCGTTACAACAGGAAGATGCAGAGGAGAAAGATGTTCCCCCAGATGAAAAATATATTGATAGTTATTGCTGACAGTTTGTGGATTGTATGAAGGCTCAATTACATAATAAGTACAACCTCAGGTACTCCAAGAAGTGGTCACACATGCAGGATCAAATGGAAGAGTCAGGATCAGGAGTTTGGGACCTCGTGGATGCATATGATAAAGGTAAGAAGCCACTAGAGCTAGTAGCCTGTCAACCAACTATTGTCCCCAAAAAATCAGGGGAGAATCCCCAAACAAATAAAGTCAAGAATTCCCCTTCGCCTTCACAATCTCTACCCAACCAAGATAGGATCCTACTGAAAATACCTTTGTTGAAAAGCATCCCTCCACATTTAATCTTTATAAATAATTAGAGAAATTAAATATCCATGTACCTCTTTTATAGTTGTTGAAGCAACCATCTTATAAATCACATGTGTCTCAATTCATGTTTCCATCCCTTGCAATTTCCATCCCAGTCATTCTGAATCTCCAAGAAGAAAGACGTATGATAGTTTTTGGACCTCACGTAGAAGAACAAGATCCCTCCACTCCTCCTTTCTATGTGACCTTGGTAGTGCACGACCTCTTATATAATTGTATTCTAGACTCAGGAGCATCTCACAACCTAATGCCTCTATCCATCATGGAACAGTTGGGGTTACAAATCACTTGACCTTACAAAGATATTTACTCTTTCGATTCTAGGAGAGTAAAATGCTTGGGGATGATAAAAGATATAGTGGTGAACCTAGCTCAAATTTCATCAAAGAGTGTGGTGATGTACATTGTAGTGTAAAACATACGTTCCACGTTTGGGATGCTATTATCCAGGTCATGGGGATCCAAAATTGGAGGTTCGATAAAGCTTGATATGACATATGCAACCATCCTTGTTTTCAGTGGGGAGGAAAGGAGATTATATAGAGAAACAAGGTTCATGAATATGTTTACTAAAGATGATGGGTCTAAAAATTCTCCTACATATGGGAAATATTGTGAGTTTTATTGTCTTATGTTAGAGGAAGATGATCTTATTTTGGAGGAGAGTAAAACCCTGCAGCCAAGACAGATAAATCAACAAGAAATGGAAGTAAATGAGATATGGACTTTACAATTTAATGGAGCCTATTCTAAGGAGGGAAACAAGACTGGGGTATTATTGACATCACAAGAAGGTTGCTTGATACGAATACGAATCTCTGCTCCTAGGTTTGTAGGAAGCAAGAAATATGAATATCCAGAGCCTTAAAGTGTTCAAGGACTCAGAGTTGGTGGTGAAAAAGGTGAGGAATAAATGGCAAATGAAACACCCACAGCTCATAACCTACAGAAAAGAGGTATGGGATTTATTCAAAAAAAATTATTGGCCTTCAATATTCAGTTTATGCCTCATGAAAGAAATTGAATGGTGGACTCACTAGTTGTGGCTGCTAGTAACTTTCACCCCCCACATAATCCTCTGTTGCGATATGAGATTGAAGTAAGATATAGACCCTCCATCCCTGACAATGTTAAACATTGGCAAGTCTTTGAGGATGAATATCAAATCAAACGATTTATGGAGATGGTAGGAGAATTCTCTAATTTAGTAATTGACCAAGAGGAGGAGATTGCGAGAGGAGAGCAGAACTTAAGTTAGTGTTGTACTATGAATCACCGCCCATTTAATTTCAATAAATGGGGACCCTTTAAAAATAAATAGAAATTTATGAGCTTGATTTTATCTTAGCCCAAATCTAAAACTTTAGGAAATAAAGCTTTTTCCCTTTTCTCTTTGATTTTAAAAATGCTCATCGCAAATCACATAATTTACAAGTCGAATAAGTAAAAAAATATATAAATGTTGTGAACTACGATACACACTAAAAACTTTTTTGAGTCATATATAATTCTCATTTCAAATTCTTTAAACCCCCTTTTAAAAGAAATCACATTGCACCTTTTAAAAATAATTAACTTATGGAAATTCGGTAAAGATTGCGATGGACCGGACCAGACGAATCAATAAAAGAAAAAATTATAAAAATTCAAAGATCTGATAAAGCGCATCGACATGATTTTTTAGCTCACTTCACATTTCACAGCGAATAACCAAATGTAAAGTTTATTACCGCAGGAAAATTGCGATCTGCGATTTGCGCAGATCGCATTTCGCGAAATTCATCAATGATGAAAAACATAACTAATGGTAACGGTTTAGAATTGTGATATGCAATATTGATACTTATTACTCAAGTGTACGGAATGATTCATATCTAATCAACTGGATATAAGATCTAACTTCTTAAATTGATAGATTAGACATATTACGTAAAGGTGTATAAAATATTTGATAGGAATAATTATGGGTGATTAATGACATTTAATGGGAGTAAGGTTTGAAATATTGATATCTACTTCGAGTGTGTTTTGAATAATTGAGTGCCGGATTTTTTATTATATTGTTTTAGCTCTATCCTTCTCTCCATTAATCTTAGATCTAAGTTTTCTCTGTTCACTTGAATTCAAGAAACCGCGTAACGAAGTGAGGATAACTCGAATGACAAAGAAAGGAAAAGAAATTTCCCAAACATCAGTTGTTGAAGAAACACAAATGTCTCTATTTTTCTCAGATATGACCTGCAACAAGGATTGCAAGAGTTCCTCATGGGAATCAATGTACCAACTCTTTGAGGATGAACAACCAAGGGTAGTATTCAAAATATCTATAGCAAACACGTGAGTTTCCTCGAACTCGTCCTACTTCGACATTGCATGCTCATTTCTTCACAAAGTAGCAACGAGGCTGAAGATTCTCCCCTACACAGATACCGTAAAGTGGGTAATTGACCACCTTAACATAACAGATATGAAATTTAAGAATCAAAGTTGGATAATATTGGTTCATTCATTGTAGAGTATTTGAGGACAATGTACCACTTACCCATGCCGTCGCAGAATTATGACAAAGATTTTGTTCAAAGCTTTACAAAGAAACATACATACCTGATGAAAGTTATAAAGGGATGGAAGGATGACCAGGGAAAGTTGAAACGAGACAAACTCGGTATGTACCCAATATCACAATTACCCTCCCCTTATTACTATGTTGCTGGAATGTTATGTAGGTTATTTGCAAAGCCAGATACTACTAGGTTTTCCATAGACTGGGTCCCATTAATTGATGTAATTGTCAATTGTTCAATTATGAATTGGGAAAATATCTTGTCTGGTAATATGGCTAGAAATATCATGGATTATAGAAGTAAAATAAGTGTTTCCTCTAGGGAAATACCCCCCTTTTACATGAGCGCTTATGTTATGGATGCAATCTGCTTTTGTTCGAGTTTTCCTACCATGGGATGGAAATGGACAACCCAAGACCCCACTCCAATCCATATTTATCACAGAACCCTTTGGGAGTCAAATTTTCATTTACACTTTTATAAAATTTGTAATGGAGTCATGTTACCTATATATCAAATTATCTTTAATGAGAAATCCCATAGGATTTCCAAATAGGCTAGTACAAACATTTTTCCTGTTTCCAGATGGTTTTTCGAAGAGAATTTCACCTATATCAGAGTTTTCGAGAGTCATGCTTCTCCCCACGTTTTTCCCTATTATGTTCTTGATAAGCTACTAGCTAGGGAAATCGCTTACCAACTTGTAGTAAGTGGTATTTCTAAGCAACTCAAAGATGCCAAGAAGGCCATTTGGCCTAATTTCCCTTTTTAGTGCAATAATTTTTCACTTTTTGATATTGGTCATACATTCAAGGAAGTTTCAAATGTTACTTTATTAAATTTTGATGTAATGTCAAAGAGGCCAATCGACCCCAATGATGTGATTTAAAATTTCACCACTGAGCTTCAATCGAAACCTTTCTTAAATGATAGAGATATATTTGATGATTTCTGTCAAGGCATGGAGAAGCTCACATATGTACTAAAAAATGCATCCAGTCAGCTCAGTCAAAATGACTTTGAAGCTTTCCAAACATATATAAATAAGAGGCTGGAAAGAATTCCTTTGGATTTATTATTTATAGAAGATGTCAACAGACCGACTCCGAGCATTAGCCTCGAAAATGAATCTAAAGACATGTCTGAAGAGGAATCCCAAGAGAAATCTAATCATGAGTCAGGGAAATCACATCATAATTCTCATAATTTGAATCACTTTGATAATGAATCCAAAAACAAGAATGAGAGCCCAGATAAAATAATTGATAAAGTAATCAAAGGGATTGAAATGCTAGAGGAAGGAAGAATTAATGGAGTTGGATCATCTTCTCAAGAAATTCAGCATATCCAGAATACACTCGATCAGGCAGAGAAGTCTCAACCAAAATATTTGAAGAATGAATGGGAAAAATTTTCCAAGGCACTGCAAACACCACATCCAAAGCCTAATATTGATGAATCCAAAAGTTTTCAAATGCTAGAGCATTCTAAAAAATTAGCGAAAACTACAATTCCGCTACAGCAGGTACCTGAAGTTCACGATCAAGAGATCATTTCGACATACCCTACAAAGAAGATTGTTTTACAGATTGAAGAAATACCCTCACTTGATGTCTTCTACAGTCTTATTCATAAGGTTGTAGTTAAGAGAAGAAAGAGGAGAAGAATGGATGAAACAATTTCTAATCTTATGAATGAATCTATTGACGTTATATGGAAAGACCATTTGTGTGATCCTACAAAACATCTAATTAAGTTATCACAATACACAGGAGCATATGATATTGCCACCATTAATAAAGCCACCGAGGTACAACTTCTACTAAAGAAAAATTAAGACAAAGTACAAGAGTTAGAGAGACTATTAAAGTAGGAAAATTTTAACTCCAACGGGCAGATGGAATTGAAGATGTCTCAATTTCAAAAGGATTTTGAAAGAATGAATTTACAACACCAAGTGCATATTACAAAGAAATAAACACAACTTGATGAAACAATGAAAAAATTAAAAATCCAGCCTCAAGTAGAGTTGTTCATAAGAGAAGCACTGGAAATGAATGCAAAGCTAAAGCAACAACAAAAATCATTTTGTTAACAAGCTTCAATTACATGCTCTTACTGCAATACAAGCAAAATCTTGATCCAACAAGTGGCTAACAGGAGACTTGAGTGTGAGAAAATTGATAAGAAAATTAACGAGTTGATTCAGTGGCAAAGATCTGAATCAGGAAAGAAAGCTTACCTACCTTAGATAGATAAATTTCATAAGGACATTATGAGTAAGGATTGGGAAGTACAACTGAGACAAGCAGAAAATGCATCGGCAAAGGCATCAAGGTTAACAAATGAAATTATTGAATCTGTTAATGAAAAACTTTTGAAAGCTGAGCTTATCAAAGATTCCACAACTGAAGTGCTCTCAAAACTCAAGCCATTAGAATCACAGTGGAAACAAAGGATAGAGATGCACGAGGAAATGATTAAAAAGGTAAATAAGTTTGATCAAGAAAATTACTAGAATTTTCTTAGCAAACCTTATCATCAGTGCCTAACCCTGCATTCATTAAGTAATTCAACAAAGAAGTCACAGCCAAAACTTTCAAATGCAGTATTCAAGGGCCACATCAAATCAGGAATTTCATAGCCAACTCAGCTAAATTTTCAGCTTCAAGATCAAATGCACAAGGAGGATCAACACTCATAGTTATGTTGTTACTTTATTTTCCTAGATTGTAGTTTAAGTTTTCTCTTTACGAGAATGGTTGTTTTAAACCTCCTCTATTTTTATCTAATAATCTATTTGTAAACATACTGTAGTTTAGTATTTAAACCCTTCTCATGAATTTAGAGAAGGGTCCAAAAATTTGTCAAAAACATTTGCAAAGAATGCATTTCTGTAAGTTTGTAAATTCTTTGATGGATTAATGGAATGAAATCTATTATCTTTTGACATTTGAAGTTGTTAACTGATGTTGCACTATTTTACTCTTTAAATTTCTTGAAATTGAAGAGGAGCAGAAAACCACTGTCAGTTTATATGAGTAGGACATCATATACATGGTACTTATACACGTTATATTATGTTTTGCTTTCTAGATTGACAATTATCTTTTTATCTGCATTATATATTTGAACTGTTATCATAAATGAATGTTAAATGCACTTTTGTATTGATATTTATTTATGATCTCTTATCTGATATATAATCACACATATAAATGCGATATACATTTCACAATTATTTTAATCAAAATTTTTTGTTAAAATAATCATCTTTACATAATTTTCATCTCTTTTAACTGTTAAATAATATTCATTACTAATAGTTGGAAGATATCTTTTTAGATCGCATAAAGGAAGAAACACCTCGGGTATATAGTAGAATAGATAGTTTTAGATAAATGCATATGATATATTAAAATAATTTCCCATTTGCATGTTATATAAACAAACACTCCCCAAAATCATTCTTATTGGGAAACTGGTCCCTTTATCCCCAGTCAGAGCCACCACACCAAATGGAAAAGGACTTGCTTTAAGGTCCGGAATGGGTGGTTTCCCCCCATGTTGTTGCAACGGAATTTTGAGGCCTCAACATTTTTGAGCTAGAAGGAGGGCTAATTTCGAATGGAAATAAGATCTAATCAATCTAAAATTCAATCTAAGAGTCTCTCTCCCTCTAGATCCCCTTAAAGTTATAGAACATTAGCTAGATCTAAATATTTAAGATCTGAAGTTGAACATCCTTCTCCTAAGTCTCCTAGTGAAACTCAACCCATACTATCTCCGGATTTTCATCAAACTTTCCCAGAACTTTAGTATGTGATAGAAAAGTTAGAGAGAGTATCCATTTCTACTGAAAAGTATAAAACTTCTCAATCATCCGAGATTAGTGTTTCATCCTCTTTACAACCCAAAAGAATATTAACTCGATTAGAAACTCAAAAGACATGAATTCCTCCCTTTGAATTTCCCATCGATACTTCTTGAAGGAAGATAAATAAGATTGAATCAGAGTCAATCACTAGCGAGGTCTTGTCTAATAATCCACCCCATTCACCTCCGTTACCTCCACTCACCTCCACAACTTCCATTCCAACAATCAGTGTTACTTTAACTAGTTCTGGTACACAAAGTACTATTCCTTCGACTAGTTCTAGCACTCAGCATGCCTCTTCTTCAACTCAAACTCAATCCATCACCTCCGCCAAAGGTCCAATGGTAGGCCAAGTGCCACCACAAAATGTACAACCATGGAATAATCCATGGGTTGTACAAATGCCTGCTCCTCTTCATCCTCTCCCAAAGTACCCTGAAAGATGGTTACCTAAATTTAATCCTGATGATGGTCTTCTAGTTGAAGAACACATTCATAATTACATGTTAGCCATTAATTTAAAGGAGTTGGTTGAAGAATATTGTGCTGTAAGATTATTTCCATATACTCTTACAAGATCTATAGGATCATGGTACTTCTCATTACTTGCCCGCTCTATAACTAGCTGGAATATGTTTGAAGAACAATTTTTAGCTAAGTTTGGAGATGATAGAACCATTGCATCGCCCATCAATGATTTATCAAATCTAAAGGCTAAAAAAGGGGAGAAAATATAATATTTTAATTCAAGATTTAATAAGTTACTCAATAAAATTCTTGATACATTAGTTCTTGGTGCAGAAGTTCAATTGAGAGGTATATTTCATCTCTCCCATCTAATATAGCCATTTTTGTTGATAGAGAAAAAT
Source organism: Pinus albicaulis (assembly GCA_034641835.2). Classification (NCBI taxonomy): domain Eukaryota; kingdom Viridiplantae; phylum Streptophyta; class Pinopsida; order Pinales; family Pinaceae; genus Pinus; species Pinus albicaulis. The sequence continues at coordinate 933,025,760 of CM076570.1, read as the reverse complement.
TGCCTACATTGGCAGAAAATATGAAAGAATCTTTATCTGTAGAGAAATGCATAATATCTCTTGAAAAGAAGAATTCCCAAGAAGATATGAAATCAAAGAAAGTATCCTTCAAATATGATTCAAAAAAGAAGCCATCCAAAGACCCTTTCGATGTAGAAGGTCTTTAGAAAGTTTAAAGACTATGAAAAATGAAATGGCAGATATCAAGGAACAAGTTGCTGAAAGTTCTAATTCAAAAATGAATTTCATACCCTTCAAGAAAAATCAGTCTTCTAATTCTCAACTGACGAATATCATATCTAATGTTGAGTCTGATCAAGATATAGATGAAGAGCAAACATAAGAAGAAGAAACTAAAGTAGAAGAAGAAGTTGAACTAAATGGAATGTGAGATTTTATCCTACCAAATGAGGAACAACAAGAAGCTTTACCTATAAGTACAAGGAGCAAGAATACCACTTAAGCAACGCAGCTAAATCAAAAACAGAAGAATTCAACGCCTGCTAAAGATAAAATAGTAAGTAAAAAGTCTACATCTAAGGCTACACAAATAAACCCTGCTACTTCAGATGTTCCACCTACATCAAAGACAATGGTAGTCTCTGACACCGTTGAGTATAATGTAGTTGAGGATATGAAAAATACCAGGGCAACCATTTAAATTCATGAACTTATTGTAATATTCCCAAATTTTCACATTATGTTTGGAATATTAGAGTCCTTGATTTTATTAATGAATTAAGTAAATAAAAGGGTGGAGGGACCCACAATCCTCAATAAGAATAAATATCCACTTTATGTGTGTGAATGTGGATTAATTTAGCCTAGATCTACAAAAAGAGGTAGTTGAGCAACTACTAATGTGAATGAGATTGGAGATCATGTCTCATTTAATGAGAAATATCGTGGAGGGTTGATTCAATCAACTAATATCTTGAAGATGTCAAACAAAGGATCATTGAGCATTCATGATCAAGTGATGGAGGATCATGTGCAAATGAAGCACACATGATGGAGGAGGTGTACATTGCACCTACACTGTTTGGTTGATTTGGTCAAACAGTGCAGTCCCACTTGGAGGATATTTTCCACATGAGACTACGCATTTGAGATTAGGGCCAAGGCTTGAGGAGGCTCAAACATTATAAAGGAGATGGAGGCAAAGGTGAAAGGCATCTTGGATTATTTGATGTATGATATTTTAGATCTGGAATTGTCAAGTGACATTCCACTGCATTCTTGGGTTGTTTAGCAGAGATTGCAGGTGTTGTTTAGCACAAGGTGTTCCCGAGTGGGAATCCCACCTCTTTCTTTGAGTGATCTCTAAGGAAGAGGATTGTAATTCATTATACATCAAGCTTTAAGTGCCATTTCCTTTTTCTACTTTCTACAGAACATTCATATTTAGAAAACTGCAGTTTTCTAAAGATCAGTTTGGAAGGTGGAAGTTGTCTTCAGTACTTCAGCTGGAGAACAAGGTGAGGGATTGTTCCCATCACTTGGGCTTATAGATTAGCACTCCCAGAGCCACCTTGTAGATCTGGCATCAGGCCAAAATTTATTGACCTCCTAGCAGCAGTATTCTCCACAAGAATAACGTTGTCCATATTGCAGACCTGAAAGGAGGAAGGAAGTTGCTAGTATTTCAACTAGCAATCCTATGAGGGATCATCCCCTCACATTTCCATCAGTCACACCATTAGCCTAGAGTTTATTGCATCATATTTCATTAGGCAGAAGGCCTCTCTTTCCCTCACAGCGCAGTTTTTAGAGGCAGTTGTGTTGCAGCAGCTGCAATCATCATTTGGTGGATTGATAAGTTAGATCTAGAGCTTCTAGCTCATAGATCTGAGGAAGGGATCAACCCTTCAAACATAGATCTGATCTAAGCATATATTTCAGCCATTTATTCTTCAAATATAGCTTTAGATCTATATTTCCCAGCAGATCAAGGATCAAACCCTGGGGAGGTGATTTTTCCAAAGTTGCAGATCTGGAAAATCCTTTTTGGGTTATCTTTGGAATCCATCACATTGGCTAGATCTTGAATCTTGGCATCATCAGAGCTCCAATTTTGAGTATATTTTCATTTCTCTTCTCAGCCTGCAACTCCATGTTTATATTCTGCTGAAGAGACATCATAGTATTTAGTGCAGAGCCTCTCCAGTTACGTTGTACCTGTTGCACACATGTTTTCAGGGTGATCCTAGCTCATCTCTTTGGCTAGATCTACCTATATTATGTACTGTTGTAACTGAATCATCTCCAATATAATAAAATGGCTCAGCTCTTTCTGCATATTCTGATTTGTACTTAGATTTATTTTTCATCTTGCTGTAAGTTCTTATATTGTGAGATGTATTACTGCATTCTCCCTTTTTGGGATATTACACTTACTAAGTTAAAAAAACAGCAGAAGATCTTACTCAAAGATTTAAATGCATTTCTTGCTTCAGCCTTACCTGCTCTAGTAGTAGTCCAAGCTGCTAATCAAATGGGTAAACCTCCTTCTCCTTCAACTAAAATAGATGCTACAGATTTGATTATGATAGGTGATCAATCCATCTCTCATACTCCATTTCTTTTAACCTATGAGATCTATAATAAAAATGTCCATAATCGTTTAATAGACTTAGGGGCTTCCTCTAATATCATGCCAAAATCAGTATGTACTAGGTTGAACATAACTCCTTAGATTTCTCCTGTTCATATAGTACAACTTGATAGAACTAAAGTATAGGTTGTATGAGAAATAAATTATGTGTCTATCAGATTGTCATCAAACCCTAAGGTTGCTCAAATAATTGATATATTGGTGGCTGATATTCCCAAGTTTTATAGTTTAGTGTTAAGTAGAGACTGGTCTGAAAAGCTTCATGGATATTTTGCAATTGACTGGTCACATATGTGGCTACCACACAATGGAAATCCAAATCAAATCCAGGTAGGCCGAGACAAATTCATGAAGCATACAATCACTGATCTTGAAGGGATAAATGAGCCAGTAGAATTTAATAATAATATTATTGGAAATTACTCAGCAGAATAATTTCTTGGAAATTTTAACGCTCAACCATCACCATTTTTTCGATAATGAAATTATCTCTCAAATAGAGAATTTTTCCCAGGCAGACACTTCTAAATGTAAAATTTTTGTAGATAAACTAGTAGTTAATTCTTTATTTTGATGGCTCTAAATCAGAAGATGGTGCAGGAGCTAGCTATATTTTAATAAGTATGGAAGGAGAAAAAACCATGTTAGCCTGCAAACTTGAATTCGATTGCACAAACAATATAGTAGAATATGAAGCATTAATCCAAGGTTTATACAAAGCAATTGATCTCAACATAAAATATCTAAAAGTCCTAGGAGATTTGGAAATCATTGTCAAACAAGTAATAAATACCATCCATTGTCATTCTGGACATCTAAAGCATTACCAATCATTAGTCCAGGAATTGAATACTTATTTCTTAGCTTTCAATATTTCTTTTGTACCCAGAATACAAAATGCTAGTGCAGATTTATTAGCTAATGTAGCATCGAAATTAATTCCATCTCAAGAATTTAGTCCCGATAGATTTTCCATTGAATTGATTTTTAGACCATCTGTTCCAGACAATACTACCAATTGGAGAGTATTTAATGATGATTCTGATATCATAGGTTTCCTTACATCTGAAGGATATTATGATAATAAAATTCTAGATGAAAATGAACATGACACTCAAATAAAGGAAGAATGAGATGAAAATCCAATTCCTAAGTCAGTTGTCAAATTAGAAGACCTTTATGATATAAAAGATAGGTTTAAAAGAGTTACTAATTCTAAAACTCAAAGTTCAACCTTAGGATTTGAGTTAGTAAATCTAGGAACTGATGATAAACCACAAAATGTCAATTTAGGTCTTGGTCTATCTTTCGATGAAATATTATCATTTGTCAAGTTATTAAAGACTTACAAAAGAATTTTTTCTTGGGATTACACTGATCTTAAAACATATGACACTTATGTTATTCAACACACTATTCCTATGATTTTAGATGAGAAACCAATACTGCAAAAGTTGAGGAAAATTCACCCGAATCTTAAAAATAAAATCAAAATAGAGTTGAATAAACTCCTCAAAGCAAAGATTATCTTTTTAGTTAGACATTATAAATGAGTTTCAAATTTGGTTCCTGTAAGGAAGAAAAATGGTGACTAGGATTTGTATCGATTTTAGAAATTTGAACAAAGCATGTCAGAAAGAAAATTTTCCATTACCAACCATGGAATAATTGTTGCAAACAATAGCTGGTTCTAAACTTATGTTTTTTCTAGAGGGATTTTCAGGATATAACCAAATATTCGTACATCCAGATGACATATTAAAGACCACATTTAGGACTAAGTGGGGAAATTATGCCTAGCAAAAGATGCCATTTTGGTTAATCAATGTAGGTGCCACTTTTCAAAGAGACATGGACACAACTTTTAGAGGACTCATTAACAAATCAGTGGTTATTTATCTAGATTACATTACAGTCTTTTGTAGACAAGCAACCAATCATGCGAATGACCTAAAGCAAGTATTTGAGCGATGTAAAAAGTATGGAATTTCATTAAACCTAAAGAAGTCATATTTTTCTTTAGATGAAGGAAAAATTTTAGGATTCATTGTGTCTAATAGAGGTATCTATATTGATCCTGAAAGAATCGAAGAGATTAACAAGAAAACTATGCAGTCATTTCTTGGACAAATAAATTTTGTAAAAATATGTGTCCCTGAATTTTCACAAATAGTTTTACCTTGCAAACCATGATTAAGAAAAAATAAGTCTTTAATTGGGGAAATAACAAAAGAGAAGCATTTGATTTAATCAAACAATCCATTATCAATGCTCCATTTCTGACTACCCCCAATTTTCTTAATCCTTTTATTTTATATACCTTCTCATCAGATACATCTTATGTTGTTGTTCTGACACAACTTAATGACCAACAAATTGAAGCAGAGATATCATTTTTTAGTTCCAATTTGCAAGGCGTAGAACTAAATTATTCGTCTGTTGAGAAACAAGCATTTACTGTCTTTAAAGCTATAAAAAAATTTAGGCCATTTCTCCTCAAAAATCACACCAAAATAATAGTTCCATTCTCTATAGTGATACAACTATTGGTGCAAAGGGAATTAGGAGATAAAAGGGATAACTGGGTTACTGCTTTACAAGAATATGATGTAGAAATTAGAACTTCTAAAATTATTAGAGGTCAAGGTTTTTGAATAATTCTCACAAGAGCGTCCCATTTATCATCAAAGGAAGATTCAGGTAATAATGTGCAAATATCAGAGGTAAGCCTCAAAGATGTGCAGTCTCAATACATTGATCTCAAGTTTTATTTGAAAAATGGATATGCCCCAACTCAACTCACTTATAAAACAAAACGTGATTTGATATTAAAGGCCAATAAATATGAAATAATCAGTGACGTATTTTTTAGAAGAAACTTTGATTATGTGTTATTAAGATGATTAGAGAAAATTGAAGTAGAGAAAGTTTTGCAGGAACTTCATGATGGACCAGTTGGAGGATATTTTGGAGGAAATACAACATCACATAAAATATTTCATGCAAGTTATTATTGGCCTACACTTTTCAAAGATGCTCATGAATATGCAAGAAAATGCAAAGTTTTTCAAAGCGCATCCGGAAGACAAAGGAAACTAGCTTTCCCATTACATCCAGTTAATATCGAACAAACATTTGAACAATGGAGATTAGATATAATCGGTGAGATCGTTCCTAACTCTTAAAAATATCATAAATATATTCTCACATCTACAGATTATTTTACTAAATGGGTGGAGGCAATTCCACTAAAGGTAACCAACTCTGAGAATATTATTGAGTTCATTGATCAATTTATCATAACTAGGTTTGGTTTACCCACTGCTTTAATGCTCGATAATGCATCTTATTTCTCAGGAACTGTTATGATAGGATTTGAAATCAAATGAGGTTTTAAACTTAATTATTTTTCTAATTATTATCCGCAAGGAAATGGTTTAGAAGAATTCACAAATAAAAACCTTATTAGAATCATCAAATGAACTGTTGATAAAAACCAACGAAATTGGCATAAGTAATTAACATTTGCTCTTTTGGTAGAACGAATAACTCAGAAGGCCTCCATTGGCACTTCTCCATTCAATCTTATTTATGGAAAATAAGTTGTTATTCCTACCAATGTAGTTATTCTTTCTCTTGCCTTAGTTCAATTTATTGATGAATCCCCTTCTTCTTCCTTGTAAGTAAGACACTTTCAAATCCTTAAGCTTGAAGAAGAAAGAGAAAAAGCTAAAGTTACTCATGCACATCATTAGTAGATAGTTAAAGCTTCATTTGATACAACTTCTGTCACTCCAAAAACTTTCAAATTGGTGATCTAGTATTGAAATGGGACAAAGAACATGAGGAAAAAGGTAAACACACCAAATTTCAAAGATCGTGGCTAGGCCCATTTCAAATCATTGAAGAAATAGGCCCATCAACATTTTTATTGCAATATCTATCAGGTAAAAGAGATTCTTTTCCTGTTAATGGGCATATTTTAAAGAAGTACTTTTCATAGGAGGTAACCCCTTCTATTCCCTATATATTACTATCTTTTCTTTTCTGTAGGAAAATAAAAGTTGCATAGTATTGATTTTTGGCTTTTCAAGTAAACATCTCAGAAAATATGTTTGATTTATCACTTATAGAAATAAGAATTGTTAAGGAAACAATCGAAAGATTTGAATATCAAATAGATTCTATTTTACTGAAAGATACAATTTCATTGAATTTATTTATTCTATGATGAACTCTCATCTTTATAAAACATGGTTACCATGTTATCAGTCAAGAAAAGAATATTTAACATAGTAAAGACTCTTTTACAGATAATCAATCTTAAAACTCTAAAAATTATCATCCAGAATCCTCAAATGGACCAATGATTCACCCCATCCGGTAAACTTATCAATTTTTAGAAATAAATTCAAAAACTTATGCTAAAAAACTTAGAAGATAATAAGTCTCACCAAGAGCTTGTTTACCATGTTCATAGGGAAATAGTTGAACTGACATTACCAATACTGCATACCAAAACAGGGTAATGACTTGATATTATATCAAAAGGACAAGGGGTCTGATCAAGAGATAGATTGATCAGTTTAATTACAACCAGTGAATGGCATTGTCAATATTTGGTTACCAAGCCAAGACAATGGATTTTAAGTAATTAAAAAATACGATAGAAAATATCTACAGAAAAAAAAAAACAAGTTCCAAAAGAGATCAAGTATATAAAGTTGAATTTATTTTTTGAATATTGTAAAAAAGACTGGATGGGACAATGAATCATTGCTAGGTAAAAGGTAACCTTACCAAAAGCTTAAATTTCCTATTGGATTAGACACTCTACCTGTGATAAAAGATTATATATTTATAAAGCTAATACGAAAGAGCCACCTTCTTTATCTTTTTAAACTTAGTAAAGACTGATATATATATTCACACTTTTATTTTTTAAAGAGGAGTTCTTATGAATTATAATTAAGAGATATTTTATTGCTTAGTGAAATTTTATTTATTGAAATTCATTCCTGCAACTATTTTTATTTCGAAAAAGTTTTTAGAAATTTCAAAAAAACTAATCAGTGATCGCTGGTTCTCCCAAGTGAATCGCCAATTGTTGTACAATATAACACCCCCCATTTAATTTCAATAAATGGGGACCCTTTAAAAATAAATAGAAATTTATGAGCTTGATTTTATCTTAGCCCAAGTCTAAAACTTTAGGAAATAAATATTTTTCCCTTTTCGCTTTTATTTTAAAAGCGCTCATCGCAAATTGCATAATTTACAAGCCGAATAAGTTAAAACATATATAAGCATTGAAAATTGAAATACGTGCTACAACCTTTTTTTAGTCATATATAATTCCCATTTCAAATGCTTTAAATCCCCTTTAAAAATAAATTGCATCGTGCCTGTTAAAAACAATCAACTTATGGCAATTCGACAAAGATTGCGATGGACCGGACCCGACTAATCAATAAAACAAACAATTATAAAACTTCAAAGATATGATAAAGCACATCAACATGATTCCTTAGCACACTTTGCATTTCGCAGCGAATAATCAAATGTAAAGTTTATTACCCCATGAAAATTGTGATCTATGATTTGCGCAGATCGCATTTCGCAAAATTCATCAGTGACGAAAAACATAACTAATGGTAACAGTTTAGAGTTGCGATATGTGATATTGATACTTATTACTCAAGTGTCTGAAATTATTCATATCTAATCAACCAGATATAATATGTAACTTCTTAAATTGATATATTATACATATTACGTAAAGGTGTGTAAGAGATTTGATAGGAAGAATTATGGGTGATTAACGACATTTAATGGGAGTAAGGTTCGAAAGATTGATATCTACTTTGAGTGTGTTTTGAATAATTGAGCGCCAGAATTTTTATTGTATTGTTTTAGCTCTATCCTTCTCTCCATTCATCTTAGATCTAAGTTTTCTCTGTTCACTTGAATTTAGGAAACCACCTAACAGAGTGAGGATAACTAGAATGAAAAATAAAGGCAAAGAAATTTCCCAAACATCGGCTGTTGAAGAATCAAGCATGTCTCCATTGTTCTCAGATACGACCTGCAACAAGGATTGCAGCAATTCCTCATGGGAAGCAATGTACCAACTCTTCGAGGATGAATAGCCAAGGGTACTAGTCAAAATAGCTACAGAAGATGCGTTAGTTTCCTCAGACCCATCCTAATTCGACATTTCATGCTCATTTCTTCACAAAGTAGCAACGAGTTTGAAGATTCTCCCCTACATAGATATTGGTAAAGTGTGTAATTGACCACCTTAACATAGCAGATAGGACATTTAAGAATTCAAAGTTGGAGAATATTGGTTCATTCACTATATAATATTTGAGGACAATGTACCACTTAAAAATTGTGCTATTGGTTACATACAGAGTTTGTCTCATAGCACAATTACCCTCCCCTTATTGCTATGCTGCTAGAATGTTATGTAGATTTTTTTCAAAGTCAGATACTACTAGGTTTTTCGTAGACTGGGCCTCATTAATTGACACAATCGTCAATTCTTCAATTATGAATTGGAGAATATCTTGTCTCATAATATGGCCAGAAATATCTTGGATTATAGAAGTAAAAGAAGTGTTTCCTCTAGGGAAATACCCCCCTTTTACATGAGTGCTTATGTTATGGATGCAATATTCTATTGTTCGAGTTTTCCTACCATGGGATGGAAATGGACAACCTAAGACCCCACTCCAATCCATATTTACCACAGAGCCCTTTGGGAGTCAGATTTTCATTTACACTTTTATAAAATTTGCAATGGATTCATGTTACCTATACATCCAATTATCTTTAATGAGAAAGCCCCTAGGATTTCCAAAGAGGCTAGTACAGACATTTTTCCCATTTCCATATGGTTTTCTGAAGAGAATTTCACCTATATCAAAGTTCTCGGGAGTCATGCTTCTCCCCACGTTTTTCCCTATTATGTTTTTGATAAGCTACTAGCTAGGGAAATCACTTACCAACTTGTAGTAAGTGGTTTTTCTAAGAAACTCAAAGATGCCAATAAGGCCATTTTTCCTAATTTCCCTTTGCAGTGTGGTACTTTTTCACTTTTTGATATTTATCATACATTCAAGGAAGCTTCAAATGTTACTTTATTAAATTTGGCTGTAATGCCAAAGAGGCCATACAACCCCAATGATGTGATTTAAAATTTCAACACCGAGCTTAAATTGAAACCTTTATTAAATGAGATAAATATATTTGATGATTTCTTTAAAGGCATGGAGAAGTTCACAGATGTACTAAAAAATGCATCCAATCATCTCAGTCAAAATGACTTTGAAGCTTTCCAAACATATAGAAATAAGAGGCTTGAAATACTTCCTTTAGATTTATTATTTATAGATGTCAGCAGACTGACTCTAAGAATTAGCCTGAAAAATGAAGCCAAAGACATGTCTGAATATGAATCCAAAGAGAAATCTAATCATGAGTCAGGGAAATCACAACATAATTCTCATTGTTCAGATCACTCTGATAATGAATCCGAAGACAAGAATGAGATCCCAGATAAATTAATTGATAAATTAATCAAAGGGATTGAAATGCAAGAGGAAGGAGGAATTAATGGAGTTGGATTATCTTCTCAAGAAATTCAACATATCTAGAATACACCTGATCAGGAAGAGAAGTCTCAGCCAAAATATTTGAAGAATGAATGGGAAAATTTTTCCAAAGCACCGCAAACACCATAGCCAAAGCCTAATATTGATGAATCCACAAGTTTTCAAACACCAAAGAATTCTCAGAAATTAGTGGAAACTGCAATTCCGCTACATCAGATACCTGAACTTCATGATCAAGAGATCATTTTGGCATACTATAAAGAGCATATTGTTTTACATATTGAAGAAATACCATCACTTGATGTCTTCTATAGTCCTATTCATAAGGATGTAGTTAAGAGAAGAAAGAGGAGAAGAATGGATGAAACAGTTTCTAATCTTATGAATGAATCTATTGAAGTTCTATGGAAAGACCCTTTGGCTGATCCTACAAAACATCTAACTAAGTTATCACAATACGCAGGAGCATATTTTACTGCTACCATTGATAAAGCCACCAAGGAACAACTTCTACTGAAGCAAAATAAGAAAAATTACAAGAGTTAGAGAGGCTTTTAGAGCAGGAAAATTTTAACTCCAACAGGCATATGGAATTGAAGATGTCCCATTTTCAAAAGAAATTTGAAAGAATGAATTTACAACACCAGGTGCAGATTATAGAGAAAGAAACACAACTTGAAGCAGCAATGAACAAATTAAAAATCTAGCCTCAAGTAGAGTTGTTCATAAGAGAAGCACTGGAAATGAATGCAAAGCTAAAGCAACAATAAGAAACATTTTGTAAACAAGCTTCAATTACCATATCTTAATGTAATACAAGCAAAATATTGATCCATCAAGTGGTAACAGGAGACTTGAGTGTGAGAAAATTGATAATAAAATTAATGATTTCATTCAGTGGCAGATATATGACTCAGGAAAGAAAGCTGACCTAACTCAGATAGATAAATTTCACAAGGAAATTTTATTTAAGGATTGGGAAGTACAATTGAGACAAGCATAAAAGGTAGCAGAAAAGGAATCAAGGTTAAAAAATGAAATTACTAAATCTGTTAATGAACAGATTTTGAAAGCTAAGATTATCAAAGATTCCACAACTAAAGTGATCTTAGAACTCAAGCCATTAAAAGCACAATGGAAACAAAGGGCAGAGATGCAGGAGGAAATGATTAAAAAGGTAAATAAAATTGATCAAGAAAATTATTGGAATTTTCTGATCAAACCTTATCATTAGTGCCTAACCCTGTAGTCATTAACTGATTCAACAAAGAAGTCACAACCAACACTTTCGAATGCAATATTCAAGGGCCAGATCAGATCAAGAATTTCACACCTAGCTCAACTAAAGCCAATGGTGGATATTTTTTCAGCTTCGAGATCAAATGCACAAGGAGGATCAACACTCATAGTTATGTTGTTAATTTATTTTCCTAGATTGTAGTTTAAGTTTTCTCTTTATGAGGATGGTTGTTTGAAACCTCCTCTATTTTTATCTAATAATCTATTTTTAAACATATTGTAGTTTAGTATTTAAACCCTTCTCATGCATTTAGATAAGGGTCCAATTTTTTTTCAAAAACATTTGCAAATAATGCATTTCTGTAAGTTTGTAAATGCTTTGATGGATTAATGGAACAAAATCTGTTATATTTTGACATTTGAAGTTGTTTAACTAATGTTGCACTATTGTACTCTTTAAATTGCTTGAAAGTGAAGAGAAGAATAAAACTACTATCAGTTTATATGAGTAGGAATTCATATATATGGTACTTCTACATGTTATATTAAGTTTTCCTTTCTAGATTGACAGTTATCTTTTTATTTGCATTATATATTTGAACTGTTATCATAAATGAATGTTAACACTTTTGTACTGATATTTGTTTATGATCTCGTATCTTATATATAATCACACATATAAATGTGATATACATTTCACAATTATTTTAAACAAACTATTTTGTGAAAAGAATCATCTTTACATAATTTTCATCTCTTTCAACTGTTAAATAATCTTCATTACTAATAGTTGGAAGATATCTTTTTAGATCGCATAAAGGAAGAAACAACCCGGGTATACATTAGAATAGATAGTTTTAGATAAATTCATACGATAGATTAAAATCATTTCCCATTTTCATGTTATATAAACAAAACACGCCCAAAAATAATCCTTATTGGGAAAATGGTCCCTTTATCCCCAGTCACAGTCACCACACCAAATGAAAAAGGACTTGATTTAAGGTCCGATTGGGTGGCTTTCCCCCATGTTGTTGCAATGGAATTCTGAGGCCTCAACAGTTGGGAAGAGACCATTGTTGGGCATAAGGTCCTCCAATTGAAAGGGAACACTATTCCCAAGGGTATGGTACCACTATAATGACTTTTCAACACGAATGACGTACCTACCCATCCCCATGGGTTCGAGCTTGAGGAACAGGTGGAAGCGCACAACATCGGGTAGGAGGAATATCCAAAGTTTATTAAAATAGCCAAAGGAGTTCTCGGTGAATATAAAAAAAACTATATAAGTATTTTCAGGGCTTATAAGGACGTCTTTTCCTAGTATCCAGACCTCAAAACTTTTGACATGGATATCATACAACACAAAATCCCTCTGAAGGAAGTTGTGAAGTTGCATAAATAGAAACTGAGACATATTAATCCACTTCTTCTCGTAGCAATAGAAAAATAAGTTAATAAGTTGCTACAGGAAAATATTATTGTGCCTCTAAGGTATTCTGAATGGGTGGCTAACCTAGTGTTGATGATAAATAAGAATGGAAAAATCATATTGTGTGTGGACTTCTAGAATTTAAATAAGGCCTCTCTAAAATATAATTACCAGCTACCCAAAATGGATCATATTCTATAAAAGGTAGTAGGGTTTGTCCGGATGTCTATGATGGATGGATCCTCAGGGTACAATCAAGTTGTTGTACATCCAGATGACCAAAAGAAAATGGCATTCACCATGCCTTGGGGGGATTCATGTACGCTCAGATGCCTTTTGGTATCATAAACACCAGAGATACATTTCAAAGGGCCATGGATAATGTGTTTGTTGGGGATCAAGACAAGTTTGTGGTGGTCTATCTTAACGACATCACTGTTTTTCTAAATTTGATGAAGAGCATATTGAAAATTAAAAAAAACCTTTGAGAAATGTAGAAGGTATGGATTGTCACTGAACCCCAATAAATATTTGTTTTCCTTGCAGGAAGGAAAGATATTGGGATATGTAATGGCAAAAGAGGGAGTTAAAATCGACCCCAAGCGGGTTGAGATGATAAACGACATTTCGTTGCCTAGAAGCAAGAAATAAATTCAATTATTTCTGAGAAGAATCAATTTTATGAGGCGATTATACCCAATTATGCATAAATCATCAGAAACATCACTGAGATGCTAAAAAGTAATAACGAGGTAAAGTGGACGACACCTTCCAGAGAATCATTCACTAGAATCAAATAGGCCTTCACGGAAGCACTGGTTCTAGTCGGCTCTGATTACGTAAATCCTTTATGCATATTCTCTTTTTCCTTCCCCCACACAATTTTTGTGGTGCTACTATAGAAGTATGACAATGGACATGAACAACCTATTGCATTCTTCAGTTAGGTGCTCAGGGAGGTAGAACTGAAATACAACATATTGGAGAAGAAGGCATACACCTTGGTTAAGGCCCTTAAAGCCTTCAGGATGTATGTTCTCCAATCCAATATAACCGCCTATGTTCCCACTGTTGCCGTGAAAGACATTTTGATACAGGATAATAGCGAAGGGAAGAGGGGAAAATAGATAGCCAAAATACAAGAGTATGAGATGGAAATCTATTGAAAAGTGTAACTATGTCAATCTTCATGTTGACTATGTAATTATGTAATTATGAAAAATAAGAAGTCAAACAATATATATTTTTTGTTGTATGTGCTTCATGGGTTTCATGAGCATGATTTAGTAAATATAAGGACCTCTTCTTGATGTCCATTAGGTTTAAAGTTAAGTGTCATATCTAGTCTTTGTCATATGATCCAAGACCTTGTATATATTTAAAGACAAGCTCCATGATATAGTGAAGACAACCTTCAAAACGTTGTTGAAGAAACACCCCTCGAAATGTTGAGGAAATTTCAATCCAAGTCGGCCTACATGATGTGTCATAGTCGGCCTATATTCATTAGGAAATTCGGCCTACAGTTCGGCCTAAAATCTAGATGGAGCACTATAAATAATCCAGTCTACTGCAGCTCATTTACACACAAAATTACTGCGGCTATCTCTGTGATTTTACTGTGATAAGTTTGCGGGTATCAAAATGAAGAAGTTTCGGATAAAAGAAAATATGCAACACTGAACCTAATGCGGATTCCTCTGAGAAAAATTACGGGAAAATATGAGGAGCTTGCGGACTATTTTGTGGAAAGAAATATGTAGATTTCTTGAGACTGTTTCAGAGAATGAAATGTGGATTGTTGAAGATCAAGTATAGGGTTTCAATGTGATGGTTACAAGTGTTAAACTACAGCAGATTTACCAGTAACTGAAATGCAGATCTGAGGTGCAGATTCTAAAGTGCAGAATAGTGTTATGGTCAAGAAAATGATGCGGATTCACATGTTGATCACAATGGTAAATAGTATGATTTTGTAAAGAGATAACATCGAAGTAAGGGATGCAGATTTATTTGAAGCGTCAAAAGTGAAGAAGTGTGAACTATAACAATCATGAAGTGTGGAATTCATCAAGAATGATATGTGGATTTAAGAAGTGATCAAGTATGGATCATAAAGGTAAGGAAGAAGGTCCACATTCTGAAAGGGTGATATGAAAGCAAAGGATAAGAAGTAATATCTTGATATAAACCTAGATACCGAGTTCTCTAAAGAAAATGGAGGTTAGTATAGATTGAAGAACCAAGAATAAGTGACAAGGTCTTGGAAGCATACCTAGGTCAAGGGTCTGAGTCATGGTCATGGTATGTGTCATTTGAAGATATATAAGAAGAATTATTTGTGGGTTTTCCTCTCCAAGAGGGAGAGGTTTTTCCCTGGCTCTAGAAGCCTAATTTTGTGTCATGTGTATTTTGATAATTGACTTGATGAAAGACTAAATAAGACAACGAACAGAAGACATAATTAATTCAAGTAAGATCACAAGTAATTATCAAGAAGAGAATTTGTATTAAGCTCCAACCCTCCAAATTCTCAACATGATATCAGAGCTAAGGTGTTGAACATAAGGGCTTCTTGTCAACAAAGAATCTCAAAGAAGTGAAGATCAAACTTTGGGTTGGAAAGTCAAGTCAGTTTTCAAGGAATACTATATAGCTACTTCAAGTGAGATCTCCTATATCATTCAAAAGATCAACTCATTCAAGAAAATAATATTTTCCATCAAATATTTGCACTCAATACATTGTTTGAAGATAACCTCAACTTCTGAAGATATTCTTTATAATCAAGGGTTCAAGTACACCAACATTGAAGAAAGGAAACCCTTGACTTAATTCCTAATCATCATCAAGGAAGTTGCAAGCAAATCCACTCAACTAAGTATTCATGACCCTATCTATCAAGATTCCTTATTGTAAAGAAAGCAACAAGCTGGTTGGGTCATAAAACTTTAGTGCATGGAAGAAAAGAGCAAACTTGAATTTAATTAAAGACGAAGTAATGGACTATATCGAAGGATCTATTGTTAAACCCCCAAAATAATATGCTCTAGTCCATGCCAAGTACACAAAGGGAGAAATTAGATCCCAGAGGATTCTCATAGAATCCATTAAAGATTCTCTCATTCCCTATGTATCAAAACTAAATACTGCAAAACAAATATATGAGAAATTGGTGAAGCTATTCTCTGTGAGTACTGCTGGAGAAGCAATCTCTCCAAGACAATAACTATACAAAATGAAATTATCAAGGGAAGAAGGAATCACTCCATACTTCATGAGGATTTCTGAAATAAGAGATCAACTGTAGGAACTAGGAGAAGTGATGTATGGCACTGATATGAATACAGTGGTGTTGAATGATCTACCAGAGTAATGGGGAAACTTCACTTCTAGTCTATACGGGAAGAAATAAGCCACCCCATTCCATGATTTATGGTCTCTATGTAAAATAGAAGAAACAATACTAAAGGCCAAAGCTGATATAGGACCAAGTGAAGAGAATCATGCCATTGTAGCCTCATACAAGAAGAAAGGAAGATTCAAAAAATTTGGCCCTCAGAATAAAAGAAGGAATACAGACAACGTAAGATTCTTTGGATGTAATGAACTTGAAAATTATAAAAGAGATTTTCCTAAATCTGGAAAGTACAAGAGGAAAAAGGAAGAAGCCCATGTCACTAATGAAGGAGAATAACCTGATGCTAAAATATTTAAGAAGGAGGAAGCGAGATATCTCTATTATGATTGAGATCATCTTTCTCTTTAATTAATCTCTGATTGGTTGTAAAATTGTAGGATAGAAATCAATGTACATTAAGAAGCATCTCGATAGAATCATGGAAGGAGCTCTCAGTGAAACAGATTCTGGAAAAACTCTCTACTAAAGTAAAGTAGTCATCAGATCAAGGGTTATCATGGAGACAAAATTCTTGGATGTAATGACATATTGATGGAGCACACCTAAGGAATGAAGCTCTTCATTGTAGAGAAATTTCTACAAGATGACTCAGGGAAATAGATATGAGGAATGCAAACATATATGTTTATATTAGATGTTGTGAAGTCATGTCATATGGTTGCAATTAATAAGCTTCCATATTTAGAAGTATGATTTATGAAGGAGGATATCTTGGTGCACTAACAGATGAAATCAACATAATATGTCCTCCTAGAATATGAGGTGGTTGTACATAAACAAGAAATTAGAAATTTTTTAAAATTATAGGAATGAAGAATGTGCAGAGAGGAAGATATCATGAAAACAAATAATGTCAGGAGGCAGTTATCATCCAGAGACCAAGAAGATGTGACTAGGAGATCTCCTAGGAAGATATGTAGACTCTAACATAATTTTAGTAAAGAAGAAGACCCTTGGTAAAACATATGATTAAGAGATGCGTCAATCTATGTGAAGGATGTTGATGCCGACAGGAAGATGTCATGGTGAAATATCATCACTAAGGTAACCTTTTTTTCTAAAATTTCATACGTATATGTTTATCTGGATGAATTTGTGCAGGGCTACTAATCATGAGAAAGGATGTATGATCCTTGGAGATGATTTGAAGAAAAGCAGCATGGCATAATGGTGGACCAAATAAGGACATCTGATGAAACACTTTCTGATAGTTGACATGACTCAGGCATGAAAGTGATGGATGATCTGTGCCCTATGAAGCTAAAAGTTGAAGATTTCACAATATCGAAATCCATGACATCGAGGACAAGAATTCTTCATGACCACCTAGGTGTCTCACCATTGCTACTAGAGGCCCTTGGTTAAGAGGGAGCCTGATGATAAGTTTCTTACTTGGAAGAAACTTTGTAATTCCTAAGAATGAGCTTAGGTACATTCCTTGTATAGGAATGAGTACACTCCCTTGTGGAATAGGTCCTCCCCAGTTGAGAGGGAGAGATAGACACATCATTTTGGTCTCAACTTGGGAAGACATAATGGAAGATTGGGTAATCATTTGGCATTCGATGCTCTTTGATAATGTATTAGGGAATTCAAGATAAGAGTACTCGGGGACCGATATTCTTTGAGGACTAGCTACCCAAGAGAAGAATAGTCCAGAAAGGTCATACTTTGGGAACACCCGGTTGGAGTATGTACCTTGGAGAGACAATGATGATGGTGTCTATAAGTCATGTGTCTTGCCAACATTGTATCCCATTGTCTCATTGAGAGATGGGGATGTTAGTCAAGGCCTTACACTAGGACAATGTCGATTGATATGATGCTATACAGATGCGATTACCAATCTGATTCTTAATATGAGATTCTTGAATTTGAAATTAACCATGTACTTGTATGAATACCTCCCTATTGAAGAGGGAGTGTTGAAAAGTGTAACTAGGTCGGTCTTCATTTGACTATGTAATTATGTAATTATGAAAAAGAAGAAGTCAAATAATATATATATTTTTGTTTTATGTGCTTCATGAGCATGATTTAGCAAGTAGAAGGACTTCTTCTTGATTTCCATTAGGTTAAAATTTAAGTGTCAGATCTAGTCTTTGTCATATGCTCCAAGACCTTGTATATTGTTAAAGACAAGCTCCATGATATAGTGAAGACAACCTTCAAAACATTGTTGAAGAAACAGCCCTCGAAATGTTGAAGAAATTTCAATCCAAGTCGGCCTACATGCTATGTCATAGTCGACCTATATTCATTGGGAAAGTCAACCTACAGGTCAGCATAAAAGCTAGACGAAACACTATATATAACCCAATCTATTGCGGCTCATTTACACACAAAATTAGTGCGGTTGCCTCATTGATTTTATTGTGATAAGTTTGCAGATATCAAAAGGAAGAAATTGTGGATAAAAGATAGTATACAACATTGAACCTAATGCGGATACCTATGTGAAAAATTGCAGGAAAACCTGAGGAGCTTGCGCAAAGAAATATGCATATTTCCTGAGACTGTTTGAGAGAATGAAATGCGGATTGTTGAAGATCAAGTACAAGGTTTCAGTGCAAGGGTTACAAGTGTTAAACTACAACAGATTTACTAGTAACCGAAATGCGGATATGACGTACAGATTCTAAAGTCCAGAATAGTGTTAAGGTCAAGAAAATGATGTGAATTCACATGCTAATCACAATGGTAAATAGTCTGAGTTTGTAAAGAGATAACAATGAAGTAAGGGATGCAGATTTATCTGAACTGTCAACAATGGAGAAGTGTGAACTCTTACAGTCGTGAAGTGTGGAATTCATCAAGAATGATATGCATATATAAGAAGTGATCAAGTATGGATCACAGAGGTAAGGAAGAAGGTCCACATTCTGAAAGGGTGATATGCAAGCAAAGGATAAGAAGGAATATCTTGAGATAAACCTAGAGACCGAATTCTCCAAAGCAAATGGAGGTCAGTATAGATTGAAGAACCAAGAAGAAGTGACAAGGTCTTGGAAGCATACCTAGGTCAGGGTCTGATTCATGGTCATGGTACTTGTCATTTGAAGATCGATAAGAAGAATTCTTTGCAGGTTTTTCTCTCCAAGGGGGAGAGGTTTTGCCCTGGCTCTAGGAGCCTAATTTTGTGTCTTGTGCATTTTGATCATTGACTTGATGAAAGACTAAATAAGAAAATGAAGAGAAGACATAAATAATTCAAGTAAGCTCATAAGTAATTATCAAGAAGAGAATTTGTATTAAGCTCTAGCCCTCCAAATTCTCAACAAAATCAAGCCCACCAAATTGATCAAAGGGCAGGGCCTGGCCAAAATCCTCTCAGAATCTAATTTCAGGATTTGGGAATCAATCTATCCATAGAGAATGATGAATAAGGGGATGAAAATGGTTCAAATTCTGGAATAGAAACCATGACACAGAAAAATCATGTCAAATATTTGGTCTCCCCATGGTACAAAGACATAGTGGAGTACTTGTTGACATTGAGGTGGCCGCCCAGTTTTGACAAAGTGAAATATCGAGCTTTAAGGCTGAGATCCCAAAAGTTTATGGTAGCCAATGGGCACTTGTATTGGAGAGATCTGGTAGGAATTTTACTATTATGTCTAACAAAAAATGAAACTAAGCAAGTGATGGATGAATTTCATGGTGGGTTGTGTGGAGGACACTATAGTTGGCAAGCCATGACCCACAAACTACTTAAAGCTAGATTATTTTTGCCAAAACTATTCGGAGAATTCCGCGATCATGTCTGGGCATGTGAGAGATGGAAAATTTTTGTAGAGAAGCAAAAATTTTCTCCCTTCCCACTCATTTTGATTCACGTGGAGGAGCCTTTACGACAATGGGAAATCAACTTCATCAGTGAAATACATTAGACATCCAGTAGTCAACACCGGTGGATATTGACTGCTACTGATTAATTTACAAAGTGGTTTGAGGTCGTGCCAGCCAGGAACGCCACTGATATGGCAGTGATGAAATTTTTAGAGGAAAACATACTCTCCAGATTCAGATTCCATACGAAAATAATAACCAAAAACTTCCAAGCTTTTAAATTTGCAAAATTCATAAGCTTATGCCAAAATTACAATATCCTACTAGGGCATTAAATAACTTACTATCCACAGGGAAATGGGTAGGTCGAATCCTCTAACAAGACCTTGGTGAGGATTCTAATAAATACAATAATAGAGAACCAAAATTAATTGGACTCACAATTGAGGTTCACTCTGTGGGCAAGCCGAGTTACCACTAAAATATCCACTAGGAAATCCCCATATGAGATGGTATACGATAGAGCAACAATCTTTCCCATACAACTTCCATTACCAGTGGAAAAATTTATGCAAGACAATGAAGAGGATCCTAGTGCTCTAACAAGAAGAATAAATCAGTTGGTGGAACTCCAGGAGAGCAGGGAACAGGTAAATCACAAGATTATCAATTACCAAGGTAAGATGAAAGTTTTGTTTGATAGATGGGCCAAAGATAGGGGTTTTCAACCATGGGACCTAGTGTTAAGATGGTATGTAAGGAGGGTCGATAAAGGAAAGCATGAAAATTTTGATCCCTTTTGGTTGTTACAGGAAAAGTTACCCTAAGGTCCTAGGTTGAAAGACCTAACAGAGTAGGGGCATGTCATCACAATAAGGACTCTAATTACCAACTTCTATGCTTTAAACTAGAAAGTGAGGATTGCAGATCTTACCCGTTTATCCTTCGTTTATACTGGATCCCGTAGGGTTCAAACCCCCTACAAAACCTCGTGCTCCAGAACCTACAAATCAATCAAGAACAAGCACAAAACCTAGTTGTACAAAATATATGTCATATATGTTAGCAAATTAGCATAAGTGATCTCATAAAGATAACATGAAATAAACTATTCAAGATTATTAAACATGTATAAGAGACATATAACACATGAACATCAGGAACATGATAGTACTTCTTTTATTGATAACATCTACAAAAAATAATAGTGTAGAAATCATCTGAGATCTGCCACGGCCTTGAGAAAAACCATCCTCTAGATTCGTCCAACCCTAGCCTCACAAAGATTCTTCCATAAATGGTGCACAAAGGTTGTCACATATAATGAGGTTGATCATCATAAGGAAACAAGGGTTTCCTAAAACCTGGGAAGTGCAGGAGGCACAGGGGAAATATTAGACTTGATCGGGGCTATAACAGGAAATAAAATCAATAGTATCCTCTCTCACATCCCTTAGGCCATTCCCTTGAGGGGTATTTATACTTCCTCAAAATAGTTTTTTCAGTTGGGGAACAATTAGGCCACGAGCTAGGGTGGTTAATTTATAGGAAAAACCAAAAACCTCGCCTCAATGATAGGGAAATTTTATATTTTTAAAATTTTAAATAGCATACGTGGGTCAGCTATGGATGGACCCAAGTGTGGACGCAGAAAAAACTGGGCAGAGTCGCGTATGGATTTTAAAATATTGATTTTGATAAATGTGACCAAGTCTGAATGGAAGGGCTGCCCAAGGCCAATGCATAAGTCATCAAGTATATAGAGGTGATAAATGATGCTATAAAAAATGCCCCCTAATATATGAGGTCAGAAGGGGTAAATGATGGCTGAAATGTATTATGTGCATAGAAAGAACCTTGTGAGGACTAGAGAGGACTTCACCAGACTTCAGCTTGCCAAAAACCACTAATAGAAATTAGAAAGATTGCTCATGTCTGAGTGGGCATACCCATGCTCAGTGAAAGAAAAGCATGTCCACATATCAAGTATGGAGCGGATCAAATATGTATACAAGTATAACTGAAATGTAAAGTACAAATAAAATCATCTGATCACTAACCAGAATTATAAGTCAAAATGACATCCAAGTATCACATATATAAGACTGATCAATGATGCTACATAAATATCTGATCATTGAAGTCACAATTGAATCTCCAAGTACCAAATCATAAGTGGTGGAAAAAATGGTACAACACACAACTCAGGCGCCAACATATAAGATGTTTTTGTGATGAAACTACAACATATAAGGGTGGATGGTGTCACTAGCAGAAAACTGAAGGAGTTTTCAAAGTGAACCAAAGCATGTTGATGCAAACCCGAGGTCTTCATCGATCACCATGGCACAATTCTACATAATGGGAATAAATGAGCTGAAGTTGACCATGTGAGAAATCGTTTGATTACCGGTCATTGATGTATACCGGTAACAAACATGAGACAACCCACCGATAATGATAATGAGTGTCAAGGTGCCCCAGTACAATATAACAAGTGCAAATAAATGAGTTGAAGTCGAACACTTGAGAGAATCTATCAATCGGAAGACATTGATGTATTCTCACCGTCAATAGCGAAGGAGTCTGCCACTAATGACTGCAAACCCTAAGGTATTGACAAAAGGACTCTAGAACTTATTCCCAGAGCAATGAGTCAGAGTCAATGGGAAAATATTTGCTGGAAGGAAGGCATTAAGGCATCTCGCACCAGTCTAGTGTGAGCGTATCTCGCAGGCCAAAATTTGGAAGGAATCAGATGAAGCAAAGTGAAGTAACCAACCCGAAGTACGTTTATGGCATGCATAAAATGTAGCTAGTGCACGAAAGAAACCCTCTGAACGAACCAATAATGAAAGCTAACAAATAGGTAAAATATCCACCGATAAGGTCAAATGGAAATCAAGGTACTGCATGAATCCCAATTGTGATAATGTAAGTTGAAGTCTAACACAGGGGAAACCACTCAGTCAAAGACCCATGATGTTGATCAAATGTTGAGCACAAGGTCACCTATCGATGATGTAAATAGGGCCAGGGTGTGGTTCTAGGTTTACTCTCAGAGCAATATGTTGAAGTCGATAAGAGACAAACCCACCAACAAGAATTCAATGGATACCTTCTCAAACCAGCATGAGCAAAGGATCAAATAGCTAATGTGATAGAACTAGATACTGAAAAAACCAGGATGATCGACAAAAATGAGTTAAGAGACACTGCAGAAAGGCCGACTCAAGTTAACTTCCCTTGAAAAAAATCACGACTCATTTTTTACTATGGTAGCAAATGATAACTATGTATAAGTTTGTCATGCAGGAGTAAAAAACAAACCCTCCATATGATTGGAAGAGATAACCAACCGAGGGAGTACTGAATCGATAACAAGGTTATGGCTTCTCCTAAGTAAAAAACTAAAACCATCCCAAATGGAGAAAAGACTTAGCTTTTTTGTGCTTTGTTCAAGGGCGACACAACTGACACTGCAACTGCCATCAAGTATGGAAGTATTGTCCCATTCCTGCTCTTTTTCAAATATTTAATTTTTTTGTCTTTTTCATATTTCAAAGGATGAAAAAGAATAAATAATGCCTATATTACAATGGATAGAACGAGTGTCGTTAAACAGATGCACTAGTTCCTGGGATAGGAACAATCCTATGCTCAATGAAAGATGGAAAAAACTGGTAAGTGACACTCAAAGGGATGTTCCATCCATGGTTAAATGTGTCAAGTTGCAAAGGCTAAATGATTGCATGGTTAACTTGTACATAAATACATGATCAAAGAGGGCTTAAACATGAGTCCAAATGAATTCGGCTAAAGGCCAAGATAAACAAGTAGTCAGTATGCAATGCAGTAATACAACTCGACAAACAATGGGAGCCTCTAAGGTAAATGGCCAAAATAAAGATAACGAAGAAGAAGAAGAATTGAGCTTCAACGCATAAGTGATGGTGGGACTAAAGAGGACTCCTGAGCCTACACAGAATGTAGCATGGGCGACAAATTCTAGCGAGGAACTAACTAGGAATCCCATGTAAAGGATGGTTCTACCACCAAGTCATGATTTAAAAACTCAGTGAGAGAAGTTGGTTAAATAGTCATGACATGATGGGGTCGACCCTATGGCAAGTGACTAGAATTAAGGCTAGTATGCAGAAATGAAATGGAAATTGAATTACCTAACCTATATGCCAGTTCAGAATCGAAACCTACCATGACAGGTCAACGACCATGGATCCAAAGAAAAATTTGGAAATAACTCAAAATCACCAGAATGTACATGAAAATAACTTTTCCCAACACTTACAAGCCAAAAGGTTAAACAGCCTTAACCAAATTCGAACAATAAACACAAATGAAATTTGCGAATTTTTTCAAATTCTGGGCATAAATAAGAATTTTGACTCACACTTTGGTCATTTGCATAGTGCAGAAGTGGAAAAAGAGCTATGGATCAAAAAAATCTCTTCTTGAAAACGGAGAAATCAGCTATCGAATCAACTCAAACCAGTTAGGTAAGCCTCCTTCTCATCTTGTTTATCAATTTCATTCTTATTGCAATTTTTTGGATATTTGACCATAGGAAATATATTTTTCTTGAAACCCTCTGCGTATCCACAAGTTTATCATGAGGAACTCGCGTATAGATGCGACTGTGTCTGAATGAAATCACGTATGCGTAGAGCAGAATTCAAAAATTGATATCTAATGGGTCAATGGATGAAATATCTTAGGATGACTATCAGTTGGAGGGAAAGGGAGCACATTGCAATAGACAATGAAGTGATGGAGGACCAACAATCATTAGATATACTTTGGGGTTGTGGTTTACTAAAAAATTTCAAATTCCAAATATGAAAACCAATACTTGAATGCTCGAGATGTTGGTCAATTATCGGAAACCAGATGAATACAGTTTTATGATTGAACAAATTCCATTGAGAATTGAGCTAGAAGACATCTATTTTATCATTGGACTTTCTCGGAGGTGAGAACTAGTGGATTTTCATGGTAAGCCCACTGGAGAGCTTAATGTATATGACTATGTTCATGTATATTGTGTAGATGGTGCAAAGAAGGTGGGAAATCAGATCCCAATCAAGGATGTACGGGACTTGTACATGAAAATCCTTCTTTTCACTATTGGTAGAGTGGCAGGGTCAACATCTCTACACCATGCTTCACACACTCATATGAGTTTAGCAGTGGACTACTTGACCCATCTCTATGACTGGTGCATAGCCTTATTGGCTAATCTAAAGAAACAACTGACTTCCATCTGGCAGGTAAAGACAAAACACTTTGGATACGGTACTATTATGTTGACATTCTTCTTTGAGAAAGTACTAGGACTCCGGCCCAAGATCATCTCCTCTATCAGTATCCCGAGGAATTCGAGGATAGCCCGATGGGCAGACTGGGGGGAAGTGAAGTTCCCTAAACTAAATTTGATGATGAGTTCTTTCAGTGGTGGGAAGAACAGGTCATCTACGTAGAGGACTATCCCTATGCTGGGATGGATTTTAGAGCAGATCCTGATTTGGTTCTTCCACCCAGAAAAACATGGGGTGAAATTGGTAAGATTGCACAATGATTTTTTGCTTATGTGATTTTTTGATTTTTCAAATTATATGAAAAATGAAAAAATGTTTTTGATAGGATAATATGACTAACAAAATTTAATGATCATGATGCAGACATGGGACCGGTTAGACCAGAGGGCTACCCAAGACATAAGTGTTGCAGAGGTGAGGCAAATGATGCTGAAGACCTAGGAAGGACCCTCCATGCCATCTAGAGAAACTTAGAGAGTTTAACTCGCCAAATACCCATGGTAGCTATAGAGGACCTTCCTGAGGCTATGTAGAGGAGGGTAGTGGGAGTATCATGAGACTGGGTGCAGTTATTCCGCCGTGTAGCTACTGCTATTGTGTTCTATCAGAACACAAATGTTGGGTAGGGTCCTCAGGGATAAATTTAGTTTTTATTGGATGACTGTATTATTATTTTTTATGACAAACATGATCAGGCATAAGCCCTAATTTTGTAGGACATGATGGTCTAATTTTATATATTTTGAACACTCTAATATATATATAAATAGTGATTTATATGATGTGATTGTCCCAAATGTAAAATGATGAATGATGTTTTGAAAATTTTAAAGTATTGAATGATTAATGTGTCAATCAAGTTCTTGATTAGCTAATGAGTCTTCTAACCAATTATTAGATCAAGGAATACTAATGAACGTAATAAATCGAAATGAACGTTGTAACAAACGTACCCTAAAAAATAATCGATGCAAAAATGGGTCTCTGACACGATAGGTGTTGTTTAATTGCAAACCACCAGTTGTGAATCCAAGTAAACTACTAATGAATCAACACCAAGAGATATTGCCTCCAAGAGTAGGTTGACCATTGCAGTGTATTCTACCACATTGCTCGAAGCAAGGCCAATGCATACACCCCTTGAGACTAACAACTGACTGAATGGATAGTGAATTACCCAAGCCGCGGAAGCCAAGTTCTGGGTATGTCTACTAGCACCATTGGCAAAGCCAAAATGACTCATCTCATCCAATAATACCTTCCAAAGTAGATCACAATCATCAAAGTCACACCAAAATAGAAAAAAATAAATGTACAAAAATACAATATATACAACAAAGAAAATTCTAGGTCGAAACCTAGGCACAATACTTCTTCAAATAGAGCCCATTTATGGGCTCTGCTAGCTTGTTCCCATAAAAATAAACCAAGGCATAAGCTCCCTTTTTCAGGACCTTCTTGATGATGGAGGGGCCATACCACATGGATTTTAAATTTCCTACCCCCAAGGCATCCTTCTCTTGGGAATAAACCAAGACAAGGTCACCTTCAAAGAAAACACTAGGCTTGACCGCCTTATCATACTGAATTGTAATATCCCAAAATGGAATAATGCATTGATACATAAACACAATATTTGTAACACAAAACATGTACATGTAATTTTATGATCAACACAGATATAGACAAAATAGTTGAGCCATTTTATTCATAGGAGAAGATTCAGTTACAACAGTGTGCAAAATATGAGGTAATCTAGCCAAAGAGATGGCCTAGAATGACCCTGCAAACTTGATACAACAAGCACTGTGTAACTAGATAGCTGCTGGAAGAAAATAATCCATTGTCCCTTCAGTAGATAATGAACATATGACTGCAGGCTGAAAAGGGAAATGCAGATCTACAGAAATCTGGAGCTCTGATGATGCCAAGATTCTAGATCTGGGCTCTATGATAGCAACCCAAGATAACCTAGAAAGGAAATTCCATATCTATGAAATAGGAAATTTACCCTCTTGGGGTTTGATCCCTAGTCTGCTAGGTTATGTAGATCTGAAGCTAGATCTGACAAATATATGGCTGAAATATGTCACAAGATCAGATCTAATCTTGAAAGGTTGATCCCTTCACTAGATCCTCAAGCTAGAAGCTAAGATCTAGCTCCTCTGTTAGGTGTGGAGCCTGATTATCTTGTTTATTTTGTATCACAGCGTTGGAACCATAATTAAACGTTGCTTGGGGGGTCCAGGGGGGGCGGCTGTGACTTTATGGAGCCCCCCCCCCCTAGCGAAGGGTTTCAGGGGCAGTGCCCCCAAAGCTTAAAACAGATGTAAAATTGCCTTGTAAAAGTATAGTAATTTCTAGTCAATCTGGGCCGTTCATTAGGCCGATGATCTGACGGTATAAGTTATGTTTAGTTTAGGTTTTTCTTCCCTAGAAGGAAACCCCTCTCTTTGTATGAGGGTATTGTATTGCGGTTGTGCATGGTATGAGTATTTCTTAGAGCAAAAAACAGATAGGGAGACTGTGAGAGAGAACAGAGGATATTACAACAGATCTGTTGTAGGTTTTTTCTCTTCATTTTGATGGATAATAGAAATGAAGGACTGGCTGTTCGGGGTGGACATATCCCAAACTAGGTGAACCACATATATCTATGTCTCTCTGGTTTTATGTTTTTTGTGTGCTTGTGTTTTCCGCATATTTTATGTGTTTCATTGCTCTATAATATATAATTTTCTAACAACTGGTATCAGAGTTGAAGGTCTATTTGGCTGATAAAATCATAGGAAAGAAGGGTTCCTAGTTCGATTGGGAGCAATGGCGGAAGATGGTATGATAAAATCATAGGAAAGAAGGGTTCTTGGTTCGATTAGGAGTAATGGCAAAAGATGGTAAGTATAGGGTCGAGAAATTTAACAGCCAAAACTTCCCGCAGTGGAAGATGCAGATGGAAGATTATCTGTATCAGAAAGATCTATACCTACCATTGAACGGAAAAAAAAGAAGCTGACGGCTATGACAGATGCAAAATGGGATATTCTCGATAGAAAGGCACTCTGAATAGTACAGTTGTGCCTTGCGGCATCGGTAGCCTTCAATATTTTGAAGGAAACAACAACAGAGGGTTTGATTAAAGCATTGGCGAAATTATATGAAAAACCCTCAGGCCTCAAACAAGGTATTTATCATGAAACATTTATTTAATATGAAGATGTCAGAAGGTGGATTTGTTGCAAACAATTTAAATGATTTTAATACAGTTACCAGTCAGTTAAGCTCTATAGGGGTAAAATTTGATGATGAAGTTAGGGCTCTTTTATTTCTGTGCTCATTGCCAGAAAGTTGGAACAGTTTAGTTATGGCCATTAGTAACTCTATCTCTGGATCTACTACTTTAAAGTTTGATGATGTTGTCGGTGCTATCCTTAGCGAGGAAATGCGAAGGAAAAGCTCCGGTGAGACATCGGGTAATGCTTTGAGTGCAAAGTCTAGGGGAAGAAAAATGGAAAGAGGAAAGAGCTCAGGATATCAAAGTAAATCAAGAAAACATAGATCCAAGTCCAGATCGGGGATAGTGTGCTGGAAATGCAGAAAGAAAAGACACCTGAAGAAAGACTATAGATCTCGGAAGGGAAAAGAAGGAGACACACAGCAAGAAAAAAATCATGAAGCAAACGTGACAGGTGATGTGTTACAAAATGCTTTGATTCTTTCTTTCGAAAATGTTACTGATTCTTGGGTTGTAGATTCAGGGGCCTCATTCCATGCCACACCTGATAAGAAATATTTTCATGACTATGTTCAAGGAGATTTTGGACAAGTCTATTTGGGTGATGATAAACCCTGTAAAATTGTTGGAATGGGTAAAGTTCTTGTAAAACAACAGAATGGAAACCAATGGCTATTAAAGGAGGTAAGGCATATTCCAGATCTGAAGAAAAATATGATTTCAACAGGGCAGTTAGGCGGTGAAGGTTGTGTGACAACTTTCACAGATAAAACTTGGAAGGTCACCAAAGGAACCCTGGTAATAGCAAAAGGCGAAAAGGTTGGTACATTGTATTTGTGCAATGGTATTTCTAACTCTGCTAATGCTTTAACTTCCAAAGGAGCAGATGCAACATTATGGAATCATAGGCTTGGACGTATGAGTGAGAAGGGGATGAAGATTCTTCACTCAAGAAATTTGTTGTCGGGTTTGAAGAATGTTGATTTGGATTTCTGTGAGAATTGCATTTATGGAAAATAGAAGAGAGTCGGATTTCTCAGAGTTGGGAAATAAAAGTAGAGCGAAAAATTAGAGCTTGTGCATACATATGTATGGGGACCTGCTCAGGTATCATCTCTTGGTGGCTCTCGTTATTATGTTACTTTTATTGATGATGCAACTATAAAAACTTGGATTTATTGTATTCAAAATAAATCTAATGTATTTGATACTTTCAAGAAATGGAAAGCTTTGGTTGAGATTGAGACATGAAAGAAGTTGAAGTGCCTCATATCAGACAATGGAGGTTAATATTGCAGCAAAGAGTTCGATAGGTACTATTCAGAGCATGGAATTCGTAGAGAGAAGACAGTTCCAAGAACACCGCAAGAAAATGGCGTGTTAGAAAGGATGAACAGAACAATCATGGAGTGTGCAAGGTGCATGAGATTGCATGTAGGATTTCCTTTACAATTTTGGGTAGATGTTGTAGATACTTTTGTCTATCTAATAAATAGAGGGCCTTCAAGTTCCTTGGATGGTGGTATTCCAAAGGAAGCATGGACAGGTAAAAAGGTAAACTACTCTTTTTTAAAGCCTTTTGGCTATGAGGCCTTTGTCCATATTAATAAAGAAAACAGAACAAAGCTTGAGGCAAAATCAAAGAAATGTACCTTTATTGGATATGGTGTTAATGATTTTGGTTATCTCTTATATGATTATGAAAATCACAAAATCATTAGGAGCATAGATGTAATATTCAACGAAAATGTATTGTATAAGAATCAGTTGCAGGAAAAGAAATAGGAAAAAGAAAACAAAGAATACACAGTTCTTGATGAGATCATAGAAAAGGTAAAGATGCCTGAAAATAATAATAATCAAGAGCCACAACAACAACAACCACCACATCAGCAACATGCACCTAAAACACCTGAAAGTGGTGTTAGAATATCTACCAGGATAAGTAGACCCCCTGAACGATACTCTCCTTCATTATATTATTTATTGTTGACTAATTCTGGTGAACCTGAATGTTATGAAGAAGCAATGCAGGTTGAAAGCAGGAAGAAGTGGGAGCTAGCCATGGAAGAAGAGATGGACTCCTTAATGCATAACCAGACTTGGGACTTAGTTAGGTTGCCTGCAGGTAAAACTAGATTGCAGAATAAATGGGTTTACAAGTTGAAGGAAGAAGATGGAGGAAAACAGAGGTACAAAGCTAGACTTGTGGTGAAGGGGTTTGCACAGAAGAAAGGTATTGATTTTGATGAAATATTTTCTCCTGTTGTTGATATGACTTTAATCAGAACTATTTTAAGTCTTGTAGCAACGAAAGATTTACATCTTGAAAAGTTAGATGTAACGACAACATTTCTCTGTGGAGATTTGGAGGAAGAGATCTATATGGAGCAACCAGAAGGATATGAGGTCAAATGGAAGGAAAAATTAGTGGGCAAGTTAAAGAAGAGTTTGTATGGCTTAAAATAGGCTCCAAGGCAGTGGTATCTAAAATTTGAAAGGTTTATGTCCGAACAAGGTTATACTAGATGTCACTCTGATCATTGTGTTTATATGAAAAAGAAAAAATGATGGAAGCTATATTATATTGTTATTGTATGTAGATGACATGCTTGTTGTAGGGTCTAACATGCAAGAAATAAATGTGCTCAAAAGAAAATTGGCAAATTCATTTGCAATGAAGGATTTGGGAGCTGCAAAACAAATCCTTGGTATGAGAATAAGTAGAGACAGGAAAAATTGCAAATTAACACTGTCTCAAAATGAGTACATACAAAAGGTGTTGAAAAGATTTAATATGCAGAATGCAAAACCAGTTAGTACACCTTTTGCTAGCCATTTCAAACTTAGTAAGGAGATGTTCCCCAAGACGCAAGAAGAAATGGACTATATGCCTAAAGTTCCATATGCATTAGTAGTTGGAAGCTTAATGTATGCAATGGTCTGCACAAGGCCTAATATTGCACATGTAGTGGGAGTTGTAAGTAGGTACATGAACAATCCAGGAAAAGAACATTGGATGGCAATGAAATGGATTCTTAGATATTTGAGAGGTACCACAAATCAAGCATTATGCTTTGGTGGTTCAAACATTTCTCTACAGGGATATGTTGATGCAGATATGGCAGGTGACAGAGATAACAGGAGGAGCACTACAAGATATGTATTTACAGTAGGTGGAACAGATGTCAGTTGGGTTTCAAAAATCTAAAGTGTTGTTGCACTTTCAACAACAGAAGCAAAGTATGTTGCTACTACAGAGGCTAGTAAAGAAATGAATTGGTTAAAAAGGTTTATGGATGAATTAGGTAAGAAGCATGATATGGGCACGTTATATAGTGATAACCAAAGTTCCATTCATCTTGCAAAGAACTCAGCGTTTCATTCCAGGACTAAACACATACAGCTGAAGTACCATTTCATACGGTCAGTATTGGAAGATGGACAGTTGAAGCTGGAAAAGATACACACTAGCTAGAATCCTGTAGATATGCTAACAAAATTTGTAACCAGGGAGAATCTGAGAATATGCTCAATTTCAATTGGTCTTCAAGGATGACGATGAAGATGAGAAATAGTCAGGTCCAAAGAGGAGTCATTGTCTAGCAAATGAAGAAGCGGTGGAGTTGCTACAATCAGTCTCCAAGTGGGATATTGTTGGGTGTGGAGTCTGATTATCATGTTTATTTTGTATCACAACATTGGACCGGTAATTAAACGCTGCCTGGGGGGGTCCAGGGGGGGCGGCTGCAACTTTATGGAGGCCCCCCCTGGCAGGGGGTTTCAAGGGCAGCGCCCCCGAAGCTAAAAACAGATGTAAAATTTCCTTGTAAAAGTATATTAATTTCTAGTAAATCTAGGTCGTTCATTAGGCGGATGATCTGATGGTAGAAGTTATGTTTAGTTTAGGTTTTTTTTCCCTAGAAGGCAACCCCTCTCTTTGTATGAGGGTATTGTATTGCGACTATGCATGGTATGAGTATTTCTCAGAGCGAGAAACAAATAGGGAGACTGTGAGAGAGAACATAGGATATTACAACGGATTTGTTGTAGGTTGTGTCTCTTCATTTTGCTGGATAATAGAAAGGAAGGACTGGTTGTTTAAGGTGGACGTAGCCCAAACTAGGTGAACCACATATATCTGTGTTTCTTTGGTTTTATGTGTTTTGTGTGCTTGTGTTTTCCGCATATTTTATGTGTTTCATTGCTCTGTAATATATAATTTTCTAACAACAATTGTTAGGTAAACTTGACTCGGGATAAAGTCAATGTTGACTAAGGTAAATAGTAGTGGTTTTGGGGCACATGGTATTGTGCACCCATGGTTTTCAGCCCATGGTATTGCATGTAATGGAGCTTATAAAGGCTGGGAAGACTTCATTGTAATGTAGGCCTAGAGGTGAGCGGTGAAGGCTCACTTGGCCGGATTGGCCAAGGTTTTGGCCAATGCTTAATGAAATTTCATTGGTTGGGTTTTGCCCTGGATTTTGGGTTTCCTGGATAAACATTTGTGTTTATGTTAATAATTTGTTGTTGGCCTCTTTATCTTTATTCCTCTCAGTAATTTTTTTTTTTTTTTTTTTAATTTCTGTAGTAAATTCTAACAAATGGTATCAGAGCTAAAAACAAATGTAAAATTGCCTTGTAAAAGTATAGTATTCATAATAAATCTGATGTATTTTTTAGGTAAACTTGACTCGAGATAGAGTCAATTTTGACTAGGGTAAATAGTAGTGGTTTTGGGGCACATGGTATTGTGCACCCATGGTTTTTTAGCCCATGGTATTGCATGTAATGGAGCCTATAAAAGGCTGGGAATACTTCATTGTAATGTCGGCCTCGAGGTGAGTGGTGAAGGCTCACTTGGCCGGATTGGCCAAGGTTTTAGCTAATGGTTAATGAAATTTCATTGGTTGGGTTTTGCCTCGGATTTGGGGTTTTCCCAGATAAACATCTGTGTTGATGTTAATGATTTTTTGCTAGCTCTTTTCATGGTTATTATTCCTCTCGGTAAATATTTTATTTCTACGATAAATTTTAACAACTGGTATCAGAGTTGAAGGTCTATTTGGCTAATAAACTCGCAGGAAAGAAGGTTTCTTGGTTCGAGTGGGAGCAATGGCAGAAGATGGTAAGTTTAGGGTCGAGAAATTTAAGGGTTCCTAGTTCGAAGGGAAATGTAGATCTATAGAAATCTGGAGCTCTGATGATGCCAAGATTCTAGATCTGGGCTCTATGATAGCAACCCAAGATAACCCAGAAAGGAAATTCCATATCTATGAGATAGGAAATTTACCCTCTTGGGGTTTGATCCCTAGTCTGTTGGGTTATGTAGATCTGGAGCTAGATTTGACAAATAGATGGATGAAATATGTCACAAGATCAGATCTAATCTTGAAGGGTTGATCCCTTCACTAGATCCTCAAGCTAGAAGCTCAAGATCTAGCTCCTCAATCCTCCTCTGAAGACTGCAGCTGCTACTACACAACTGCTCACAAAAATGTGCTATAAAGAAAGGAGGCTCTCTATCACACTACAAAATATGGCTATGAAGCTCATAAACATATGTGTTTATGTTAATGATTTGTTGCTGGCTCTTTTCATGGTTATTATTCCTCTCGGTAAATATTTTATTTCTGCGGTAAACTTTAACAATTGATATCAGAGCCGAAGGTCTATTTGGCTAATAAACTCGCAAGAAAGAAGGGTTCCTAGTTCGAGTGGGAGCAATGGTGGAAGATGGTAAGTTTAGGGTCGAGAAATTTAAGGGTAAGTTTAAGGGTTCCTAGTTCAAAGGGAAATGCAGATCTACAAAATTCTGCAGCTCTGATGATGCCAAGATTCTAGATCTAGGCTCTATGATAACAACCCAAGATAACCCAAAAAGGAAATTAAATATCTATGAGATAGGAAATTTACCCTCTTGGGGTTTGATCCCTGGTCTTCTAGGTTATGTAAATCTGAAGCTAGATATGACAAATATATGGCTGAAATATGTCACAAGATCAGATCTAATCTTGAAGGGTTGATCCCTTCACTAGATCCTCAAGCTAGAAGCTCAAGATCTAGCTCCTCAATTCTCCTCTGAAGATTGCAGTTGCTGCTACACAACTGCTCACAAAAAATGTGATATAAAGAAAGGAGGCTCTCTATCATGCTACAAAATATGGCTATGAAGCTCAAGACTGATGGAAATAATGCATACAATGTGAAGGAATGGTCCTCCACTAGATTACCAGCTGAAATGCTAGCAACTTCCCTTCTCCCTTGGATCTACAAGAATGGACTGCACAATTCCTGATGGAAATGTTGATGCTGGGAGATGAATAATAGATGGCCCGATGCTTGATATAGATCTGAAGCACTAGAAGGATGATCTTGAAGCTCAAGGTGATAGGATTAATCCTTCACCGGTTCCTCAACTGAAATATTGAAGGACAACCTCCTCCTCTCAAACTGATCTTCAGAAATGTGCAATTTCTGAATATGGATGTTCTGTAGAAAGTAGGAACAATATGGCACCAATTCCTAAAGATGAATGTAGTGAAAACACTCTTCCTTAGATATCACTCAAGGAAATAGGTGGGATTCCCGCTTGGGAACACCCTGTGCTAATAACACTGCAGACTTAGCTAAACAACATAAGAGTGCATGGAATGTCAAATGAAAAATCTAGATCTAAACATATCATACATCAATAATAATCTAAAACATGCCCTCTATGTTGCCTTCATCTTCATTATATAGTTTGTGAACCTTCTCATGCCTTGGCCCACATCATAATTGCGTTGTACATGTGGACATAGGTCTCCATGTTGACTACGATGTCTCTCCATGATATCCATCATGTGTGAATGTAATGATCACCCTCTCCATCATGTGTGCATTAATGCACCACTTCCTCCATAATCTCATCATGAATGCTCTATGATATTACATTTGATTCCTTCCATGATCTTAGTTGACTGATTCAACCTCCATGATATTTCTCATTAATGAGACATGATCTCTGCTCCTTTCACATTAAGTAGCTGCTCCACTACTCCATGTAGATATAGATCTGAAATATCCACATACACACATAAAAAGTGGATTTTATTTATATTTGGGGTTTGTGGGTCCCTCCACCCTCTTATTTACTTAATTAATGAAGTTTATTAAGAACTCTAATATTCCAAATATCATGGAAAAATGTTGTTTGTCCTCAAGAAACTGCAAAAGTGGATGCTACAACAAGTATCCTCCATCTAAATGGCATCCTCATGTTTAAGGCCTCCCCATCTGTCACAATGTGTCATGCATGTCATGCATGTCCAACTCCAAAGCTGCCTCTCTAGAATGTCTAGAATGGCCTCCAACTAAAAAGTTAGATACCCTTCTTCATCGATGAAATCTCTAAATGGAAACCATATGATGACCAATGATATCCTCTACACATGAGATACACAAGATGAAGTGGGTCATTCCCAAAGTGGAAAGTCCCAACTCATGAACTATCTCTCCAACCCATGATACATAGAGTATATTACATTTATCAATGCTCACATCATTAGCCCTGTTGGCCATGTAGGATCCAAACATCACCTCAACATAGTGAAAAACAAGAATTAGAGTCATATGGGAAAACATGAACAATATCAAACCATATTCTCCTAATAACAACCAATGTAGAAAAGCCTTCTACTGCCATGCTAGACCATCATAAAAACAAACAAGAGAGCCATACTCTCTCAAAATAAGCCACCGCAACAATACTTCTTGTTGCCATGCCAAATCTGCATCAATATAAATGTGAGATCCATACTCTCTCAACAGAAGCCACCGCGAAAATGCCTCTTGCTACCATACCACATCATCATTGTACCAAATGTAGTGGCCATATTCTCTCAAGAGAAGCCACCTTAACAAGGCATCTTGATGCCCCATCACATCATCATCATACTATGTACAATGACCATAGTCCCCCAATAGAAGCCAACGTTGTAAGGCCTCCTATTGCCATCCTCCAACAATGTCATGCAATGTATGGGAAGAATTCAATCCATACTCTCCCAATAGTAACCATAGCAACAAGGATTCTTGTTGCCACCTTACATCATCATGATGCAAGTCATGGAGCAACAATATAGTAATGGACATGTGAAATGTTCCATCAACATAATACAAACAAGCTCTCTTATGTCACATCATGTGAGAGTTATACTTTCTCCCAAACCCAAGTACATGATACATCCCAAATATAAATACATGTAAAGACATGAGACATATCCAAAACAAGAGTAAATACAAGGACATAAGATTTATCATGTGATGTCCAAACTCTCTAATCAATAACCAAAGTAACCATGCCTTCTTCTTCTGCATTCTTCCAATGATGTGCAAGGCATGAATTAGAAAAATATGATCCATTGAGTGGTAACCATACTCACCCAAGAGCAACCAGCACAGCCATGATTCTTGTTGCCCTGTATCATAGATCTGCAAGTGGTTTGGCAATCCCTTACTCCATATTAGAAACCATTCATCCCAATGTGGATGATGGATCTCATTCTGTAAAAACTTGGTATCCTCCCATTGTAGGACACCAACCTCCTCAAACTATTGAAGACATTTGCACTCCATGATATGTTGAAGTGCACTTCCAAAGAGACCTCTCCATGAGATCTTCTTTTCATCAATGGTCCTCCAAAACCAATAAGGTTTTGGATCTATTGCAGGTAGAAGTTTCTCTTTGAGCTATGAGATGCTCATTGAGAAAGAGTCATCTTGAAAGGGGAAAATATTTCCCATCTCAAGATGTCTACCATCTATCATCTTCTTCTCCATTGCTTCATGAATGAAGCTGTCGTTTGATTTCTCCCATAAGGAATGGGTCTTCTTCTTCTCACTACTGCTCGATAATAACGTTGTAGATTTGCAAGATAAAACATGTGTTGTCTCAAAGCAAGGCACAATGCTGAACTCATAGCTAGCCATTGTACATAGGATCATACTCATGCCATCTTCCAAAACTCTACACTTCAACTCAAAGGGTTGAATGTAGTTCATCAATGAAAAATTGGGATAGCTTTTCATCTCCTCCTTGATTAGATCAAGGCTCCTTTGCGCAGTGATATGATGTTGCTCCAAATCAGCATGTTTTTCTAACCCTTGGTTATGCATTATCCCTGATGGAATGTACCCATAGATTTCAATAAGAGGTACTGAAACAATATGAGATGAAAGTGGATGCATACCTTGGATCAACTGATATGTGAGAACCTCTTGCAAGACCACAAGAGTTCCTCCAACTGGAACACTGGTGTCTCCAACTGTTGGTAGTGATGATGACTTCATCTCTACAACTGTACTAGCATTGGTATCTATCTCCTCCTCATAATGAATCTCATGAGTAATGCATGGGGATCCAAATGTCAAAAACTCAAGACCATATTGCAAAGATGCAAGTGAACCTCCTCTTGATGTAAGCACATCTGCAAATGGTGGTGGTAGAGGCTCCTCTTCTAGAGTGATAACGAGGTCATATTCTCTTGATTCTTCATGCACTATATCCTTGATGACGGTAGATGTCACTATGTGATATGTCTCTGGTTTCTTTCTACCATATATTTTCTTCAATATTTGAATAAAATCTGCATAAGTAGATACTTTCATGTGTGACAAGTGACTGAACCACCAAACTCTTGCTTCACCATCTAGGTGCAACACTGCAAACTCCACAACCTCTCTTTATAATATAGGATATTTTAGAAAGAATGTAAATAATTCTTCCCTTCAAACCCTCAATGTGATTTTGGAAGATCCATCGAATGTAGGCAAGAAGAATCTATGCCTCTTTCTTCTATTTCTGCTTCTGGATCTCCTCTCTTCTTTGAGTTGCAAAAACTATTGGAGGGAGAGATTCTCCTTCAATGCTCTAGGCTGTGACTTGTATTCAGACAGATATTCACTAAGGGTCTCATGCCCCAAGTCCTCATCATATTCAGACCAGTCCTCTTTCTAAAAGAAAGTGGATCTAGTGGAATAATGTGAAGATCTTTGCTTCTCTGGTCTTCTTTGTTGCTGAAAAGAAGTACTGGGACCTTCTTCATCTTGAAACCTTCTTGAGGTTTCTCTTTTCCTTTCTATTATTTCTTCATTGATATCCTTAGAGAGATACTTCATAGCTCTACAAAAAGATGAGGAAAAACTTAATCCCTCCATAGTAGATCTCTACTATTTTCTTTTCATATGTTGTCAAAATTTCCACAAGCTGAGCCAAAGATCACGCTCTAATACCACTGTAATATCCCAAAATGGAACAATGCATTGATACATAAACACAATATTTGTAACACAGAAAATATACATGTAATTTTATGATCAACACAAATATAGATAGAACATTTGAGCCATTTTATTCATAGGAGAATATTCAATTACAATAATGTACAAAATATGAGGTAATATAGCCAAAGAGATGGCCTAGAATGACCCTGCAAACAGGCTAAAACAAGCACGACGTAATTGGAGAGTTGTTTGAAGAAAATACTGCGTTTTCCCTTCAATAGATAATGAACATATGACTACAGGCTTAAAAGGGAAATGCAGATCTACGGAAATCGGGAGCTCTGATGATGCCAAGATTCTAGATCTAGGCTCTATGATGGAAACGTAAGATAACCCAGAAAGGAAATTCCAGATCTATGAGATTGGAAATTTACCCTCTTGGGGTTTGATCCCTGGTTTGCTGGGTTATGTAGATCTAGAGCTAGATCTTACAAATAGATGGCTGAAATATTTCACAAGATCAGATCTAGCTTAAAGGGTTGATCCCTTCACTAGATCCTCAAGCTAGAAGCTCAAGATCTAGCTCCTCAATCCTCTTCTGAAGATTGTAGTTGTTGCTACACAACTGCTCACAAAAACTAGACTGTAAAGAAAGGAGGCTCTCTAGCATACTGAAAAATATGGCTATGAAGCTTAATACTGATGGAAATAATGCATACAATGTGAAGGAATGGTCCTCCACTAGATTACTAATTGAAATGCTAGAAAATTTCCTTCTCCCTTGGATCTACAAGAATGGACTACGCAATTCCTGATGGAAATGTTATTGCTGGGAGATGAATAATAGATGGCCTGATGCCTGATATAGATCTAAAGCACTAGAAGGATGAACTTGAAGCTCAAGGTGATAGGATGAATCCTTCATCGGTTCCTCAACTAAAATATTAAAGGACAACCTTCTCCTCTCAAACTGATCTTCAGAAAGTAGGAACAATATGGCACCAATGCCTGATGATGAATGTAGTGAAAAAAATTCTTCCTTAGATATCACTCAAGGAAAGAGGTGGGATTCCTACTCAGGAACACCCTATGCTAAACAACACTACAGACTTAGCTAAATAGCATAAGAGTGCATGGAGTGTTAAATGAAAAATCCAGATCTAAACAGATAATACATCAATAATAATATAAAACATTCCCTCTGTGTTGCCTTCATCTTCATTATATAGTTTGTGAACCTTCTCATGCCTTGGCCCACATCATAACTGCATTGTACATGTGGACATAGGTCTCCATGTTGACTGTGTTGTCTCTCCATGATCTCCATCATGTGTGAATGTAATGATCACCCTCTCCATCATGTGTGCATTAATGCACCACTTCCTCCATCATCTCATCATGAATGCTCTAGTATCTTACATTTGATTCCTTCCATGATCTTATTTGACTGCTTCAACCTCCATGATATTTCTCATTAATGAGACATAATCTCCGCTACTTTCACTTTGAGTAGCGACTCCGCTACTCCATTATGTATATCTAGATATGAAATATCCACATACACATATCCAAAGTGGATTTTATTTATATTTGGGTTTTGTGGATCCCTCCACCCTCTTATTTATTAAGTTTATTAAGAGCTCTAATATTCCAAATATCATGTGAAAATTTGGGAATATTACATGAACCTTCACTCATTTCTTATGTGCCTCATTCATCGTAGCTGCATCTCAGCATTGCTCATCGAGATGTTCTGGATGGATAAGGTGTTCTTCAAGACTAGAAGTGTCATGAAGAAGCTCAACTGCCATCTTAAGGGAAGGAATTTCACATTGAATAGGAAATATAGATTCCAACCCATAAACTAGTTGAAACAGAGTGGAACTAGTTGTAGTATTTACAGACATCCGGTATGCCCAAAGTGCAGGGTACAACATGACGTGCAAATTGGATCTGATTTTATCAATCGTCTGTTGAAGAATAGTCTTCAAGGATTTTTTAACGACTTCAACTTTCCCATTGGCTTGAGGATAATAAGGAGGTGAATGCTCCTGCCGAAAACCCAATTTGAGAGCCAATTCAACCATCGTACTATTTTTAACATGGCTGCCATGGTCAATGACAAACTCTTTGGGGATACCAAACCAAGAAATGACTTGATTAAATAGGAACAGGGTTGTTGTCTCACCATCATTCCCAAAAGTAGGCATATCCTCAACCTATTCTGTAAAGTAGTCTACAGCTACAATAATGTACTTATGACCCTTAGCCAAAGGTGGGTTACAACTAGTACAATCAATACCCCACTTTGTGAATGGACCGACAGTGATGACGTGAAAGAGCAAAGCTGGATGAGCACGCATATCACTCGCCTACTGAGAACAAATTGAAATGGATTAACTGCCGCCAAAACATAAGTTTTGCGAAGGAGGATATAATGTCTGAGCCACTAGATAGCATGGACAACTTCAAAAGCTAGTTTCTCGATCAAAGAATACCGAAGTTCAGGACCCACCAAGCCTTGACTAAGGTAGTATACAACATGATCACAAAGAGCATCATCTTCCTAAAGCAGAACCATACCTATGGTAGATTCTGCTGCAACAAGATTCAAGAGGAAATCTCTGCTATAATCAGGTGGCCTTAGTAATGGAGCAGAGGAAATGCTTTTTTCAAAGCATCAAACGAATGTTGAGCAAATTCATCCCAATAAAATGGAACTCCTTTCTTTAACAGCCTCATGAATCCCTTTGTAATCTCGGCATAATTCACGATGAATCTCCATATAAAATTGGCTTTGCCTTGTAGACTTTGAAGTTGATGGATCGAAGACAGGGGAGGCAACTGAAGTATTGCTTCAAACTTGAAGGGATCTACCCAAATCCCTTCTATAGATATGATGAATACCAACAACCGACCAGATGTGACAACGAAAACACACTTATTAGGGTTCAACCGAATTTTATAATACCGACATCATTCAAAAACTTGACGAAGGTGTGAAGGATGATCAATCCTCTTGCAAGAACAAATAGCTAAATCATCCAATTACACCTCAATAATATGTTTGATGTCGTGGAAGGCTCAGGAAATAGCCCACTGAAAGGTAGCTCCAGCACTTTTAAGGCCAAAAGGCATATTTTTGTAAGCAAAGGTACCCCAAGGGAAAATAAAAGCAGTCTTATGCTGATCTTCAGGACGGATAGTGATATGATTATATCTCGAGAAATCGTCCATGAAGGAGAAAATTCCATTCCCCGCACACTCATCGATAATATGATCTATAAATGGTGTGGGGTAATTATATTTAGGACAAGCCTTATTAAAATCCCTGAAATC
The DNA here is from genome assembly GCA_034641835.2 of Pinus albicaulis. Lineage (NCBI taxonomy): Eukaryota > Viridiplantae > Streptophyta > Pinopsida > Pinales > Pinaceae > Pinus > Pinus albicaulis. The sequence continues at coordinate 932,983,467 of CM076570.1, read as the reverse complement.
AATGCAAACTCAAATTGTTCTTTGTTTCTTGTCCATAGGAACTAGATTCGACACCCACTCAGTTAATGGAATGGGGTAGATGAAACGCTCCTTTAGTAGCTTCTCAACCACAGCATTAATAGTTGCGACCTTCCTAGGGTTTACCAGATGAAGCTTCTACCAAATAGGCTTAGAATTTTTATATGTCTTGATCTCACGCTGGACAATAGATGGATCTATACCAAGCATTTCCTCATAAGGCCAAGCCAACACATCCAAAAATTCTCGAAAGAGATCGGCGTAAGTTTGAATCTCTTCAGCGGAACATTCAACTCCAATGAAGACATTCTCAATAATGTTGGGATCTCTGAATATGTTCACCGGGATAGTAGCAAAAATGACAGCCATGTTCCCTTCAACAAATACCTATGCTGGTGCTAAGGGGTTTAGGACTGGGTGAACAGGACCAGAATACTAAAGGCTAGACAAACTTGTTTCAACTTCTCGCAAGTCTGGTAGAAAATAGGATTGATGATGCAAATAATCCCATGGTCTCTCTACACCAGTCATTGCTTCAAGGATGGCCTCTTCAGATGGAAGAATGGTGTCAAGGAAATCTTGAGCATAATATGAAGTAAGATTCCAAGCCAAAGCCACATCTAGATCCAATTCCTCTGGTGAAAGAGAAACTGGCATGGAGTTTGCAGAGTCAACAATAGATCGATAGGCAATCTCAGTTGCAGACATAGGAAATTCCATTCCACCCACTTGGCCTTCTTCTAATGTGGAGGTAGAGAAGGAAAGGTCCAAGAGTCTAAAAAATAATTAGTTCGAAAGAACTCTCTTCAAGTAGGAACCTTGGAATATGAAATAGCATGGATATGAACCGAAGGAGGCAGAAAATCAAAAGTACCCATAAGAGATGTATACATTCCGACCCCTAAATTCTCGATAGGTTGCTTGGAATCATTCACCAAGGGAAAAAATGAGTCAATGGATGTATTCGAATTTACAGGAGAATATTCCATCTAATCAACAGTGACAATCCTCCCTTCGTGAGGGAAACATAAAATGTGAAACAATGAGGAAGCAATAACATCCATCTCATAAATCTAGTTTTTCCCCAACATAATGTTGTAGTCTAGATTTGCATCAACTATCTCGACCTTGATATTGACAGTTTTACCCCCAACACAGATGGGTAAAGCTGGAACAATGCCATGCGGCCTGTGAGAATGACCATCAAACACAATCAGAAGAGTAGCAGAAGGGACAACTAATGGAGATCCAATATCTTTCCAGCATGAGACAGACATCACACACGTGGAAGCAACCTCATCGACTACTGTTCAAAAGATATTAAACTTCTGATATGTAGACTTATTCTGAAAATCCATATGATGAGGAAGTATATTTTTGAAAGTCAACATGTCAAATGTGATCATTAAAGAATTATTTGGATCAACAACCCCAATGGCAGTGAGTAATGCCCTTTTTTTTGTAGGACACGACTAGAGTACCTCTAACACAGACATGGTGTAAGGACTTTGAGCCAGATCTTCTACAATCAAGTAGTTCTAGGAAACCTTGGCATTAGGATTGATCATCGTATGCTTTATAGACCCTTTCGGCATCTGAGGTATCAGCTCAACTACATGCCTCTCTATATGGATTAGCTTAACATTATTAGGAGCACCTTTAGCTTTCGAAGACACAACTCTGCCATAATCACAATATCTCGTAGTGATACTTGCATGAGCACTCATCATGTATATGTTTTATGTATTTTCCCCTTTCTGGTTTCCCCCAGAGGGAGCTCTAGTATTCTCATTCGCACTAGCAACAAATTGCTTCCCTTGGGGAAAAGGGTTTGTCAGTACATCTTGGGAGCTAGAAGAACCCTACTGAGCTAACAAGCACTGAGCATCTTGAATTTTCGGGTAGAGGTGAGTAAGATGGTATCCAATGCATAACTTGCATGGAAACTTAGCCTTCTTTTTATTATCCCTCTTACCCTCTCCAAAATGATCGTTGGATCTATTCACATTCCCCTTCCAATCCTTGTCTTTCTTCTTATTATTTCGTCCCTCCTTCTTCCCATCAGATTGTTGATTTCATTTGGGGTTAGAATTTTGAACGACATTAATGGCCAAGGGCTGAGAAGGATTTGACACTGAAGGCATAGCCTGACCAGAAGGAGCAAATTATATAAACAACTGCTACAATTGATTTAGAAAGTTAGCCATACCACTATCAATTGTACTGATAAGTCTGTCACGATGAGGACCAGGTTTGGTTTTGGCTAAATCTAGTTTGGAGTGAGGAGCATCTGGAAAGATTTTATTAAGGACCCTAGACTGAGAATAGATCAATTATAGTTGTTGAGCCCTAAAAATAGCCTTCTCTTCATAAAATACCCCTGAAAGGGATACATCCTTTGAGATTTCTGGCTGTAGAGATTTCAGAAACCATTCGAGAAAGAAATCATTTGGGATTTGGCATTTAATTAGCCTCTTCCTTCTCCTCCATTCCTAAATATGCTCAAAAATGTGAGTTGCTTTGTCCTGATGTAAATTGGCCAAGAGATCAGTCCTGACATCATAACGGATAGGAAACTAAAAATGGTTTAAGAACATAGTAGCCAACTCGCCAAAATTAGAAAAACTTCCCCTCTCAGCTCAATGTACCATTTCATTGTATTCCCAGTTAGGGTTCATTGAAATAACCTCAACCTAATCAAATCATCGATAAGGGAGTTCAACGAACACCATAAGTGGAAAGTGGTGACATGGTCTGTCGGATCCTCACCATTTTTCCCTTAAAACTTTGGAATGTCTAAGGGTATATTTTAGTGGGGACTGGAGGCCAACCCAGACTATAACGAATAGGATCGTTTTCCAATTTTGATAGATCTGGAAATTTTAAAGTTGACAAGAATGGTAAGTGCAGAGGAGCCTGGGAATTCCATCCCCCATAGGAAGGATTCCCCACATTCTGAAAAGAATAGCCTAGATTTGTTGAGGCACCAGGTTTCCAAATGTTGTTCGTAGAAAATGCTGAGCCATAAGAAAAGCCTTGTGACCTAACATTCAAAGAAGGACCCCCTCCCATCGTAGGGTTATTATAAATAGGGATATTCCCTCCAACCGATGTGTTAAAAGAGGAAGAAACCCCTTGGTAATGGTTCCAAGCATTAGCGAATGGAGAAAATATCTGAGAAGCACCTACCATAGGGAAAGGAACATTCCCTTGCTGACCAGAGAAAAATTGACTCCCATCTCTTAACCCTGTAAAATCAGGGTTCCATCTTGAAAAAACATTAGAGCCTTGACCTCCGATGAAAGGATTGCATTCTTGAATTTGAGAGGTGAAAGGAAAAGATCCTAAGGAAGGGTACGAATGAGGAATATGCCCAATTCCAAAGGGAAAACCCTGAAATGAAGCTAATATGCTAGCCATAGAAGGAATACAAGCAGAGACAGCTAAAGCAGTAATAAAGGAGAGAGAAGGAATCACACTAGAAGGTATTCCAAAAGAAAAGGGGCCAAATTGAGAAGCATATGCTTGGGTGCTTCCACTCGAAGACAGAATATAAGTAGATCCAAACATAGCAGCACTAGAAGTGATTGTCGAAATGGCAATAATACCTCCTCCTTTAACTGAAATAGGAGTATGAACATTTGCAGTGCTCATAGCCGAAGTTGTGTTCCCAGCTGTGGCCATCAAAAGAAAGGGATATGAAGGAATATGGCTAGGCGGTCTCTGAGACTCAGGCCCGATGTACAAAAGGACATAAGGAAAAATAGTAGGAAGAGGGTATGAAGGAGTCTCAGGAAGCTCAGGAAATTCTTCAACTTCAATTTCTTCTGCCGAAAACAAGGCTCTAGAGATGAGTGGAGTACTCCTCTCTACAATATCACTAGTACCAGGACCACCCACAGAAACAACAATCCCAGATGGGGGATCACTCTCTGTTGCATTCGAAACCACTAGATAAAATAACCCACCAAATTACTCCTATGCCTTCTTGAAGCTGGACACTCACAAGGGAAATCCCACGAAGCCTCCTCGATTGACAAGGTGATCAGTCAGCCACTTTATGAGATTAATTAGACTAAAAAAATATAAGAATTTAAACAATCTAGGAGCAAAGATCACACTCTATAAAAATCCCTAACATACAGTCAATCAAGCAGTTTTTAGGTATTTCCACTCCGGGTGATTAGTACCGGACACCAAAATACAAGAAAACGAATAAGAGGACCTTCTAAAAATAGTCTAGGGTAATTACGCCTCATGCCTACTAGTGAAGGTAATAGAAATAGTTACGCTAACATCCTAACAATAACCTTTTTTGGTGCAAGTCCCCGAGATTCACAAGGGAATCAGATGTACTGATGACAGTGATGCATTGTATGTCTTAGGTACCATGGATATTCCCTCCAGCACTCACCTATGTGGCCCCTAGGAGAGGAAACTAAGGGCACCAATCCATATTGGCAGCCGGGCGGAACGGTCTTAGGTCAAGATTCATCAAATAGGAGAGGGGCTATCTCTCTTCTTTGCCTTCACTCTCCCTCGCACTTAATTCTCTCGAGGTAGAGCTTTCCTGGTCCACTTAACGAAATTGGATTTCTCTCATTAATAAACTTTCTATGTTTTAAAGTTTTGAGCGCCCTTGGAGAGTTTACTCTCCACTCACCTATTCCAAGGCCCTATGACCTAGCTAATTGGTGTATAATTAATGGCAATACAAAAAACTTCTAGTTCATTTTAATTATAGCACTTGATTTTAAATGGTTGTTACTTAGGTCAGAGGTATATGGAAGTGAAACTGATGGTGTTTATCAACGCAAAAGAAATCAATGAAAACCTACTACATGCAAATGCAATATTTTTCTTTCGATGAAAATAGATTTCTAAATGGGTTCTACGAAACTAAATAAGAAAAAACTTGTTTTTATTGTCAGTTACTCACTCTTCCATTAGGGGAATTTTGAAGTCTAAAATGGGCCTCCTAGGGAAATTATAAAATAATAGTGGAAATAATAAGATTAGATTACATCATCAAATTTTATAGGGAAAAAAAGGAAAAACTATTTTTTCAACTTATATTTTCAAATTATATCCCTATGGGTTTACTCAAATTTTGAGCAGAAACACTCGTTGGATGAAAAAATTGATTCCTCATCCAAGGAATACCCATGGTCCATACTTTCTATGGACCCTGCTACATGAAAAGTGAGAAATACATGAAAAATGTGATTACAAACACGTTTTTCATGTATTTCTCATTTTTGTTTAGTTGGGTCCATTGAAAGTATGCAACATGGGTACCCTTTGGATGAGGAATTAAACTTTGCATCCAATGAGTACTCCTATTCAAAATTTGAGTAAAACCTCAAGGAGATAAATTGAAAATACGAGTTGAAAAAGTAGTTTTATTATTTTACTATTTTTTAATATTTTTACTTTTCTACTCCAAAAATGGTGAATCATCCCCCATGGTTGACATCATATTATTGAATCCTATTGGTTTTTATAAAGTTTATTTTGGTTGTACATTTTTCTTAGGAGACCCATTTTAGACCTCAAAATTCCCCTAATGCACACACTTCAGAAAAACTATCAAAAATACTAAAATGCTTCAATGCAACTAATGAAAAACTACCAATGATATGAAAATTCTAGGATTACTAACTAAGGAAGCAAAAAGAGTTTCTCGCGAGAAACGGTTCAATCACTTTTGAAAAACAAGCAAGGCAAATCCCAACAAGAACTCCTTTGCATACCGAGCCAAAATCCACTTGATATAAAAGAGAGATAAATATAGATAAAGACTCCTTTCAATACCAAGAAAACGAACCAACAAGACTGCTTCAAAATGTATGAAAAATGAAAAAAAGGAAACCAAAGAAAAAGAAAAAAAAAACAAGAAATGTTTTTTGGCTTTTCACTTTTAAGGGAAGCAAAAAGATTTCAAAGAGACAAGCACAAAACTACTCAAGAACCGGAATCAAGAAAATGAGCCATAAAGAGACGTCAAAATGCATAAGCCAACTATGCTACTTTCATAGCAGGACTCAAACAAGAAATAAGAAGCAAAAGACCCAAGAAACTGATTCAGAAAAGTAGCACAAAATTCCAGCAAACAAAAACTCAAACAACCAAGAAAAGGTCACTTCACGATTCGCTAAAAGGCTAGTACCAAGAAGTCAAGAAAAACAAAGTAGTAAAAGAGGAAAAAACCAAAAGCGAAGCAATGCATAAGGCAAACATGAGAAAACAAGCAGAAGCTCATTGTTATGAATGATCAGAATAACCAAGAACTCCAGGAAGAGTTCTTGGTGCTATAGCCACAATTGCAACTTCACAAAACAATAAAAACCATAAAATGACTAGGTATTCACAATAAAAAGAGAGAAACTGACATAGAGCCATAAGAAACACAGTCTATACACCTAAAAGGTACCACAGGAGTGGCCAACCACAGACAGGAAAGACTTACAGGGCCTCAAAATTTAGTTTTTCAAAATTTACTAGGCATATGCGGGTTCGCTGTGTGCAACACGCGTGTATACGCAACTGTAACCAAAGAAACACGCATATATGCGGGTTATTTTGGAGAAAACAGAGGGCATACACGACCGTGTACAATTGAAGTAGCGTATATAAAAAAAAATAAGGAGAAAAAAAAAAGACTCAAGCCTGATCAGAATATCAGGACTTCTGCCTGGTTGGGAAAACGACTTACTAGACTACAAAAGTGATTAAATTTCCAGGGAACCCACAAGACTGATAAAACAACCCAAAATAGGAATTACACAGATGTAATCCCTAGTGGAGTCTCCAGTTACATTACGAGAAAACTTACCCTAAGGTCCTGGGTTGAAATACCTAACAGAGCAGGGGAATTTCATCATAAGAAGGACTCTAATTACGAACTTCTATTTTTTAAACTAGAAACTGAGGATTGCAGATCTTACCCGTTTATCCTTCGTTTGTAGTAGATATCATAGGGTTCAAACCCCATGCAACTCCTCGTGCTACAAAACCTACAAATAAATCAAGAACAAGCACAAAACCTAGTTGTATAACATATATTTCCTAGATGTTAGCAAATTAGCATACATGATCTCATAAAGATAACATGAAATAAACTATTCAATATTATTAAACATGTATAAGAGACATATAACACATGAACATCAGGAACAAGATGGTACTTATTTTATTGATAACATGTACATAAAATAATTGTGGAGAAATCACCTGAGATTTGCCACAACCTTGAGAAAAACCGTCCTCCAGATTCGTCCAACCCTAGCATCAAAAAGCTTCTTCCATAAATGGTGCACAAAGGATGTCACACAGAATGAGGGTGATCATCACAAGGAAGAAAGGGTTTCCTGAAACCTGGGAGGTGCAGGAGGCACAAGGGACATATCAGACTTGATCAAGGCTATAATAGGCTATAATATCCATAATATTCTCTCTCTCCTCCCTTAGGCCATTCCCTTGAGGAGTATTTATACTTCCTCAAATTAGTTTTTTCAGTTGGGGAATAGTTAGGCCACTGGATGGGGTAGTTAAGTTATAGGAAAATTCGTAAACCCTGCATCAATAATAGGGAAATTTTATATTTTTTAATATTTTAAATAGCATATGCGGGTTAGCTATGGATGGAACTGTGTGTGCATGTGGAAAAAACTAGGCAGAGTCCCGTATGGATTTTAAAATATTGTTTTTTGAGAAATGTGACCAAGTCTGAATGGAAGGGATTCCCAAGGCGAATGCATAAGTCATCAAGTATATAGAGGTGATAAATGATGCTATAATAGTGGTTTGGACCATTCAGGATTGTAGAAACAAAGGGAAATAACACCTTCATGCTAGAAAACTTGGAAGGTGACATACTTTAGTTGTCAATCAATGGGTAGTTCCTCAAGTTCTATTTCCAATATTGAGAGGCACCCTTGATTCATTGCAAATTCCTTCTCATTGTAAATATTTTCTTTCAGTTCTATTTTCTTCTCTTTTCATCATACTGCTCAGAAGTGCTTTGAAAAAAATAATCCATGCCAAAAAGGGATGTAGAATTCTACTCAACAGGTTCTCAATGTGTTGTTGACACAACTTTGTCGCCATATGGAGCTCATGTTTACATCCAAACCCAAAACATTCCCAAGGATCCATTTGGTACAAAGAAAAAGTGGTGGCATTAGGCCACGCACTTTAAAAATCCAATGCATTTGTTAAATACTTGGCGTGATCCTCATACCGCCCGACTTCATCACATAGAGCAGTTGCATTAATGAAGCAGTACAGCATTCCGACAGGCTTAAGGGTTCAGGTTCCGAAGGAGGCCGACCCCCCGGAATGGCATAAGTTAGCAAGGGGGCCAACCAATCAGAGCTATTCCGAGGGGAAAACTCTTACCTTCACGGCGCTCTTTTGACCCGCTGAAACCTATGGTGGGGGCCAACCGCTCAGGTCCATGGTAAGCGGTGATGCAGTAAGGAAATTTTGCAGAGTAGAATACTCCATGAACTTGACATATTCCCTCCACCTACCTGGTCCCTTCCCACTAATCAGGGCATGACATGTGTCAACCTACTTACGTCAGCCTCCAATTGTCCCATTATGGCCTAAAAATCCCACTCCCCTCCACATTTTTTTCCTGATCGTTGTCTTTCACTGACTATGCCAATACCAGTTAGGAGCCCGGGAAAACTTGAGAACAAACCAGTCATTGTGCTAACCTCACTCCCCATTTCATTTTCATCCAGCAGGTACTTCTTTAGTCTCGAGTTTCATTTTTGTTTACAGTTTAATCTCTGCATTTTAAACATGAAAAAGTCAGCCCCTAAAACCCCACAATTCTAAGAGGTTAGGACCACCTCTATTCTTGACCCTCTCATGGATGCCCAGGCTCAAATCTGTGATCCCATTTACCCTTTTAATGTGGCAATAGAGCATCATGAGTTAATGGGATACAAATGGCATGGAGAAGACTTTTTTTAGGGTAGTGGGCTCAAGGTTATACTACCAAATGTTGCCTTCCATCCACCATTTTACCGAATTCATCTCCTGGCTCGTCAAGGCCTACATTGAAAATAAGGACTATTTCTCCTCCTCACAGGGGAACAAAATGTTCTAAATCACCCCCCAGCTCATTCACCAAGCTCTATGCTACCTGTCTTCCCCTGACTATCTAGATTTCACTGAAGTAACCCTCATGTTTCACTTCTCAAACATTTTCACTAAAAAGAAAAAATCCCTCCTCGATCTGATTATGGTTTCAAAGATGTTTGTCTTGCCCCTCACTAAAAATTTCCCTCTGTCCCTATTCCTTGACAATGTTCAACTTGTCCTCGCAGTTTTCTTAGGTATGTTCGAGGAAGATGACGCTAGTCGAGCTAATAATTCCTATCTGGTTTTTTTTTTTACCTAGTGATGCAACCAAATGTCCTTTTGGACATTCCCTCATTCCTAGAATCCACCATAAAAGCCCACTTCGAGCACCTATCAACATAAAAAAAACTATGGTACTATTCATTGGTGTTCCACCTAATCTTGTTCGCGCATGCAGAGAAATTTGAAGGTGTATGCCTTGATAAGTTCTCTAAGAGAGGGACTGAACCCAAATATGTGTTTGATTGGACCCCCTTTGTTCGTCAACATTCCCGAGGAAAGGGTTATTCAAAATTCGTTATATAATTCATGTCAAGAGCCTATGAAATTATACATGGGACACCCCCACCCAAGATTTTTCCTGAACAAAAAGAGTTGCTCCAATTCAGTGAGGCAGGCTACATAAGAGAATGGTATGTATTCTAAGATCACACTGAAGTCCGAGTTTATGGCTGTGAGCTCCCTCCTTTCCACTTGCCAACGTTCATGCCTATGATAACTTTTTCTCTTGAGTTTATAAGGCAATCCTTGAGTACAAACTAAGAACATTTTGTGCCATCAAAGAAATGTTATATCTTCAAAAACTCAAGCCTTAGTAGATCCATTTACCATCAATTCATGACATGCATTCCCTCTGGTTGAGGAGTTGCTCCAAAAAATGAATTTTCAGCAAGGGGATATATGGAATTATGATCCTAAAGGGATTAGTGCACAAAGAAGAAAAAAAATTAAAGCCTCAACCTATTAAAATGAGCCTAGATCTCATGTTGAATGGAAATCTAACTCTGACTCATGGCCTTTAGATACAGAGATGGAGACAGAGTACCCAACTAAATACATAAAATCAAAAGGGGATAGTGTTCAGGAGGGAAAGGATGTCAGAGAGCAAGAGGATGTCATAGAGGAAGAGGATTTCATGGAGGAATAGGAGGAGGGAAATTTCAGTAAGAAATGAATAAGATAATGACTCAAAGGGCATGTCCTAGAACAACCAGATGAGGTGGCCCTCATCTTGATAGATTGAGGGTACAATTGGCATAGTTTTTAAATCACTTTGGATGATACCCCCTTACAGGGAACATATATCTATTCATAGGTTGTTACTTCAAGAGAGGGTCCATCAGGAGAAGGCCCTTCAGACACAGAGACAAGTTTCAGATCAAATTGGCCCTTAGGGGAAGAGATCAAGAAAAAGAATTAGGGAGAAAGAGAGAAGTTGAAAGTAGAGTTGGCACTGCACATTGACAAGCGTCACACCAGAATCTTAGTAGCCCTTTATGTATAAAATGATCAGATGTTGTTTTTAGTACAACACCTCCTTCTCACCCTTCACCCCCTGGATCGAAGTATCGATCACTGGATATGATTCTAGACCTATCATCTATTCCTATGCATGATAAATTGAACCTTCACAAAGAGATACAAGATATGATACACAATGAAGTTCTAAGGTACACCCTAACTATTGATAAGGATCAAATATCACTAGATAAGACTATTGAAACTCTCAAAAGAGAGAGGGAAAATTCCAAATCCCTCGCGCTACAGGTCGAAGAATACAAGGAGATGCTAAAAGGGAAGGGACCTGAGGTGGAGTTTACCACGGAAACTCTTCTAGAAAGAGTAGAACAAGAAGTCCAAGGACTTTGGCAAAGATTGAGATACTGGGTTCAGAGCATCTTTAGACCCTTGAATTCACCCTCGTGTAAAAAGAGAAGGATGCTTTGTCCATGATGTTGATTTAGAAAAGTGATGAAGTGGTGGATATAAAGAGAAGAATGGCGGAGCTGCAGTAGTAGTAGGGCAGTCATGTCTGCTTTGTGCCTATACCTGACGAACCCCAGAATCCTATGGAACAATTGACTAAGACTCTGACGAAGTTGAGAGTCTCTGAAGACGAGGTCAAGACAGTGTGTAGGTATTTGGAGGAGTCGAAGGAAGCTTTGATCGCAAAATAAAGACATGCGGATTCACTACAAATGCAAGTTGACTCAGTCCGCAAAGAAATGAAAATGTTAAATAAATTAGTCACAGACATTAAGAATCAACTCATAGGAAACATGTCCTTGGTTGAGGCTCTATAGATGATATGGGTTGAAATCATTGTAGAGGTTAAAAGTAACTGGGAATGCATCATGCTAGTGAATGACAAAAATGTTACGATTAGTGATTACAAGGTCCAACTTGAATTAGGTTGGCGAGTGGGAGCGAAGAATGTGGTGACTTTTCGGAAGTATATTCAATTCATAAATGAGCTCCCTAGTGAGAAACTGAGATCCTGCGAAGCGGTTGATAGTTTTGGTACAGTTATGGACATAACGAGAATGATCTAGAGGGAATATGCATGTGTTAAAACAGTAGGATGCCTAGCGTTAGTCGCTAATGGGGTGGAGATCTACCACAAAGAGCTTGGTAAAGTCGTTGAGGCGGGATTACCTATTTTCTGAGACCCACAAGGTGCTCTGATCCCATGGGACACCTATGAACATAAATTGGTTAAGATCAAGAGTCGAATGGACCCGGTACATGAAAAGGCAACCAGGTTAAAAGCAAAGACTGTAGTGGATTCTCTAAGAAAGGAGTTTATGTTGTTAGCTAAGGCAAAACAAATTTTCACTACCAATATTGATTATTTAGGGGTAACCTAACTCTGAGCCTTGTTTGAACTGTTCAACAACGCTCCTATGCCCTCAAGCACTGTGGCAGAGGTTTTATGAATTTGTGCACCCACTGATGACTTCAATTCTGTAACTGGTCAGAACAACTTCGTAAAACCCTCCTATAGTTCCACATCCATCACAGCACTTTGGGCCATCATCCCATTCAACTTTGTGGCCTCGACACTCCGAATCCTCTTCAGGTTCATTTTTACAACCTTAAATGCGCTCCATATAATTTTTTATGTTCATTTTACTCACCTTCTCGTTCCCTATAGTTTTTAACAAGTCGGATTCTTAAGACATTTAAGCTTGTCTTCACTAAGAATTTTTATTCTATATCTTCACCTCGCCACTTTGATATTGAATCTTTTCACTAATGTTGGTTTGGCCATGTAAATATGGTTTGGTCCTCATAACTTCTTGAAGCCCATTCTCAACCATTTCACTAGTCTGTAATTAGGGTAAGAAGACTTCATGATTCTTGAGCCACTATTCACAAAACTTCATAAATTGAATGACTCGGAGGAACGCATATGAAATATTTAAATCCTCTTATTAATATTTCCTAGGCACTGGTCCCTAAAGAAACCCAGAGGTTGTATCTAGAAGTTACAATAGACCTCAAGGTTACATCCTTAAAAGTAGTAGATGATTCATAAATTGTGGTGTGACAGGTACGTGACACCATACATTGTGTTTCACCTCATCTAAAGAGTTACCAACAAGAGGTATGGCATTTAATTTCACATTTCCAAGATTTTAATATCATTTTCGTTCTAAGAATGTGTAATGTGGTTGTTGATGCATTAGGAAATGTTGTTGTTAGGTTGTCACCATTAAGGGACAACTTTTATATAGAAATTATTTATAAACCATCTGTCCTTGATAACATCCCCAACTTTGTGTTTTTAATTATGACCAGCAGATATTGTGCTTCATGGTGAACGATGATGTGTTCAAAGATGCAACGATCGATGAGGACGAGCACAAAAAGGCACTACAGGATGCAACCAACACGAGTAAAGGAAATCTCATCCCAAAGGGTGTGGTATCTTTATAGAATTTTTATAACCTACATAATCTCTTATGGGGACCCATTAATGCAAAGAGACCAATAGTTCCACGCTATCACACGAACATATTAACTTGGGAATAGATAAAGATCTGAAATATGTCAATATTGGTACTTGTTTTACATCACAAGAGAAACAAGCATTCATCCACTTACTCAATCAACACCGAGATGCGTTCATGTGGACATACAATGAGCTTAAAACTTATGACACACGAATCATCTAACATGTAATACAAATAAAGGAAGGGGCCAAGCCGTTTCAACAAAAACTGAGGAAAGTGCACCTGACATTTGAACCTCTCATTCAAAAAGAATTGAAGAATTTTTTGGATCCTCAGATCATATACAAAGTGTCGCACTCTACCTAGGTGTTAAATTTGTTCCATGTCAGAAATAATTCTTGGGAAATCTGTTTGTGCATAGATTTCTAAAATCTCAATTGCGCCTTAGACAAGGATAACTACCCCGTGTCGTCCATGGAGAAATTTTTACAAACAATATTGGGGTCTGAAATGTTTTCTCTGCTCGACGTATATTCAGAATATAACTAGGTGGGAGCAATAAATTGAGTTGTACAACATTGAGCAAGACATCCTAACTACCAGCATAAATCCTTGGTACGTGGGTGTACACGAATAACTTGAGCACGACACCATTCCCTCCCATTTCTCTTCACGGAAGAAGAGGGAACCGAGGCTTAAATAATTATCCTACTAGTTGGTGCATGGGGTTATTTTCAAAAAACACCATAATTGAGTATTGCTTGGGTGTTTGGACAGACATGATTTGGATAAGGTGTTGTGTGATCTCCACGACGGGCCAGATGGGGGACACTTTCCGGGCAACACCACAGTGCATAAAATCACACGGGCCAGTTTTTATTGGTCCACACTATTTAAGGATGCTTATGCTCATGACCGTAAATGTCCCATCTGTCAAAGGTGTGTGAGAAGAAAAAGAAGTCAACCACCCCACTATAGCCTATCACAGTGGAAGAACCATTTCAATGGTGAGGATTGGATATTATTGGTGAAATATTTCCACATTCATCAAAGTAGCACCACTACACTATCAATGCCATAGATTAATTCACACAGTGGATAGAAGCAGTTCCACTAAAATAGGTGAATGATCAGGAAGTCATCAACTTCCTACGACATAACATCATATCCAGGTTTGGTGCTCCTACTTCACTTTTTTTTACAATGCAACGTATTTCTCATCGTTAAATATTTATGACTTTGCATTGGAAAATGGAATTTTATTGAAGCATTACACTAACTACTACCCTTAGGGGAATGGTATTATTGAATCCATGAATAAGAACTTTATATGATTTGTGGGTTGACTGAGTCACGCCTAAACCTTCCATGAACACCTCCCCTTACTTCCTGGTATACATAAAAGAAGCCATGCTCCTGCCCAATATCTACCTACCTACTCTCCAACTCTCTCAAGAGTCCCAAGGCAAGCCATGTCTGTTAGTGCAACGTAGGATGGACACCCTTCAAAATATCCAAGAAGAAAGACTAAAAGCTAAAGAAAAAATCTTACTTCATCAAAATCGTATCAAGAGGTGGTTCGACAAGAAGCCTGCAAGGAAGAACAGATTTAGTGTGGATGACTTAGTATTGAAGTGGGACAAAACCCATGAAGAAAAAGGAAAAAACACTAAGTTTCAATCCCTCTAGATTGGACCATTCACTGTACACGAGAATCTTGACCAACCCACCTATCGCATTCAATCACTTGACGGGAAGACTAAATCTCTCCCTATCAATGGCCAAGATCTCAAACAATATTTTCAATGAGCGTTAAGAGTTTTTCCCTACACTATGTACATATTTTTATTTTTATTTTTTATTCTTGTTCTTGTTGTTTTCCTTGTCTCTTGTTTTTCATGTGAATAAGTGTTTTCCTTATCCATGTGTTGGTTTTTAAGATTATGTGTGGCTGAAGTCTAAGGAGTCTTGTGACACTTCAACATTTGGTTAGAATTTGGTTCATCTTCCTTGTGTTGTTTATTTATTTTGTACAATGAAGTTCTGATGGAAAATATGATCCATCTGTAAGGAGATTTTTGGGCAAACCATGAACTCGTGTCTACCCAGGAAACCTTGTGCCTATATTCAGTATTTATGTTTCGATGTTTTCATGCTTATCGAATCAATAATCAATAGAAAAGGAGAAGGGTAAAATCTAAATGAGTAAAAATAAATTAGAGGTACCTATACACTTATCTAAAGGAAAAAACTCTCCTCAGTCTCAATAATTTTGGATCCCCCTTCTGCCCAAAATGAATAAGTTCCATTGCATAGTCCTCTTTAAAAAAAAAAGGTGAAAGAAGAGAAATTCACAGAGAGGTAAATCAACAAACTTCATCAGGGTACTGTTTAGGCTCTCTAGAAGCAAAGAAATTTTTTTGTTCCTTAATTTAATCCTTTGGGGCATTGTCCAAGCCTGCTGGCAGTGGAGAAACACCAAAGAAGAAAAACTTATACTCTGAAAATATTAAACTCTTGAGCTTCACTACCCTTCCCTACATGAAACATTGCGATAAAAATGAATATTTGTTGAGTTAAATAGAAATGGAATAATGGTGAATTATCCTATTCACAAGGTAAGTGGGGAAACCAAAGTGATATGCATGATGAATCAATACTCCCCAAAGAACCAAGGCCCTACACAAAATAAGTTAACCAAGACAAAGAATTTGGAATTCTACTAGTGTGTCTCCAAGTGTTGTAGTTGCTACAATGCCCTCAAAATTTTTTTCCTATACCAAATTTCAGAGCCTTCCTCGGTCTTGTTCATTGTGGTCACATATTTTGAAGTTCATTTTATTGGTTTTCTTACAATGTTGTGATCCCTTTCACAAGATAGGAAAAGTGTCGTCTTTTGGCATGTTGGTTGTTGCATTGTATGTATGAGCTTGTTCTAGTACTTTCAAGAGGCCACCTTTGTGTAAATAAGTTTCTATAACCTTGTAAGTACTCTTCACACTCATATCAAAAGTTTGCAGCACTATCGCACAAATGTCGTCACAGTCATCGTAAATTGTATCGTTGGTGTCGTACTTTTCATAACTAGTAAAAAATTGGTCACATGGAGGGAAATTCTTTTTTTTTATGTCATGGATGATCTATGTCATTTTGAGTCGTCAAATATGCTAAGTGCGTGTTCAGAGTCAAAGTTCATCACTGTTCACACCGATCTTGCCAGTCCCAGACTTAGTCATTTTTTGGAAAACTTCTCGACCGAGAAACTTAGCTTCATCTGGCCTCCCCTGAGCTACGCATTATGTAGTATCAATCCTCTATCTATGACCTTGTTTCTTGGTGCTACAAAGTGCAAAGTATCTTCCTCCCATGATTGCTCCATTGCATAGTTTCTGTGACCAAGCCTTTACCTTGACCTCCATAATTGCGTAGTCATGGCCTCCAGCCTAGCTTGAACTCATTCCTTAAGCTCAAGCTCATCCCTTGAGCCTTTGAATTTCACACTACACAATCACCTATCCTTCCTTGACACCTAGAACTGCATAGTAAGTTCTCCCAATGCTCATCCATGTAGCTTGTCCCATTGGCTCCGAAAAATGGGCAATCATGTTGCTCAACCCAGCTTGAATTTAGCTTTGTGTAGTCTCAAGGCTCAAGGATTCCACTTGTATGCCTAAACTACACAACTACACAGTCACTAAGCCTCCTTATCCAATCTCTCACTTGTTCCAAGCTCATTTCATGGATCAAAATGCATCATCTTAGACTAGGGGTTTTCATATTGATGTCATCTCATCATGAGTGATTTACAGGAACATGTACTCTATCATGTCATGGAGAGATGATAAGGAAGAGAAGAAGGAGGGAAGAATGCTCAAATACACTCTTGCAACTAAACTCACAAGATGATTGATCAAAAGAAAGTGAAAGAACACTAGTTTGCGACCACTATCCAATACTTGAGATCATTGAAGACTCATTATCACCAAGGCATGCAGAGGAGAAAAGGAAAGTTATTTCATCAATCCAGATAACTCTCAACAGCAACAGTGGCTTGATATTCCCATGCCATCAATTATTCCATGTCAGCAGTGTCATGTTATGTCATGTCATGAGTGGTCATATGCCACATCACTAGTGTACACCATGTCTATTGTAATAAAAATGTATTGTGAAGTGGAAGTCCAAATGACACACATGAATGTAAAGAGCCATGTAAGTTGAAAATTCATGGGAAGTCAAACAGTCATGAGGGTAGCCAAAGAGTCACGCTTGGTTATATATACTCTCTCATTGTATGAGTAAAGGAATTTTCACCTTGGCTCCACCAGCAAAGCATTAGAGAGATAAGCTAGTTATTTTGTAGAGAAAGGAGTGGCTCCAATGCTCCACTATTGGAGCTAGTGATGTTCATTATACATGTGTCTTGGATTTTTTACTTAATAACAGAAGCCTTCTAAGGCCATCACGTTCTTCATGCATGGACTATGAATGTTTGTAAGACTATTCTGTGGTTTTTTGTGTTTCATGTTTGCTTTAACATGTGCTAAGATATTTGAACTATTTCAGTAATTTTAGTACTTATCTTGTTGAAAATGTGTTGTAATGGTTGTTATTTTTGTCCCATCCTTGTGGATTGTTCCACAGGATATTAGGAAAATATTTCTTAGTTGTTGGTTGTAATGACTATCGCATCCCTTCTGGACTATTTCGTTGGATATTAGACAAATATTTTTGTTCATGTATGTCTCTTACTCGGTGGTACTATTACCTCTCTCTTAGAGGCTCACTTATCTCTCTCCCCCATAGTAGAAGAACCTAGACATACTTGCAATTATACATTCACCAAGCACACCCCTTGCTTTTCAAAATTACATCTCCACCTCTCTCCTACTGACAGTTAGAGCCAAGGCAGATATTTAAGAATATGGAAATCGGGCCTTTATTTTGGATGGGACTGCTACACCAAACAGTGTGAGGTATAATCGAGAATTCATATCAAGGAGATCCCATGAATTTTGGTGGGTCCAGGACAGTCAACAGAAGACAAAAAATTGGAAAGATTTATGCTTAATTACTTATTTAACTTCGATGAACAAGCAAGGATGAAGGAGAGGATGAATTAATTTCTTAATTTGATCCCTAACTAGGTTTTGTTGATAACTTGAGTCTCTTATAATTTTGAAGGGAACTAATAAAAATAGTTGAAGAAAAAATAAGAGAGGGTTAGGCCTCCTTATTGTACACGAATTCATAGTATCATGTAAGACAACCCACTATTAATTAGTTTCCACAAATATATGCTTAAAAAAAAAAAAAAAAAAGCATGCAAACAAGTAATCCCACATTAAATGAAAATATGAGCATATCATGTTTGTATGCCATTATTTGAACGAATCCTCATACCTTACAAGTTAACATTATATAAAAATGTAATAACTCTAACAAGGGTATCTAAATGCATAGTTGTAAATAGTGGGTTAGATTGGTAGTAGGCCTACATGGCAAATGATATAGAACTCGTATGTATAATAGGTCCATAGAGGTCCTTACTAGATATGTTCCCTTATAATTATTGTATTAGGATGTATTTGAATTTTTTAGTGGTTTTATCATTATATATAAGGACTAACTATCACTTATATTAATAATTTTCTTTTTGTTTATGCTTAACGTCAAAATTTGATGTACATTGTGTAAATGTAAGGTTATCGTACTTTATTGTGAATTTTATTCATTACAAGTTGTACAAGTGTATAACGCTTCATTGAGCACCTCCCAGGAGTGCATCTCACTACTAGAGCTATTGATTTCACTAGTGACATCCAAATTGAGCGAGATATAAGTTTTTACAAGATAATATGTTTGGGAACATTTTAAATTTTAAATGTGTGATAATATAAAAGATAAGACATATGCAAGTGAGGGTTTATACCTTGTCCTAAAACCTTGGTATAACTAGTAAAATTCACTAAAATGCACATATTGCAAGTTTCTAAAGTTCAAATTAGACAAGAATGAGTGCATTTCAAAGAATACAACCAAAGGTCCAAAATTCAAAGTAATTAGGGGAAAATTAAGAGAGAAGCTATTTCCAAAACACCACTCACTTAAGAATGAATAAAACCAATTAAGTTTAGTAAAACAACCATAAATATATCTTGAGAATCCAAATTGAGTGACCAAAGACATTTTGGAGAAGATGTTCCATGTTATTACAATTCTGGTGTTCATTGCATTTGGAGCATAAATCTTGGAGATATAACAAGGACACAGTTTCCTTTCATAACGATGTTAATAAAAAATCTTAAAGATAGAAGTAAACTTAAAATGGTCATCACTTTATATTGTAATTCCTAACAAATGTGATTTAAAAAGAAATCATAAGAGGAACTACATAAAATTATTTGTAACAAATTGGAATGATTTTTATGTAGGAAATGGAGTTGGAATTCAAAGATTCAGTAACTAATGGAAATTTTTAGTCTAGAGCTAATGGAAATGTAATACTTAATGGAGATGTATTGACTCGTCTAAAGAAAGATTGAAATTTCTAGAGGAAATTTTGGGAAGCGCTTCCTTTGCATGTCTCCATTCTAAGGGTGAAGTTGAGGAGTGCTAGGTGATTCTTAATAGAGATAGTATATTTAAGTTTATGTTTGAAAATTTTGAATTATCAAATATATGGATTAAAATTTAAAAAATTAACATGAAACAAATAAATATGATTGAAACATCAAAAAAATCAATGAGAAAATGAAGAATGCTAAAGAAAATCCTAGAAAAAGAGATAATAAAATCTCCAAGTTTCAATCCCTTAATCAAACATTTGTTAAAAATGTTAAGAACTTGAAAGAAGATATCAAAAGAAAATCAAGGGAGTAAAATGATAATTTAAAAGAAAAATGGGGAAAGAAAGAAGAACAAATAAAAAATTTGCATAATCATAAGCAATAACAACTTAACAATATTAAGAAAGTGAAAATATGCTTACAAGAATAAAAATAAGACATCATAGGCAAAAATATGGCCAAGAAAGTTAAATAGGAAATCTGTAAAACGGTTAGGAATCCCTCAATATTGATGATATCAAATCATAAATATGAACAATCATTAACATATAAAACTAATGGATAATGTTAGCATAGGAAAATTTATCTTAACAATATGTTGACGGTGTTGGACCGGGCGACATTCAAGGGATCTCCCCGATATGAAGTCCCAATTATACCTCACACCATTTGGTGTATGAGTCCCATCTGCAATAAATGTTCAATTTCCATATTCTTAAATATTTTCCTTGGCTCTTACTGTCAATAAGAGAGAGGGGTGCATATGTACTTTCAAAAATAAAAGGGGGTGTGTCTGGTGAATGTCCAATTGCAATTATATCAAAGTTCTTCTACTGTGGGTGAGAGATAAAAGTTAGCCTCTAAGAGAGAGGTAATAGTACCACCACGGAGGAGACATACATGAAACTAAGGATATGTTTAACATCCAATAGAATATTCCAAAAGGGATGTGATGGTTGTTGCAACCAACAATTGAGAAATATCGTCCTAATATCCTGCGAAATATTCCACAAGGACGGGATACTGATAACAACCATTACAACACATTCTCAACAAGATAAGCACTAAAATAACTAAAATAGTTAAACTATATAAGTACATGTGAAAGCAATCATGAAATACAAACATCCACAAAATAGTCTTACAAACATTCATATTCCATGATGAAGAATGTGCTAGCCTCGGATGGCTTCTATTATTAAGTAAAATTTCCAAGACACATGTACAATGAACATCACTAGCTCCAATAGTGGAGCATTGGAGCCACTCCTTTCTCCACAAAAGAACTAGCTTATCTTTTTATTGCTTTGCTAGTGGAGCCAAGGTGAAAAGTCCTTTTCTCATACAATGAGGGAGAATATATAACCAATCGTAACTCTTTGACTACCTCCATGAATATTTGACTTCCCATGAATTTTCAACTTACATGACTCTTTAAATTCCATGTATGTCCTTTGGACTTCCACTTTACAATACATTTTGAATACAATATACATGGTCCACAATAGTGATGTGGCATATGACCACTCATGACATGACATGAAACTGTTGACATGGACTGCTTGATGACATGGAAATTTCAAGCCACTTTTGATGTTGAGAGTTAAGTGTCTTCGTGAAATATTTTTCCTTTTCACATTTTCATGCTTTGGATATAAGGATTCTTCAATGATCTCGAGTCTCGATTTCTCATGATCAATCAGCTTATAAGTTCATCTATAAGATTTTCTTTGAGCATGTTTCCCTCCTTCCTCTCCTCCTTCATCTTCTCACCATGACATGATAGAGTACATGTTCCTAAAATTAACTCATGACGAGAAGACACCAATTTGAAAACTCCTAGCCTAAGATGATACATTCTGATCCATGAACTGAGTCTTGAACAAGTGATAGGTTGGGAAAGGAGGCTCAGTGACTATGCAGTTGCATAGTTTAGGCATGCAAGGGGAATCCTTGATCCTTGAGACTATGTAGTGCGCAATTCAAGCTAGGATGAGGAACATGACTGCGTAATTTCTGGAGCCAATGGGATAGGTTGTAGGGATGGGAACTGGGAGAGCTTACTGCGCATTTCTGGGAGTGAAGGAAGGTTGGGTGATTGAAAAAATACATAATTGAAGGACTCAGGGGATGAGATTGAGGCTTGAGGTTGAGAAGTGTGCAATTCAAGTCAGGCTGGAAGACATGACTACACAAATTTGGAGGTCAAGGTCAAGGCTTGGGCACAAAAATTGCACAATGGAGCAGTTCTAGGAGGTAGGTACTTCACATTGTGAAGTTCCAAGAAGTAAGGTCACATCTAGAGGACTGAGACTATGCACTGCACAGATCAAGGGAGGTCGAGTGAAACTAATTTTCTCGGTCGGGAAGTTTTACAAAAAATGACTAAGTTCGCGACTTGTGAGATTTGTGTGAACAATGATGAACTTTGAATATGATAAAAAAATTATTCTCTTTTATGACTCAAATAACGTGGATCATCCATGACATACAAATAAATAATTTCCCTCCGTGTGACTGCTTTACGACTACTTATGATAAGTGTGACACCAAAGATACACTTTACCACGACCATGACGACACTTGTGCAACAGTGCTCAAAAATTTGGAAATGAGTGCAAAGGGTACTTACAAGGTTAGAACAACTCATTTTAACAAAGGTTACCTCTTGTAACCACTATAAATCTCATCCCAAATGGTGTGGTATCTTTAGAGAAGTTGTATAACTTGTAGAATCGCTTACGGGGACCCATTAATGCAAAGAGACCCATAGTTCCACACTATCGCACGAACATATTAACTTGGGAATAGATAAAGATCTTAAATATGTTAACATTGGTACTTGTTAATATTGGTAAGATCTTAAATATGTTAATATCGGTAAGATCTCCCAGTGCTCATCCTTGTATCTTGTCCCATTGGCTCCGGAAACTAGGCAGTCATGTCCCTAAGCCTGGTTTGAATTGTGAACTATGCAGTCTCAAGGCTCAAGCATTCCCCTTGTCTGCCTGAACTACACAATTGCACAGTCACTAAGCCTCCTTGTCCAGTCTCTCACTTGTTCTGAGCTTAGTTAATGGATCAGAAAGCATCATCTTAGGCTAGGGGTTTTTAGATTGATCTCATCTCATCATGAGTGACTTACAGGAACATGTACTCTATCATGTCATGGAGATATGATGAAGGAAGAGAAGAAGGAGGGAATATTGCTCAAATACACTCTTGCAACTAAACTCGCAAGATTATTGATCAAAATAAAGCAAAAGAAAACTAGTTCGTGACCACTATCCAATACATGAGATCATTGAAGACTCATTATCACCAAGGCATGTAGAGGATAAAAGGAAAGTTATTTCATCATGAGTGGTCATATGCCACATCACTATTGTACACCATGTCTATTGTAATAAAAATGTATTGTGGAGTGGAAGTCCAAAGGACACACATGAGTGTAAAGAGTCATGTAAGTTGAAAAGTCATGGGAAGTCAAACAGTCATGAGGGTAGCCAAAGAGTCACCCTTTGTTATATATATTCTCTCATTGTACGAGCATAGGAATTTTCACCTTGGCTCCACTAGCAAAGCATTAGAGAGATAAGCTAGTTATTTTGTAGAGAAAGGAGTGGCTCCAATGCTCCACTATTGGAGTTAGCAATGTTCATTGTACATATGTGTCTTGGAAATTTTACTTAATAAAATAAGCCTTCCAAGGCCATCACGTTATTCATGCATGGACTGTGAATGTTTGTAAGACTATTATGTGGATTTTTGTATTTCACGTTTTCTTTAACATGTGATAATATAGTTGAACTATTTCAGTTGTTTTAGTACTTATCTTGTTGATAATGTGTTGTAATGGTTGTTATTTTTGTCACATCCTTGTGGATTGTTCCGCTGGATATTAGGCAAATATAATGTTGGTTGTAATGACTGTCGCATCCCTTGTGGACTATACCGTTGGATGTTAGACAGATATTTTTTTTCATGTGTATCTCTTCTTGGGTGGTACTATTACCTCTCTCTTACAGGTTCACTTCTCTCTCTCCCCCATAGTAGAATAACCTCAACATACTTGCAATTGTAAATTCATGAAGCACACCCCCTTGCTTTTCAAAACTACATCTGCACCTCTCTCTCCTACTAACAGTTAGAGAAAAGGAAAATATTTAAGAATATGGAAATCAGCCCTTTATTTCTGATGGGACTGCTACATCAAATGGTGTGAGGTCTAATTGGGACTCCATATCAAGGAGATCCCATGAATGTTGGTGGGTCCAAGACTATCAACAGAAGACAAAAAATTTGCAAGATTTAGGCTTAATTACTTATTTAACTTTGATGAACAAACAAGGATGAAGGAGAGGATGAATTAATTTCCTAATTTAGTCCCTAACTAGGTTTTGTTGATAACTTGATTCTCTTATAATTTTGAAGGGAAATAATAAAAATATTTGAATAAAAAATAAGAGAGGATTAGGGCTCCTTATTGTACATGAATTCATAGTATCATGCAAGACAAACCAATATTAATTAGTTTCCACAAATATATGCTAAAAGTAAAAAAACAAATCATGCAAACAAGTAATCGCACATTAAATGCAAATATGAGCATATCATGTTTGTATGCCATTATTTTAACAAAGCCTCATACCTCACATGTTAACACAATATAAACAATGTAATAACTCTAACACGGGAATCTAAATGCATAATTGTAAATAGTGGGTTAGATTGGCAGTAGGCCTACATGGAAAATGATAGAGAACTCGTATGTATAAAGGCCCATAGAGGTCCTTACTACCTATGTTCCCTTATAATTATTGTATTAGGATGTATTTGAATTTTTTTTGTGGTTTTATCATTATATATAAGGACTAACTATCACTTATATTAATAATTTCCTTTTTGTTTATGCTTAATGTCAAAATTTGATGTTCATTATGTAATATAAGGTTATCATACTTTATTGTGTATTGTATTCACTACAAGTTGTACAAGTGGATAACGCTTCATATTTTAGCACCTTCCAGGAGTGCATCTCACTATTAGAGCTATTGATTTCACTAGTCACCTCCAAATTGAGCGAGAAACGAATTTTGACAAGATAAAATGTTTGGGAACAATTTAAATTATAAATGCGTGATAATATAAAAGATAAGATCTATGCAAGTGAGGGTTTCTACCTTGTCATAAAACCTTGGTATAACTAGTAAAATTCACTAAAATTCACATATTGCAAGTTTCTAAAGTTCAAATTAGACAAGAATGAATGCATTTCAAAGAATACAACCAAAGGTCCAAATTTCAAAGTAATTAGGGAAAAATTAAGAGAGAAGATATTTCCAAAAAATCACTCACTTAAGAATGAATAAAAGAAATTATGTTTAGTAAATCAACCATAAATTTATCTTGAGAATCCAAATTGAGTGACCAAAGGCATTTTGGAGAAGATGTTCCATGTTATTACAATTCCAGTGTTCATTGCATTTAGAGCATAAATCTTGGAGATATAACAAGGACAAGGTTGCCTTTCATAATGATGTTAATAAAAATTCTTAAAGATAGAAGTAAACTTAAAATGGTCATCACTTTTGACTGTAATTCCTAACAAAGGTGACTTAAAAAGAAATAAAAAAAGGAACTAGATAAAATTATTTGTAACAAATTGGAATAATTTTTGTGTAGGCAATGGAGCTGGAATTAATAGATTCAGTAACTAATGAAAATTATTAGTCTAGAGCTAATAGAAATGTAATACTTAATGGATATGTATTGAGTCTAAAGAAAATTGAATTTTTTAGAGGAAAATTTGAGAAGTGCTTCCTTTTGCATGTCTCCATTCTAAGGGTGAAGTTGAGGAGTGCTATGTGATTCTTAATAGAGATAGTATATTTAAGTTTATGTTTGGAAATTTTTAATTATCAAATATATGGATTAAAAAAAAAAAAATTACACGAAACAAGTAAATATGATTGAAACATGAAACAAATCAATGAGAAAATGAAGAATGCTAAAGAAAATCCTAGAGAAAAAGATAATCAAATCAACAAGTTGCAATCCCTTAATCAAACATTTGTTAAAGATGTTAAGAACTTGAAAGAAGATAAAAAAAGAAAATAAAGGGATTAAAATGATAATTTAAAATAAAAATGTGCAACGAAAGAATAAGAAATAAAAAAGTTGCATAGTCATAAGAAATAGCAACTTAACAATATTAAGAAAGTGAAAAGATGCTTACAAGAGGAAGAATAAGACATCATAGGTAAACATATGGCCAAGAAAGTTAATTAGGAAATCTGTAAAATGGTTAGGGAATCCCTCAATATTGATGATATCAAATCATAAATGTGAACAAGCATTAACACATAAAATTAATGGATAATGTTAGCATAGGAAAATTTATCTTAACAATATGTTGGCGGTGATGGACCCACCAACATTCAAGGGATCTCCCCAATATGGATTCCAAATTATACCTCACACTGTTTGGCATAGGAGTCCCATCTAGAATAAAGGTTCAATTTCCATATTCTTAAAGATTTTCCTTGGCTCTCATTGTCAGTAAGAGAGAGGGGTGAAAATTTACTTTCGAAAATAAAGGGGGGTGTGCCTGGTGAATGTCCACTTGCAAGTATATCAAGGTTCTTCTACTATGGGGGAGAGATAAAAGTGAGCCTCTAAGAGAGAGGTAATATTACCACCCAGGAAGAGACACACATTAACCAAAGGATATGTCTAACATCCAGCGGAATAGTTCACAAGGGATGTGATGGTTGTTACAACCAACAATTGAGAAATATCTTCCTAATATCCTGCGGAATAGTCCACAAGGATGGGATAGCAATAACAACCATCACAACACAAACTCAACAATATAAACACTAAAATAACTGAAATAGTTCAACTATATCAGTACATGTGAAAGCAAACATCAAAAACAAACATCCACAGAATAGTCTTACAAACATTCATATTCCATGATGAAGAACGTGTTGGCCTCAGAAGGCTTCTATTATTAAGTAAAATTTCCAAGACACATGTACAATGAACATCACTAGCTCCAATAATGGAGCACTGGAGCCACTCCTTTCTCCACAAAAGAAATATCTTATTGCTTTAATGCTTTTCTGGTGGAGCCAAGGTGAAAAGTCCTTTGCTTATACAATGAGGGAGAATATATAACCAAGGGTGACTCTTTGAATACCTCCATGACTGTTTGAATTCCCATGATGTTTCAACTTACATGACTCTTTACATTACATGTGTGTCCTTTGGACTTCCACTTTACAATACATTTTGAATACAATATACATGGTCCATAATAGTGATGTGGCATATGACCACTCATGACATGACATGACATGAAACTGTTGACATGGACTACTTGATGACATGGCAATGTCAAGCCACTATTGATGTTGTGAATTAAGTGTCTTTGTGAAAGGGTTTTCCTTTTCACAACTGCATGCCTTGGTGATAAGGATTCTTCATTGATCTCAAGTCTTGGATAGTGGTCGCAAACTAGTGTCCTTTCGATCTCTCATGATCAATCAACTTATCAGTTCAGCCATAAGATATTATTTGAGCATGATCCCCTCCTTATTCTCCTCCTTAATCTTCTAACCATGACATTATAGAGTACATGTTCCTAAAATTCACTCATGATGAGAAGACACCAATATGAAAACCCCTAGCCTAAGATGATGCATTTTGATCCATGAACTAAGCCCGAAACAAGTGATAGGTTGGGAAAGGAGGCCTAGTGACTGCACAGTTCTGTAGTTTAGGTAGGCATGGGGAATCCTTGATCCTTGAGACTATGTAGTGCACAGTTCAAGCTGGGATGAGGAACATGACTGTGCAGTTTCTAGAGCTAGTGGGACAGGTTGTAGGGATGGGCACTGGGAGAGCTTACTGTGTAGTTTTGGGAGTGAAGGAAGGTTGTGTGATTGCAAAAATGTGTAATTTAAGGACTCAGAGGATTATATTGAGGCTTGAGGTTGAGAAGTGTCCAGTTCAATTCGGGCTAGAAGCCATGACTGCATAATTTTGGAGGTCAAGGTCAAGGCTTGGGCACAAAAATTGCAGAATGGAGCAGTTCTAGGAGGCAGGTACTTCACATTGTGAAGTTCCAAGTAGTAAGTTCACATCTATAGGAATGAGACGATGTATTGTACAGATCAAGGGAGGTCGAGTGAAGCTAAGTTGCTCAGTCGGGAATTTTTAAAAAAATGACTAAGTGCGTGCCTTGTGAGATCTGTGTGAACAATGATGAACTTTGACCATGATAAAAAAAATATTATATTTGACAAATCAAATAATTTTGATCATCTATGACATGCAAACAAATAATTTTTCTCCTTGTGACATATTTACGACTACTTATGATAAGTGCGACACCAAATATACACTTTACCACGACTGTGACGACACTTGTGCGAAAGTGCTTAAAACTTTGGAAATGAGTGCGAAGGGTACTTGCAAGGTTAGAACAACTCATTTGAACAAAGGTGGCCTCTTGGAACCACTAGAAATCTCGTACCAAAGGGTTTGGTATATTTAGAGAAGTTTTATAACCTGCAGAAATGCTTATGGGGACACATTAATGCAAAGAGACCCATAGTTCCATGCTATCGCACAAACATATTAACTTGGGAACAGATAAAGATTTGAAATATGTCAATATTGGTACTTGTTTTACATCACAAGAGTGACAAGCCTTCACGTGGACATACAATGAGCTTAAAAATTATGACACATGAATCATCTAGCATGTAATACCAATAAAGGAAGGGGCCAAGCCGTTTCAACAAAAACTGAGGAAAGTGCACCTAACGCTTGAGCCTCTTATTCAGAAAGAGTTGAAGAATTTTTTGGATCCTCAGATCATATACAAAGTGTGGCACTCTACCTGAGTGGCAAATTTTGTCCCTGTCAGAAAGAAGTATGGGGAAATCCGTTTGTGCATTGATTTCAAAAATCTCAATCGCGCCTCGGAAAAGGATAACTACCCCGTGTCGTCCATGGAAACTTTTTTACAAACAGTATTTGGGTCTGAAATGTTTCCTCTACTCAACGTATATTCAGGATATAACAAGGTGGGAGCAATAAATTGAGATGTACAACATTGAGCAAGACATCCTTGGTACTAGCATAAATCCTTAGTACGTGGACATGCACCAATACCTTCAGCACGACACCATTCCCTCCCATTTTTCTTCATGGAAGAAGAGGGAACTGAGGCTTAAATAATTATCCTACTAGTTGGTTCATGGGGTGATTTTCAAAAAACAACATAACAAAATATTTCTTGGGTGTTTGGACAGACATGATTCAGAGAAGGTATTGTGTGATCTCCACGACATGCCAATCAGGGGACACTTTTCGGGAAACACCACAGTGCATAAAATCATCTGGAGAGTTTTTATTGGTCCACACTATTTAAGGATTCTTATGCTCATGACCACAAATTTCCGGTCTTTCAAAGGTGTGCGAGCAGAAACAAGAAGTCAACCACCCCACTGTAGCCTATCACAGTGGAAAAACCATTTCAACAGTGATGATTAGATATTATTGGTGAAATATTTCCACATTCATCAAAGCATCACCACTACATTCCCACTGCCACAGATTAATTCACGCAGTGGATAGAAGCACTTCCACAACAGGTGAATGATCAAGAAGTCATCAACTTCCTATGGCAGAACATCATCTCCAGGTTTGGTGTTCCCACTTCACTTTTTTTTTACAATGCAACATATTTCTCATCATTACATATTTATGACTTTGCATTGGAAAATGGAATTTTATTGAAGCATTACACTAATTACTACCCTCAAGGGAATTGTCTTTTTGAATCCATGAATAATAACTTGATATGCATCATTAGTAAGACTGTATTATCTGAGCAGATGAACTGACACTCTGCTTTGGTAAATGATTTGTGGGTTAATTGAGTCACGCCTAAGCCTTCCATGAACACCTCCCCTTACTTCTTGGTATACATAAAAGAAGCCATGCTTCTACCCAATATCTACCTACCTACTCTCCAACTTTCTCAAGATTCCCAAGGCAAGCCATGTCTGTTAGTGTAGCATAGGATGGGCAACCTTCATAAGCTCTGAGAAGAAAGACTGAAAGCCAAAGAAAAAAATATTATTTCATGAAAATCGTATCAAGAGGTGGTTCAGAAAGAAGTCTATAGGGAAGAATAGATTTAGTGTGGGTGACTTGGTCTTGAAGTGGAACAAAGCCCATGAATACAAAGGAAAAAACACTAAGTTTATATCCCTCTAGATTGTACCATTCAATATACACTATAATCTTGGCCAACCCACCTATCGTCTTCAATCACTTTACGGGAAGACTAACTCTCTCCCTATCAATGACCAATATCTCAAACACTATTTTCAATGAGCATTAGGAGTTGTGCCCTACACTATGTACATATTTTTCTTTTTATTTTTTTATTGTTTTTGTTTTTGTTTTCCTTGTCTCTTGTTTTTCATGTGAATAAGTGTTGTCCTTGTCCATGTGTTGGTTTCTAAGATTGTGTGTGCCTGAAGTCTAAGGAGTCTGTGACAATTCAAAATTTGGCTAGCATTTGGTTCATCTTACTTGTGTTGTTTATTTCTTTTGGACAATGAAGTTCTGATGGAAAATACGATCTTCTGTAAGGAGATTTTTGGGAAAACCATGAAATCACGTCTACCCGAGAAACCTTGTGCCTATATTCGGTATTTATGTTTCGGTGTTTTCATGCTTATCCAATCAGTAGAGAAGGAGAAGGGGAAAATCTAAATGAGTAAAACTAAATTAGAGTTACCTATATACTTATCTAAAAGAACAAAATTTCCTCAATCTCAATAAGTTTGGATCCCTTTTCTGCCAAAAATGAATAAGTTCCAATGCATAGTCCTCTCTAAAAAAAAAAGGTGAAAGAAGAGAAATGTGCAAAGAGATAAATCAAGAAACTTCATTAGGGTACTGTTTATTCTCGTTGGCAACAGAGCGATGTTTTTGTTCTTGAATTTCCTCCTTTGGGATATTGTCCAGGCCTGCCGGCAGCGAAGCAACACCAAAGACGAAAAACTTATACTCTGAAAATAATTAAACTTGCGAGCTTCACTACCCTTCCCTAAAAATTGTGATAAAGTTGAATATTTTTCGAGTTAAACAGAAATGGAATGATGGCGACTTAGCCTTTTCACAAGGTAAGTGGGGAAACTAAAGTGATATGCATGATGAATCAATACTCCCAGAAGAACCAAGGCCCTACACAAAAAAAGTTAACTGAGACAAAGAATTTGGAATTATACCAGTATGTCTCCAAGTGTTGTAGTTACTACAACCCCCTCCAAAATTTTGGCCTATACCAAATTTCAGAGCCTTCCTCGGTCTTGTTCATGTTTTCGCAAATTTTGAAGTTCATTTTATTGGTTTTCCTACAATGTTGTGATCCCTTTCGCAAGGTAGGAAAAGTGTCATATTTTGGCATGTTGGTTGTTGCATTGTATGTATGAGTTTATTCTAGAAATTCCAAGATTTCACCTTTGTGAAAATGATTTTCTCTAATCTTTTAAGTACTCGTCGCACTAATTTCCAAATTTTTGAGCACTATCGCACAAGTGTCGTCACAGTCATCGTAAAGTGTATTGTTGGTGTCACACTTGTCATAACTGGTCAAAACGTGGTCACACAAAGGGAAATGATTTGTTTTTATGTCATGGATGATCTATTTCATTTTAGTTGTCAAACATGCTAAGTGTGTGTTCAGAGTCAAAGGTCATCACTGTTCACACCAATCTCACTAGTCCCGCACTTCGTCATTTTTTGAAAAAATTATTGATCGGGAAACTTAGCTTCATATAGACTCCACTGCGTTGCGCATTATGTAGTACCAGTCCTCTATCTATGGCCTTGTTTCTTGGAACTACATAGTGAAAAGTATCTTCCTCGTAGGACTGCTCCATTGCGTAGTTTTTGTGACCAAGCCTTTACCTTGACCTCCAGAATTACGCAATCATGGCCTCTAGCTCGGCTTGAACTCATCCCTCAATCTCAAGCTCATCCCTTGAGCCCTTGAATTTAACACTGCATAGTCACCTATCCTTCCTTGACACCTATAAATGCACAGTAAGTTCTCCTAGTGCTCATCCCTGTAGCTTGTCCCATTGGCTCCGGAATCTAGGCAGTCATGTCCCTTTGCCTAGTTTGAAGTGTGCATTATGCAGTCCCAAGGCTCAATTCTCCCCCTTTTCTACCTAAACTGCACAACTGCACAGTCACTAAGCCTCCTTGTTTAGTATCTCACTTTTTCTGAGCTCATTTCATGGATCAGAATGAATCATCTTAGGCTAGGGGTTTTCAGATTGATGTCATATCATCATGAGTGACTTACAGGAACATGTACTCTATCATGTCATGGAGAGATGATGAAGGAAGATGAGGGAATAATTCTAAAATACACTCTTGCAACTGAACTCACAAGATGATTGATCAAAATAAAGCGAAAGAACACTAGTTTGCGACCACTATCCAATACTTGATTTCATTGAAGACTCATTATCCCCAAGGCATGCAAAGGAGAAAAGGAAAGTTATTTAATCAATACAATTAACTATCAGCAGCAGCAGTGGCTTGATATTCCCATGCCATCAATTAGTCCATGTCAGTAGTGTCATGTCATGTCATGTCATGAGTGGTCATATACCACATCAATAATGTACACCATGTCTATTGTAATAAAAATGTATTGTGAAGTGGAAGTCCAAAGGAAACACATGAATGTAAAGAGTAATGTAATTTGAAAAGTCATGGGAAGTCAAACAATCATGAGGGAAGCCAAAGAGTCACCCTTGGTTATATATACTCTCTCATTATATGAGCAAAGGAATTTTCACCTTGGCTCCACCAGCAAAGCATTAGAGAAATAAGCTAGTTATTTTGTAGAGAAAGGAGTGGCTCCAATGCTCCACTATTGGAGCTAGTGATGTTCATTGTACATAGGTTTCTTGGAACTTTTACTTAATAACAGAAGCCTTCCGAGGCCATCACGTTCTTCATGCATGGACTGTGAATGTTTGTCAGACTATTTTGTGGATTTTTGTATTTCATGTTTTCTTTAACATGTGCTAAGATAGTTGAACTATTTTAGTTATTTTAGTACTTATCTTGGTGAGAATGTGTTGTAATGGTTGTTATTTTTCTCCCATCCTTGTGGATTGTACCATAGGATATTAGGTAGGTAGTTCTTAATTGTTGTTTGTAATGACTATCGCATCCCTTGTGGACTATTCCATTGGATGTTAGACAAATATTTGTGTTCATTTGTGTCTCTTCCTGGGTGGTACTATTACCTCTCTCTTAGAGGCTCACTTCACTCTCTCCCCCACAGTATAAGAACCTCTACATACTTGAAATTGTACATTCACCAAGCACACCCCCTTGATTTTCAAAAGTATATATGCACCTCTCTCTCCTACTAACATTTACAGCCAAGACATATCTTTAAGAATATGGAAATCAGGCCTTTATTTATGATGGGACTGCTACACCAAATGGTGTGAGGTCTAATTGGGACTTCATATAAAGGAGATCCCATGAATTTTGGTGGGTCCAGGATAGTCAGCAGAAGACAAAAAAATGGAAATATTTAAACTTAATTACTTATTTAACTTTGATGAATAAGCAAGGATGAAGGAGAGGATGAATTAATTTCCTAACTTGGTCCCTAACTAGGTTTTTTTGATAACTTGAGTCTCTTATAATTTTGAAGGGAACTAATAAAAATAGTTGAAGAAAAAATAAGATAGGATTAGGCCTCCTTATTGTACATGAATTCATAGTTTCCACAAATTTATGCTAAAAGTAAAAAAAAAAATCATGCAAACAAGTAATCCCACATTAAATACAATTATGAGCATATCATGTTTGTATGCCGCTAGTTGAACAAAGCCTCATACCTCACATGTTAACACTATATAAACAATGTAATAACTCTAACAAGGGTATCTAAATGCATAAAGGATCAAATGCATAATTGTAAATAGTGGGTTAGGTTGGTAGTAGGCCTACATGGAAAATTATAGAGAACTTGTATGTATAATATGTCTATAGAGGTCCTTACTACATATGTTCCCTTATAATTATTGTATTAGGATGTATTTGAATTTTTTAGTGGTTTTATCATTATATATTATGACTAACTATCACTTACATTAATAATTTTCTTTATGTTTATCCTTAATGTCAAAATTTGATGCACATTGTGTAAATATAAGGTTATCATACTTTATTGTGAGTTGTATTTATTACAAGTTGTACAAGTGGTTAACGCTTCATTCAGCACCTTCTAGGAGTGCATCTCACTACTAGAGCTATTGTTTTCACTAGTGACATCCAAATTCAGTGAGATATCAGTTTTGACAAGATAATATGTTTGGGAACAATTTAAATTGTAAATGTGTGATAATATAAAATATAAGATCTATGCAGGTGAGGGTTTCTACCTTGTCATAAAACCTTGGTATAACTAGTAAAATTCACTAAAATGAACATATTGCAAGTTTCTAAAGTTCAAATTAGACAAGAATGAATGCATTTCAAAGAATGCAACTAAAGATCCAAAATTCAAAGTAATTAGGGAAAAATTAAGAGAGAATATATTTCAAAAAAATAACTCACTTAAGAATGAATAAAACCAATTAGGTTTAGTAAATCAACCATAAATATATCTTGAGAATCCAAATTGAGAAGATGTTCCATGTGATTACAATTCTGGTGTTCATTGAATTTGGAGCATAAATCTTGGAGATATAACAAGGACAAGGTTTCCTTTCATAAAAATGTTAATAAAAAAGATTAAAGATAGAAGTAAACTTAAAATGGTCTTCACTTTTTATTGTAATGCCTAACAAAGGTGATTTAAAAATAAATCAAAAGAGGGACAACATAAAATTATTTGTAACAAATTGGAATATTTTTTATGTAGGCAATGGAGTTGGAATGAAATTCAGAGATTTAGTAATAATGCAAATACTTAGTCTAGAGCTAATGGAAATGTAATACTTAATGGAGACGTATTGAATCTAAAGAAAGATTGAAGTTTTTAGAGGAAATTTTGATAAATGCTTCCTTTTGCATGTCTCCATTCTAAGGGTGAAGTTAAGGAGTGCTAGGTGATTCTTAATAGAGATAGTATATTTAAGTTTATGTTTGAAAATTTTGAATTATCAAATATATGGATTAAAATTTAAAAAATAACACGAAACAAATAAATATGATTGAAACATGAAAAAAATCAATGAGAAAATGAAGAATGCTAAAGAAAATCCTATAGAAAAAGATAATCAAATCTCCAAGTTGCAATCCCTTAATCAAACATTTGTTAAAGATGTTAAGAACTTAAAAGAAGATAAAAAAAGAAAATCAAGGGAGTAAAATGATAATTTACAAGAAAAATGGGCAAAGAAAGAAGAAGAAATAAAAAAGTTTCATAATCCTAAGCAATAGTAACTTAACAATTTTAAGAAAGTGAAAAGATGCTTACAAGAGGAAAAATAAGACATCATAGGTAAACATATAGCCAAGAAAGTTAAATAGGAAATCTGTAAAACAATTAGGGAATCCCTCAATATTGATTATATCAAATAATAAATGTGA
Organism: Pinus albicaulis; assembly: GCA_034641835.2. Classification (NCBI taxonomy): domain Eukaryota; kingdom Viridiplantae; phylum Streptophyta; class Pinopsida; order Pinales; family Pinaceae; genus Pinus; species Pinus albicaulis. The sequence continues at coordinate 932,948,105 of CM076570.1, read as the reverse complement.
ACAAGCATTAACATATAAAATTAATGGATAATGTTAGCATAGGAAAAATTATCTTAACAATATGTTGACGGTGCTAGACCCGCCAAAATTCAAGGATATTCCCGATATGAAGTCCCAATTAGACCTCACACTGTTTGGCATAGGAGTCCCATCTAGAATAAAGGTTTGATTTCCATATTCTTAAATATTTTCCTTGGCTCTCACTGACAGTAAGAAAGAGGGGTGCAGATGTACTTTCGAAAATAAAGGGGGGTGTGCCTGGTGAATGTCCAATTGCAAGTATATCAAGGTTCTTCTATTGTGGGGGAGAGATAAAAGTGAGCCTCTAAGAGAGAGGTAATAGTACCACCCATGAAGAGACACACATGAACCGAAGGATATGTCTAACATCTAGCGGAATAGTCCACAAGGGATGTGATGATCATTACAACCAACAATTGAGAAAGATCTTCCTAATATCCTGTGGAATAGTCCATAAGAATAGGATAGCAATAACAACCATTACAACACATTCTCTACAAGACAAACACTAAAATAACTGAAATAGTTCAACTATATTAGTACATGTGAAAGCAAACATGAAATACAAACATCCTTAGAATAGTCTTACAGACATTCATATTCCACAATGAAGAATTTGTTAGCCTTGGAAGGCTTATATTATTAAGTAAAAGTTCCAAGACACATGTAAAATGAACATAACTAGCTCCAATAGTGCAGCGTTGGAGCCACTCCTTTCTACACAAAAGAACTAGGTTATCTCTTTAATGCTTTGTTGGTGGAACCAAGGTGAAAATTCCTTTGCTCATAGAATGAGGGAGAATAAATAACCAAGGGTGACTCTTTGAATACCTCCATGGCTATTTTACTTCCTATGACTTTTCAACTTACATGACTCTTTACATTCCATGTGTGTCCTTTGGACTTCCACTTTACAATACATTTTGAATACAATATACATGGTCCAAAATAGTGATGTGGCATATGACCACTCATGACATGACATGGCATGAAACTACTGACATGGCCTTATATGTGACATGGAAATGTCAAGCCACTGTTGATGTTGAGATTTAAGTGTCTTCGTGAAATAGCTTTCCTTTTCACATTTGCATGCCTTGGTGATAAGGATTCTTCAATGATTTCAAGTCTTGGATAGTGGTCAAAAAATAGTGTCCTTTCGATTTCTCATGATCAATCAGCTTATCAGTTCAGCCATAAGAGTTTATTTGAGCATTTTTCCCTCCTTCTTCTCCTCTTGCATCTTCTCACCATGACATGATAGAGTACATGTTCCTAAAATTCACTCATGACGAGAAGACACTAATCTGAAAACCCCTAGCCTAAGATGATGCATTCTGATCCATGAACTGAGCCTAGAACAAGTGATAGGTTGGGAAAGGAGGCTCAGTGACTGTGCAGTTGTGCAGTTTAGGTAGGAAATGGGAATCCTTGGTCCTTGAGACTATGCAATGCGCAGTTCAAGCTGGGATGAGGAATATGGCTGCGTAGTTTCTGGAGCTAGTGGGACTAGTTGTAGGGATGGGCATTGCGAGAGCTTACTGCGCAGTTCTAGGAATGAAGGAAGGTTGGGTGATTTCACAACTACATAATTGAAGGACTCAGGGGATGATATTAAGGCTTGAGGTTGAGAAGTGTGTAGTTAAAGTTGGGCTGGAAGCCATGATTGCACAATTTTGGAGGTCAAGGTCAAGGCTTGGGCACAAAAATCTCACAATGGAGTAGTTCTAGGAGGCATGTACTTCACATTGTAAATTTCCAAACAGTAAGGTCACATCTAGAGGACTGATACTACACAGTGCACATATCAAGGGAGGCTGAGTGAAGCTAAGTTTCTCGGTCGGGAATTTTTACAAAAAATGACCAAGTGTGCGACTTGTGAGATCGGTGTGAACAATGCTGAAATTTTAATATGATAAAAAATGTATTTTATTTGATGACTCAAATAACGTTGATCATCCATGACATATAAACAAAGCATGCCCCTCTATGTGACATCTTTACAAATGCTTATGATAAGTGCGACACCAAAGATGACACTTGTGCAACAATGCTCAAAACTTTGGAAATGAGTGCGAAGGGTACTTACAAGGTTATAACAACTCATTTGAACAAAGGTGACCTCTTGTAACAACTAGAAATCTCATACATATAATGTGACAACCAACATGCCAAAATACGACACTTTTTTTATCTTATGATAAAATGAACTTCAAAGTTTGTGATAGTAATGAACAAGACCAAGGAAGGCTTTGAAATTTGGTATAGGCCAAAATTTTGGAGGTTTTTATAGTAGCTACAACACTTCGGGACACACTGGTAGAATTATAGCTTCTCTACCTTGGTTAAATTCTTTTGTGCAAGGCCTTGATTATTCGAGGAGTATTGATTCATTGTGAAAATTATTTTGGTTTCCCCACTTACCCCGTGAATAGACGAAGTCCACATCATGCCATTTCAGTTTGACTTAACAAAAATTCAAATTTATCACAATGTTTCATGTAGGGAAGGGAAATGAATCTCACGAGTTTAATATTTTTAGATAATAATTTTTTCATCTCTGGTGTTGCTCCGCTGCCAGTAGCCTTGGAAAGTACCTTGGTGGAGTCATTATAGGAACAAAAACATTGCTATGCTACCAGCAAGCCTGAACAGTACCCCAATGGAGTTACCTGATTTACCTCTCTGTAGAGGAAGCCTTTCTCTTTTTTTTTCTTTATTATTATTTATTTTTAACAGGAGTGTGCATTGGCACTTATTCATTTTGGCCGAAAGAGGGATCCCAACTTATTGAGAGCATGAGAGGTTGTTCTTTTAGAAAAATATATAGATACCTCTGATTTAGTTTTTCTCATTTATATTTTCCCCTTCTCCCTTTCTACTGATTGGATAAGCATGAAAACACAAAAAAATAAAATAATCAATATAGGAACAAGGTTTCTCGGATAGACATTGGTTCATTGTTTGTCCAAAACTATCCTTATGGATGGATCGTATTTTCTATCAAAACCTCATCGACCAAAAGATATAACCAACACAAGGAAGATGGAAAAAAGGCTAACCAAATGTTGAAGTATCACAAGGCTCATTACACTTCAGCCACACACAATCTCTGAAACCCACACATGGACAAGAACAACACTTATTCGCACAACGGGACAAGAAATAAAGCTAACAAGAACAAGAATAATGTATATATATATATATATATATATATATATATATATATATATATATGTCAGGCACAACCCTTGATGCTCATTAAAAATAGTGTTTGAGCTCTTGTCCATTGACAGGGAGAGAGTCAGTCTTCCCTTCAAGTGATTGAAGATAATCAGTGTGTTGGCCAAGCTTCTTGTGTACTGTGTGTTAGTATGAATCTTTCGTCATAAAAGACCACTTTAGCTATGAATAAAAAATATCCCTAACATCGATTATGGCTGCCAAATATCTTTAAATCTGCAATTATGTGATCCAAATAATGCTGCACAAATCCAGATCTAAGCATAAAAGACATTAAGCATATAAAGTAAAGTGTGGCTCCATGCATCCAACAGACAAGACAAGAAAAATGTATTTGAAAGAGAAATATTAAAAATGGGCACCTGAGAGGAAAACAAGAAAGGTGTTTTCCAGTTCTCCTCAATGGGATGGGTTCTTGAAAGTCCTCAGCATTTCAGATCTATAATCTCTCTCTCTTGTTGGTGTAGAAAACCCAGACAAGCATAGAACTCAAAGGGAGCTCACAAGGCAAAAATGGAGAACGTGACCAATTATAGATCCAGAGTGATCTAATGCAATGGAAGGTGACTAATGAATGGGAAAAACCCTTCTATTTATAACAAAATATTAGGGCGGTCTAGAACTTGGTGCATGAATAAAACTTTATTAATCAAATTCTAGAACCACCTTTTAGGAATATTTTATTACATTTGTTGGAGGGGAAAGGATTTTTGACTTGGGTCAATTCCTTTATTTATAAATAATAAATAAATAAATGATTTATTTATTATTTTAAGGAAATGGTGGAAATATAATTAAATAAATAATGATTTATTTAATTATTTATAAATGATTTAGTCAAATTTAAGTAGGAATATTATTTAAATAAGGATTTAAATAACTTATTCCTAGGAAATAATCAAATAAATAAGGATTTATTTAATTGATTTCCTTGTTTTGGGTTAAATATGACCAGGAACTATAAACAAATATAGATTTGTTTATTATTCCCTTTTGGGGCTTTTTGTTTAGACCATAAACAACTTAATAAAGGTGTTTTTACTAAGTTATTTCACATAGTGAAAGAAATTTTACTTAGGGTAAAATTAGTCTTACATGGTGTACTTGGGTTCATCTAATGATAATAGGTTAGATGACCAAAAAAATGGTGTAACAGATTCCCCCCCAATGTACGAGTGTTAAGAGAAAATTGTATGACCGAAGTACATTGTAAGAACTCAATCACTAGACATCAAAAGGGAAGTCAAAGAGAGAAATGTAAGGTAGGAAAATGTGTTGAAGGACTAGACCGTGAGGAGACGAGACTTACAGGTGCAACAAGTCTCTAGTTTATGAACTGGTACCTGTGCTAAAGGCGGCGGGGGAGGCATACCTATGCCTGCTGAGACAAAGTACAAAAGAATAGTATGTCCAGTAAACAAGGAACTGAACTAGAAAGGACATGCTGGCATAAATACGAGCCAGAAAAATAGAAGGATGAATCCCACATACAAGCTATGCCTGGAATAACAGTAAGGACTTATACAATAATATTTGAGTACATGAGATACAAATACAACCCAAATCCCCCCTACACACGAGGAAGGACTCGCAAAATCTGACTGATACATGCAAGTCGAAAAGGCGCTGCAAATGGTTGAGGACGATATCATCAAATGGAAGGAGCTGCATCAAGGGCTGAAATGAAGAAGTCGTCCGGGCATGTGGGGGGTTACCTGCAGGGCCACCCCCTCATGAGGGTTGAAACATATCACACACACACACACACCCGGGAATCACCAATAGTTGTTGCTGCATCACTATACCATCAAGTATACGGATCATGATCATGCTGAAAGGAGCTCGGACCAAGGTAAACTACCCTCTAGACCTGGATTCTGGAGTAAATGAGTTAATGTCGACAAAAGGAGGTCTGCCATAGGTGAGGCAATAAGGGATCCCCAACTAAGGCACGAGAGAAAATAGTAGAGCGACTAATAGACAAACACTTATGATGATAATGAAATGGGGGGAGATCCAAAGGGGACCATAAAAAACATGAGTACAAAATGGTATCTCATGACGGAAATTGACACGAACAGGAATGAGTATGTAGGCAAAGTGGTGCCCCCAATGAAATGTGTTGTAAGTGAGAAAATCTGATTTTGAGGAGAGGTGAAGTAAGACTTCATGGACAACAGGTGTCCTAGTGAAGTAGCGAAGTGCGAAAACAAACAGATGCTGGCTATCTAAAAGAAAATAAAACATGCATTTCGAACGGGAAATGCTAAGGGTAATATCTCTTAAGATAGAGTGCATTGCGAGGATTAGGAAGGATGTGGCCTTCAAATTCCTCTAAAAGATATGCCCCCTTACCAAGGTCTTTACTGATAATGTAAGGACCTAGCCATAATGAGTCGAACTTCCCATGACCAAGGGTATCGTGGGCCTGGTCATATACTAGAACAAGGTCACCTTCATGAAAGGTACGAGGGTGTACTTTTCGATCATACTGAGCTTTGGTGCGCTTTTTGGCTGCTTCAAGAGTTTGCAATGCAACATGATGGTCTTCATAGGGGCGCTCGAACATGATAAGTCGTTGTTCTAGAGGTGGGTATCAGGGAGAAGTTCGACGGCCAAGTGAAGGGAAGTGATTTCACACTCGATCGGTAAGACTACCTCCTCGCCAAAGACAAGGTGGAAAGGAGTGAAACCGGTGGTGGTTTTAACAGAAGTACGATAAGCCCACAAAGCAGGGAAGAGCATGAGATGCCAATTTGTTTTGTGCTTATTCACCATTCGTTGAAGCATGGTCTTAAGAACTTTGTTGACCGCTTCAACTTGGCAATTACCTTGGGGGTAATAGGAAGATGAATATTGGTGCTCAAAACCCAATAGTGAGGATAGCTCATGGCGGATGTCATGTTCAAAATGTCTGCCATGGTCAGAGACCAATTTTTTTGGAACTCCGAATCAAGTACTAACGTGGTTAAAGAAAAAGAGGGCTGCGGTGGCTACCGTATTGTTGAATGTTAGCATAGCTTCGGCCCGTTTAGTGAAATAGTCAATCGCTACGATGATATATTTGTGGTTACCAGCAGATGGAGGTCGACATTCCATAAATTCAGCCCATTACAAAAAGGACCATTTAGCCAGCGGTAGATGGAGAAGAGAGGCACAAAGCAGCAGAGGAAAAATGTTAGCGATTAGAGCAGTGTTTGGCTATGCTGTAATCCTTTGAAGAAAACCCAAAAAATACCGGTATGATTTTTGGGTAGTGGCTTGGCTTGGGAAAGTGGCCACCTAATGACTCTGACAGTTGAAGACTTGCCGACTTCGGCGCTAATAGCGAAACGGCGAAAGACGATATCTACTCCTGACGATAAATGTAAATGGGCTCCCGATTAGAAGGTAGCGAGAGGCTTGGTGTTGGATACGTCGTCGAGCATCACGATCAAGGTGAAGGGCGAACTTTTGGGTTCACAAGTAATTAAGGATGTCACTGTACCAAGGATCATTGGTGGTGATGGCAAATAAATGTTCATCGGGAAGAGCATCATTAATTGGAGTATCTTGCGTCCCGGTAGACAAATCAGAAATGAGTTCAACGAGGACTAAAACTTTCTTACTTTTTGGGGTGACAAATTCAAGGTCGAATTCTTGGAGGATAGTGACCCAACGAGCGTACTTCCCACTAAGGATGCGTCGACTCAATAGGAAAGCCATGGGGTTGGAATCAGTCACAACCTTGGTGGAACGCATGAGGATATAATGATGCAGTTTTGGACCAAGAACACGACAGATAGTGCTAATTTTTATTCATGTGAGTAGGACATAGGTGGGCCTGCAAGGTTCTTACTGACATAATAGATCACATGTTCGCTACCGTTATCATCCTCCTAGATAAGGACACGAGCAACCAAATAGGTGGAAGCGAAGATGTATAGGATAAAATCTCGGTCAAAGTCAGGAGGACGGATCAAGGGAGCGGATGTGAGAGCATGCTTGAGGGCATCAAAAGACTCTTGAGCATAGGTATCCCAAACAAATGGGGTGTGAGATCGAAGAAGTATAAGGAAGCCATGTGCAATAGTGGCATAGTCAGGAACGAATCAGCGAAGAAAACTAGCTTTACCTTGGAGACTTTGTAACTGGCGTAAGGTACAAGGAATAGGAAGTTCAAGAATGGCTTGAACCTTCAAAGGGTGGAGAGTTATCCCGTCTTTAGATACTATGAAGTCGAGGAGATGACCGGCGGGAACACAGAAGACACATTTCAATGGGTTAAGGCGGATGTTATACTTGTGACATCAGAGGAAAATGGTATGCAGATCATGGAGGTTTTGCGCCTGATGTTTAGAACGTGCAGTAAGGTCATCTAAATAGGCAAGGATACTATGAGCTAAGTCATGGAAACAATAAGACATGGCCCGTTGAAAAGTGGCGCCGGCGTTTTTAAGGCCAAATGGCATGACTCAGTATGCGAAAGTGCCCCACGGACTAATGAACGCAGTTTTAAGTTGATCAGCACGACGGATAACGATTTGGTTGTATTCGGAGAGGCCATCCATAAAGGATAGAGCCTCGTGCCTCGCACACTCATCAATGATTTGGTCAATAAATGGTGTGGGGAAGTTGTCTTTGGGACAAGCTTTGTTCAGACCACGAAAGTCGGTGCAAACACGAATGGTGCTTTGTTTTTTGAGGACGGGAACTGGGTTGGAAACCCAAGTGGTGTATTCAATGGGATAAATGAAACCAGCCTGCCGGAGCTTATCAATTTCAGCTTTGATGGCTTCACGTCTAGAGGGATGAATGGGTCTCAACTTTTGACGGACCGGAGTGGCATCAAGCCATGTGTCGATGTGGTGTTCGACAATGGCAGGATCGAAAATATCACGAAATTCTTTGAAGAGTTTGGTGTAGGCTTCAATTTCTTCCGAAGTGCATTGGGTGCCCATGGTGATATGTTCTTCGATACCTGGTTTGACAGAAATGTCTATTTTGATGGTAGGAGAGATATTAGCCATATTGCCTTCTTCGAAAGCGTCAGGTGCAGGGATGGGGTTTTTGAACCAATCGACTTTATCAGGAATGAAGTCTTTAGATTCGAGAGCATATTGGTCATGGGATTGATGTGTAAGGAAGTATGCACGATGGTGCATATCGTCCCATGGAAAATCAGGTTCGGTCATGGCTTCCATGATGTCTTCATCAGATTGGAAGATGGGAAGAGTGGATAGAATAGGATGACCTGATGAGGTAGAAATATGAAACACCTGATTGTGAGGGGAAAGGCCGACATGCACATCATCATGAGGGGTGACAGCAGAGTAAGCAGATGAGTGGGTAGGCGAAACATCGGGGGAAGGCACTAAGGGGTCGGTTGCCGGAAAATGCGGTGATGAGGAAAGGTAGGAAATAGTGGCTGAAGGTTCGGTCATTTCAGTATCAGGATGAGAAATGTTAATTGGGTTAGACAGGTGGTCTGGTGTTAGTGAAGAAGGGTATGAGCAAGTGTGGCTTCGAATTGGTCGTATGCGGCTAAAGAAGCACGATACTCGTGAAGGCGGGGGCAAAGGTGGGTATAATGTCCATGGAAATCGCACAAAGAACAAGGGTGATTGGTGCGCAAGTTTTTAAGATTCGAAAGGGAATCAGGTATGGTGACATAGACCTCAGGGATATCAGATTCCGGAAACATTTCATTGACCATGGTTTTGAGATGCGGTAATTCAGGACAGGTATGGGTGGCGTGGCTGAAAACATCGCACAAAGCACATTGGATGGGATGCTTTGGAGGTCGAGGAGGGGCAGAGTTTCTCGAGGCAACCTTTTCTTTTGATGCCCCACTGCGGGCTTTGCTATTGTTGCCCGACATGGTCACAACAGGAGGTGGTTCCTGATGAGGTGACTAAGGTACTAGTGCAACGGGAGAAGTCATAGGTATCGGTTGAACCAGGGTCAAAGCAAGATATGGTTTGGGTTGACCAGGCAAGATAGTGGCTGGGGGGTCAAGGTGCCAGACGGGTATACCCAAGGTCAAGTTGGGGAGGGATAGGGTGGCCAAGATAGGGACGAAATAAGCTCTGAGAGGGGGAGCAAGGAAAGGAATCTGACCAGCAAGGAAATGGCCAGGAGGAATGGGGCCAAGGGGGTTGATATCGAGCGGAATCGACCCAGGAGGGTAGAGAGGCACGTGACGACTATTTGGGGAAGGAGATTCCGAAGGAAGAAGGTTGGTTGGCGGGGGCGAAGGACTAGGAGCTGGTGGGGGTGGGTGAGGTTGAGGTTGCTTACTAGCCAAAGTGGGTTGTGTAAGGTCAGCCTAAGAGGATTGCATCATGCAAATGTTCGCCAAACTAGGATCAGATACGAGAGGAGGGTCTAGAAAGGTTCCAAGCAAGGAGGAGTCTTTATAGATGTTAGGGGAAACACTGGACAAAGAATCAATGGGTGGCTTATTAGTGACAGCAAAAATAGTGGACTTAGGGGAGGTCTGAGATTTTGGTTCATGATATGTCAACTGGTCAATGGTGACAATCTTGCCATTATGAGGGAAAAACATCTTGCGGTGGACTGCAGATGGGACGACAAACATGGCATAGGTGTAACTATGCCCCAAAAGAATGTTGTAGTTAAGAGGGGCGTCGATAACTTCAACGTCGACACAAACAGTCTTACCCACAAGGGTGATAGGACAGTTACGGAATAGGCCAATGGGCTGGGAGGCATGACCATCCCACGCACGAAGGGTGATTGTGGAAGGGGCCAGCTCAGGATATCCGAGTTGTTTCCAAACCGAAGCAGACATCACACAGGTAGATGCCCCCTCATCAATAATACACTGAGTGACATTGGCATTTCGGATTTTGACTAGGATTTGGAAAGCAACAGAAGCAGGCAGGGGGGGATGGTCTGACTGACGGGCATCGAAAACAATCAATTGGTCATCGATAGGATCTAAAAAACCCACTGTAGATAGTAGAGCCTTCTTTTGGGAAGGACACGATTGGAGTAGTTCCAGTGTTGAAATGGCAGCAGGAGATTGTGCCAGATCATCTACTATGCTATATGAATGGGTAGCCCGACCAGAGGAAACATTTTGGCGTAATGGGCCCTTAGGAATCTTGGTATGAACCTCAGCTTTGGGCGGAGGGATTTGCAAGGGACCATTGGGTGTCGATAGAGGCTTTGTAGGACCTGAAGATGGGGATTCGAAGACAGACAGAACGAGAGGCGTGGAGTACTGACGAGACCGAGTTTGAAGGTTAAGGTCGACGGTGAGAGGTTGGTCAGAGGCCATTATGAGAATCTGGTAATCGGAGGAACTAGAACGGGAAGGATGAGTGGTTACCAGGGCATGAGGTGGTTGAGTAGCCACGAATCCTTGTTGAGGGAAAGGATCGGTGAACACAACGGGTTGAGAAGTAGCCATATTGGTAGGGACAATAGGGGAGGAGTTTTATCCCCGCATGGTGGCCTGAGACTCCCACATCTGCCTCATCTGGGGTAATATGGGACAATAGTGAGTGTAATGACCATAAACACCACAACACGAACAGGTCTTATTGGTGCGAAGCGACCTGTTTGGTTTGGGCTGAGAACCCTGTTGCTGGTTGGCAGTGTTAGAATCAATACTGGAAGGAGTGGATCCACGATTACCAGGGTCAGATTGATTGTCTTTCCTCTTTCTTTGAGAAGGAATAGGATTAGTTGCACCCTGATGCGCAAATACTTGCCCTGGAGGGGGTAGTAAGTGCAGTTGCGAGGGTAGAGAAGGCAAGGGAGGGGGAGGTCCAAATGCTGGAGGAGCTAGGACACCAGGCTGTGGGTAAGGATAAGGGGTAGGATGGGCAACATTGAGGTAAGCAAGAGTGTGTGCAAAAGGAGGAGGCATGCCATATCCTGGATACATGCTACCTGGAGGGGGAAAATTGTCGGAGGTGTTGGCCCCCCCTGGAGGGAAACTATAGCCCAGAAGAGGTTGAGCAGAGGTATGTGACAGAGCTCCAACGATACCGTCAGCAGAGTGAGATGCCCCCGGGGCTTTAGGGCCACTGGGTTTGGGGAGTTTAGGAAGGACGGTATAAACATAACCAGATTGAGCATAGATAAGGTCATATTTCAAGGCTATTTGGAGGGCGGCTTCTTCGGTTTGGGGAAAATGGGATGCGACATCTTTGCCAATGGGAGGTAAGACAGAGCAAAGGAACCATTCCATATAAACCTGATATTCAAAGGGAGGAGCGCGACATAAGCTCCGTCTTCTTCGCCATTCCTGGACATGAGCGGAAAGGCGGGTCGAAGAGGATTGATGAAAAGAAGTCAAGAGTTCTGTACCAGTGTCGTATCGGAGAGGGAGCTGGAAATAAGATAAAAAGGCTTGGGCAATGGTCGCAAAGGTGGTATGGGAAGAGGTGGCCTGGTCAACATACCATTTAGAAGCTTTGCTGGTAAGCATGCATTGGAACAATCTAAGACAAATGGAATCATCAGTAATGGAATTGGATGAACACCGCATGTGGAAAGATCGGATATGTTTGGAGGGATCTTCACTAGCAAGGCCTTCAAACTTTGGGATGTCAGAGGGGAGCCTGGTTGGCATAGTAGGCCAACTGACATCGTGGCGAATAGGATCATTGATTAGCTGATTGAAGTTGGGGAGACTAAGACCAGCCATATAAGGGAGCAAAGGTGCAGTCGAGGTAGGTCCCGTAGTGGTTCCGTTGGAAATGGACCCAGCAGTAGAACTAGGGTTGCCGCTAGCGCTAGGCCCTGAACTAGACATGGTGAAGGTAACAGGGGGAGAACTCGAACAATCAAAAGAAGAGTCGGAGTGTGGACTTGGGGGAGGACTTACTCGATAACGGTGGGAAGGAGGAAGTCAACCAACTGGAAACTGAGGGTGAAGGCCAAGAAGTCTCCAGGACAAACGCCTTGGAGGCGCAATGATGACGGGAAGAAGAAAAACCGACAAGGGCAGGGAGGTGCAAAATCAAACAAGGGCAGAGAGGTGCAGTGTCAATTGATTTTAAAGTCTTTTTTAGGCAGTTTTAACCAGGATCTTCTTTGCTTAGGGTCAGTGTGTGGCGTGTGTTAATTTTAATTAATTAAACCTAGACGTTTTGAGAGTAAAAGAAAAAGTGTGTTGCATAATTGAAAATAAATCTGCAATAAATAAGACTAAAAGAACAGAAAATTAACAGTTAACAATGCATCAATCTAACCCAAGAAGGCGGGTCTCTCAAAACTAGTCTATAAGAGGGAAAAAATATAATCAAAGCACGCTAAAAAGAGGCCAATAGATCTAAGGTCGGGAGGGACGGGGATCTAAAGGAGAAATCTGCTAAAAAGAGGTGCAGAGAACAACAAAGAGGCACAGGCAAGGTTGTTGCTATAAAGGAGGGGATCAGCTAAAGGTAGAAGGGACAAGGAGGCGGCCCTAGAAATGAACACAAACAAAACTATATGACGTGATTTGAAAGGGATAAGAGCTGATCTAAAGGAATCTGAAAATGAGGTATCAGATCTGAAAAAGAAGAAGGCTAAAACTCTAGAAATGCAGATTTCTGAAACAGCGAAAACTCTCTCACAAAAATTTGAGGGTAATAGAGCCCTAAGGGGCAAGATTCCCACTTATTTGAGTGAAAAAGATCAGAAATAGGTCTAAACGGGCGGAGACAAAGGCTGAAAAACCCTGACAGAAGCTTAAGACAAACCCAGAAAAAGTGCTGGAAAATTGCAAAAAAAGTGCAGGTCACAGGTTCTGACCTGTTTTCAGTCAAAGTCGCAGTTTTGGGGCAAAAAAGTGAGACCTCAAGGCTAGGTCGCAGTTTTTGGGCCGATAAGTGTGACCTGCAGATCCGGGTCTCTCGGCGGCAGATTTCAGAAAAATTTGTCGTCTCAGCTGCGGCTGATGTCTATCACCTGCGCAATAAGGCCAGAAACACATGGAAGTTAAAAATTTTAATGTTTGAGGGTTTTAGAGGTGGAAAGCACCATAAAAATAGGAAAAACAGAAAACTGAAGAGAAACCCTAGGGTCTGAAACAGCTAAATATGCAGGAATATATAAAATGATAGCGGTCGCAAAAGAAAACCCGTGTGGAGTCGCCAATTGTTAGTATGAATCTTTCGTCGTAAAAGACCACTTTAGCTACGCATAAAAAATAGCCCTAACATCGATTATGGCTGCCAAATATCTTTAAATCTACAATTAGGTGATCCAAATAATGTTGCACAAATCCAGATCTAAGCATAAAAGACATTAAGCAGATAAAGTAAAATGTGGCTCCATGCATCCAATAGACAAGACAAGAACAATGTATTTGAAAGAATTTTATATTATATTAAAAAGGGGAACCTGAGAGGAAAAAAAGAAAGGTGTTTTCTAGTTCTCCTTAATGGGATGAGTCCTTGAAAGTCCTCAGCATTTCAGATCTAAAATTTCTCTCTCTTGTTGGTGTAGAAAACCCAGACAAACATAGAACTCAAAGGGAGCTCACAAGGAAAAAATGGAGAATGTGACCAAGTATAGATCCAGAGTGATCTAATGCAATGGAAGGTGACTAATGAATGGGAAAACCCTTCTATTTATAACAAAATATTAGGGTGGTCTAGAACTTGGTGCATGAATAAAATATTATTAATCAAATTCTAGAACCACCTTTTAGGAATATTTTATTATATTTGTTGGAGGGAAAAGGATTTTTGACTTAGGTCAATTCCTTTATTTATAAATAATAAATAAATAAATGATTTATTTATTATTTTAAGGAAGTGGTGGGAATATAATTAAATAAATAATGATTTATTTAATTATTTATAAATGATTTAGTCAAATTTAACTAGGAATATTATTTAAATAAGGATTTAAATAACTTATTCCTAAGAAATAATCAAATAAATAAGGATTTATTTAATTGATTTCCTTGTTTTGGGTTAAATATGACCAGGAACTATAAAAAAATATAGATTTTTTTATTATTCCCTTTTGGGGTTTCATGTTTAGACCATAAGCAACTTAATAAAGGTGTTTTTACTAAGTTATTTCACATAGTGAAAGGAATTTTACTTAGGGTAAAATTGGTCTTACATGGTGTACTTGGGTTCATCTAATGATAATAGGTTAGATGACCTAAAAAATGGTGTAACACTGTGAATGTTCCAATCCACAGGGATTTAAACTTAGTGTATTTTCATTTATCTTCATGGGCTTTGTCCCACTTCAAGACTAATTCACCGATAGTAAAGTTGTTCTTCCTGGTATACTTCTTATCAAACCACCTCTTGATACGACTGATGAAGTAAAAAAATGTCTTTGGCTTTCTATATTTCTTCCTAGAGCTTATGAAAGGTGTCCATCCTATGTTTCACTAACAAAAATGGCTTGCTTTGGGATTCTTGGGAAAGTTTTAAAGCAGACAAGTAGATATTGGGATGGATTTTTTTCTGTATACTAGGAAGTGGGGAGGTGTTCATGGAAGGCTTAGGCATGACTCGGTCATCCCAGAAAGCATTTACCAAAGCAGAGTGCCAATTTATCTGCTCATAGAATATGGTATTTTTAATGATGTGGATTAAGTTCTTATTCATGTATTTAGCTAAACCATCCCTGAGGGTAGTATTTAGCATAATTCTTCAATAAAATTCCATTTTCTAAAGCACAGTCATAAATATTTAACGATGAGAAATATGTTTCATTGTCAAAAACAACTTGGAGATGATGTTCTATCGTAGGAAGTGGATGACTTCCCGATCATTCACCTATTCAAGCGGAACTACTTCTATCCACTGCGTAATGTAATCTGTGGCAGTGATAATGTTGTGGTGTTGCTTTGATTAAGGTAGAAATATTTCTCCAATAATTTCCAAGCCCCACTGTTGAAATTGTTCTTCCACTATGATAGGCTACAGTGGGGCAGTTGACTTCTTGTTTATGTTAGCACACCTTTGAAAAACCAGAAATTTGTTGAGGTGAGCATGAGAATCCTTAAATAGTGTGGGCCAATAAAAATTGGACCGCATGATTTTATGCATTGTTGTGTTTCCTGAAAAGTGTCCCCCAGCTGGTCTGTCATGGAGATCACACAATACCTTCTCTTAATCATGTGCTTCAAAACACCTAATCAATATTATGTTATGGTGCTTCTAAAAATCATCTCTTGCACCAACTATTAAGGTAATGATTTAATCCTTAGTTCCCTCTTCTTTCGTGCGGAAAAATGGGAGGGCATGATGTTGTGCTCAAGGTATTGGCACACGTCCAAGTACCAAGGATTTATGCTAGTAGTGGGGGTGGCTCGCTCAATGTTTTACATCTCAATTTATTACTCCCTCCCTAA